>CM053766.1:103122508-103140775 GCA_028658305.1 Pachyuromys duprasi
CCCCCCCCCCCCCCCCCCCGCCAATCCACCACACAGCCGGGCCCCAGGTCATCCTTTGCTGTAGGAGCTCAGACCTGCCCAGGCCACAAGTTTTTGGTTTTGGGTTTTTTTCCCCCCTGAACAGCACTGCTCACTTACATTAACTCCTAAAGTCCTTGACCATCCCGGCTACCCTCCTGAAAGAGAGACAGAAGTTCAACTCAAGACAGACTTCCAACTCCCCTGCCTGGGTGAGTCACACCTGAGGAAGATTTAAGTAAAAGTTCGGACACCTACACTGCGCCCTGGTCAGTGCCTGGAGGGGGAAGCAGGCTGGACACTGCTTGAAGAGCCTTAAACCCAGCGCCCTGCATTGCACACCTTGGCGGGAGAGTCCCTAACACGCCCAGCGGAGGCCTTCAAGCCACACGGTGGGGACATGGCGCAGGGCTCATGTGTAACCCCCACTCTGTTCGCCCAGTCCTTTCTTCAAGTTGCTCCTTCTGCCCCAATGCCAGAGAACCCCAGGCACAGCACATCCGGCTAGAGTCCCAGCTCCAGGGACAGTTCCACTTCCACACGCAAGAGATGAAGCCCATGGAGCAGCCCTGAGCTGCGCTTTCAAAAATGTCTCGGTGTGGAAGCCCTGGGAGATCAAGAGGGCAGGAGGCAGCGGAGAGCCACAACGCCCCCCCCCCGTTGCAGACAGTAGACTTAAGGGGCACCAGGACACTACTCTCTACTCCAGCCCGCCAGCACCACCCCAAAACCCCCAGCCTGCGGGTGCTGGTGAGCCCGGTGCACTTCCATGCCTGCCTCGGGAGGGAAGAGACCACGCTGACTTCTGCATGGCCCTCCCACTGCGACCCCGCGACGCCCTCCCACACCCGTCTTACCGCTGGTGCCTCGTTGGGTCCTGGAGGCTCGGTGGTGGCGCGGGTGTCCAGGGTGCCCGGCGACAGGACGTAAAAGGGCGGGCTGGGACTGGGACTGGGTGGCAGTCCAGAGTCGGGACTGTCCAGCAAGCCGTCGCGGCTCTGTTCCCGCGTGTCCCCCATGGCCTGCAGATGCAGGTGACCCACCATGACTGGCGGGCGCGGGGCGCGGGCCCCAGCGGCTCGGGTTCCCGCCACCCCTGGGCCGGAGGGGAGAGGCCCCGGCCTGCGGCTCCAGCTGAGCCCCGCTCCCGCTGCAGAGAGCCCGCAGCCGCCAGCTGAGCCTCCTTTCCCAGGCACCGCCCCCTCCCCGCCCTCAGCCCGAGCCTCTCCCGCCCCGGCCACCCACCCGGCCAGGGTAGGGTGAGAACTGCAAGGTCCCCAGCTTGCAAAAGACCCCTTCCCGCCCCCCGTGGTGTTGAACGCCGACTTGGGTCCACGAGCCGCCTCAGCAAGGGCTCCGAGCCATCAGCAGGGCCACGCAGGGTCCTTACTGGCCTGAGTCTCTAAGCACTTCTTCAACCTGCGGAGGGGGTGGGGGCGGGAAGCATTTACATTGGGGGACCGAATGTTTAAGGACTCGGGGTCAAGAAATGTCCCGGGGCCACCAAGGTGGTCCCCTCCTTTTGCTCCTGTGAGCGTCTTGACAGGAAAACCTGGGGTCACTTGGTCCAGGTAATGATGGCGCCTGGTGGGTAGACGGCATTTCCCTCCCGCCAGGCACTTCTCCCCACAATACTTGCTTGCCTCTGATCTCCGTTTTTCTGGAGGCACAGATGGTTAAACAGTTGCCCCGAAACGGGGTGGAGGGAGCAGCCGTACTTCCAGAAGCTCCCAACACCTGCCGACGTCAGGTTTCTCTAAAACCTGCCTCTCAACCTTCCTAAGGCTGCGACCCTTTCATACGGTTCCTCAGGTTGTGGCGACTCCCCAGCCATAAAATTGCTTTCTGTCACAACTTCGTAACTGTAATTTTACTACTATGAGCTGTAATGTAAATACCTGGGTTTTCCAATAGTCGTAGGTGACCCCGCGAAAGGGTGTTCCGGCTCCATTAAGGGGTCGCGACCCACAGGCTGAGAACCGCTGCTTTAAAAGGTCTCACTTAGGGACAGGGCTCTGCCTACCCTGTCCTACTTTACCACAGCCGCCAAACACATGGTTCCCGTTCTGCCTGATTTCCTGGCAGGGACTGCGGAGCAGCCTACCACTGCCTGCCTCCAGCCTGCATCTGGACACAGGCGCCCAGACACGCGAGGATTACTTTCAAGGATGTCAGGGTGGCATATACAGTAGGTGACAAGTGACCTCTGCTAGTCCAGCCTGGTCTATAGAGCAAGTTCCAGGAAAGCCCGGGCTACACAGAGAAACGTCTCAATAAATAAATAGATAGATATCTAAATAAATAAATAAATAAAACGTGCAGAGTGTCCTGGCTTTGCTTCGTCGGGCTAGAGAGAGAAACGTCTCAATAAATAAATAGATAGATATCTAAATAAATAAATAAATAAAACGTGCAGAGTGTCCTGGCTTTGCTTCGTCGGGCTAGAGAAGTGTCTGAGCTATTAAGATTCTTGCAAGGGACCAGAGTACAAATTCCACCAATCACATTTGGCTGCTCACAATCACTTGTAACCCCAGTTGCAAACAGACAGCTTCTTCCAGCTTCTCTGGGTACCTGCACTCAATGTGCATAAACCTATACACAGGTACACACAAGTACCCATAATTTAAAAAATAAAATCTTTAAAAAAAAGTCAAACCTTTGAAGCCTTGACTTTTAAACATGACAATAAAATTTGTCTTGACTTCTCTGATGCAGGCCTGGGCCCTCACCTCCTACAATCCAGACTCTGTTCCTCTTACTCTGAATAGAGACACATCTGTAGCTCCTTTGGGTCAATGTTGTCTGACTTCTGGAAATTTCCCTACACCAGCATGCGGCCGGCTTCCCCTGGAAGGAACCAAACTGTACTGTGTAACATAGAAGACACACAGACAAACGGGCAGGAAAGATCCAGCTTCGCTGTAAATGTCAAATACCAAGCGAACACCCACGCAGGTGATCGCAGCCGTGACTTCTGACCTACAAAGACCCGCAGCCACAGGCCTGGGGCTGTGGTCCACTGAAAGCCTGTACTGTCAGGCTTGACTCCTCTCAAGGCCAGATGGCCTGGAGACAGATGTCAGATGTGAGAAAAGGGCATGAGGCTTCCATGGACTGTGTGACCTGGGCTGGCTGCAGGCAGCTGCCCAGGATCTTAGAGGGAGGGGCTGGAAATGAGGATATCAAGATCTGGGCACCCAATCTAACTGGTGCTGCAGAAAGGGGGTGAAGCAGGCTGGCACCAGCCTAGCATGACATACTCGGAACTCCAGGCCTCAGTGTTCTGAAAGAGGAGCTATGAGTGATGGAACATTGAAGGAAGGGGGAGGGGAGTTTGAGGCAAGAAAATGACAGAGGACACAAATATGTCACAGGAAGGGTAAGTGGGGTGGTCCTGACATGTACAGGTCTCAGGCGGGGGAAGGGGGGAGCCACCCATGCCACACACACCTCTGGGAGGGGCAAGTGCCTGGAGTTTTCCTCTGGATGCTTTGCAGGGGAAGGTAGCGGGAAAAGCCAAGGGATAAGGAATGAACAATGGCCTTTTCCTGCGGAGCCACTAGCCACAGAGTCGAAGCCCCAGTGAACTAACCCTAGAGCAGGGCTGGTCCCACACAGACCACTCAAAAATGCACACGCATCGATTATATTTGAGGCCTGGAAAACTAGCCTGACAAACTAATTCTTCCCCATTGTTAAATAAAGTAGATGGAGTCCTGGAGGCTCAGAGAAGTCACACGGACTCTGGTCACACAGCTAACAGGAAGCCATCTGAAGGCTGTTTTGATGCAGGTGGGAAGAGACTGTCACTGGATCCCACTGGAGGGTCATAAAACGGGGAAGGCAGAAAGACTGACGTCCTGTGACCTTCGGAGAAAGCTTCAGAGCTGACAGGCTTGGGACGAGGGCAGTGCCAAGGAGGCCAAGCTCAGGGACAGCCAAGAGCAGGGACAGGTGAGGGTGAACAGGTCACCCTGCCTTTTTGGGTGGCTCCAGAGGCTGGCACTGTGCTCCCAGTGTGCTGAGCACACAGCCATCCACACATCCGTGCCCTGTTCTGACTCCACATTCCGGGAGCATCCTGGTCCCTCCTGGATGCTCTTTCGAGCAGGTTCCTGCTCAGCTCTTCCCAGCAACTGCCCCCAGTCTGAAAAGATTGGCCCAATACGGAGAGCTGAGTCTCTGCTGGAGACGCTGAAAGTGCAGGGGACAGAGGCTGGTCCTCACCGCACTCAGCATGACCAAGGACAAGATATCACCTTTTAGGATCCAGCTGGAATACAAACACGCCATTAATCTAGGAGACACAGGCAAGCAGATCTGAGTTTCAGGTAAGGAAAAGCTTAGGTCCAGGCGAAGTGATACACACCCCTTAATCCCAAACAATGAAGGTAAAGATAGTTTGTAGAAGGAAGTGCCCATGTTTGAAAGTGATCTCTAATTGAGTGGCAGAAACAGTGATAAATCAGAGAAAGATTTGACAGAATAGGATAAGCCCAACTGTCACGAGAAGAGAGAGAGGAAAGGGAAGCTACGTAAAAGGCAGTTTTACCAGAACAGTAATAGAGACAGGTTGCAGAGAAAGAGAACTCAGGTGAAGATGGAATGAGCCAGAGAATAAAGAGGAGCTCAAAAGATTAGATCAGAATGCTGAGTTAGTTTGAGGCCAAGCAGAGAAAAGCCAGATTGAATACGTCAGCTGGGAGAGGAGTTTGAGCCAGAACAGCTGAGTTGAACCAGCCAGCCCAGAGCTTAGTAAAAACAAGTAAAGGTGAGCTTATCCAGCTGTAAACCTCAGAGGCTGAGAACATTCTAGGCCTGGGTTAGCTTGCACAGGGGCTAGAAGCTTCTAGGACCAGTCCTAGGCTAGTAGACAGAGGCAGTAAGCCTCCAAGACAACAACTGAACTCAGAGAATAAAAGTTCCTCTCGCAGTCATGCCTGGAGCAGACTCTGTGGGTTATTGTTGGGGCATCCCTGAACACAAGGAGTCACCCACAGGGGAAGTGACATCATTCCCAGGGAAGGCAGGTACCCATGGCTTAAGGTTTAGGAGTTATATGTATTTCTTCTGTCACATTTCAGAAAGTAAATAGAAGAGGAAAGTTTATTTGACTTACATTTCCTCATTGTAGTCCGTTACTGAAGGAAATCGGGACAGGAACTCAAACAGGGCAGGAACTGATGCAGAGGCCATAGAAGAACACTGCTAAATGCTTGTTCATCAGGACTTGCTCAGCCTGCTTTCTTTCCTTTTCTTCCTTCCTTCCTTTCTTTCCTTTCCTTCCTTCCTTCTTTTCTCTTTCTTTTTTCCAAGACAGGGTTTCTCTGTGTAGCCCTGCCTGTCCTGGAATTCACTCTGTAGACCAAGCTGGCCTCAGACTCAGATTCGCCTGTCTCCCAAGTGCTGGGAGTAAAGGTGTGTACCATCACTGCCTGACAATTCAGCCTGCTTTCTCAGGGACCTCAGGACCACCAGCCCAGGGATGGCACCCTCTGGGCCCTCTCCTATCAATCACTAGTTAAGAAAATGCCCTACAGCTGGTTCTTATCTGGGGGGGGGGCTTCTCAACCGAGGTTCTCTCCTTTCAGGTAACTCTAGTACGTCAAGCTGACATTAAACCAGTCGCAACAAGGGTACTTGCAGACAGCATAGAAGTGCATCTCTGGGTAGGCTAGTGAGGCCCAAAGACTGTAGGTCCTCCTTCTGCCGGAACCCCACCCTACAGCCCATGCTGTCTGTGTCTTCTTACTCACACATGTACATACACACCCGCTCACATGTGCATGCCCGCTGTGCTAGCTTTGGTTTCCATTGTGATAAAACACTGAGCAACTCATGACTTGCTCAACCTGCTTCCTTCCTTCCTTTTTTCCTTCCTTCCTTGTTTCCTTCCTTCTTTCCTTCCATTCACTTCAGCTTACAGTTTACAGTCTGTCAACAGGGGAAGCCAGGTCAGGAACTCAAGGCAGGCACCCTGAGGCAGGAACTGAAGCAGAGGCCATTGAGGAATGCTGCTGACTGCCTTGTTTTCCCTAGCCTGCTCAGCCTGCTTTCTTTATACACGCCAGGACCACCAGCCCAGGGCTGGCATCACCCACAGTGGGCTGGGCCCTCCCACGCCGATCACAAATCAAGAACATGCCCCACAGACTTGCCTGCAAGCCAATCTGATGGAGTCAATACCTCACTGAGGGTCCCTTTCCCCAGGTGACTCTAGTTTATCAAGATGACAAAAAACTAACCAACATACACACATACACACACACACACTTACATACACCTATTTACACCTGTATACACATGCACAGGTATACACACACACACACACTCTTGTGCACATGCACGAACACAGGCACACATGGTCACACAAACACATGCATATTCTTCAGCTACAGAGACAAGGGGAAGGAGGACAGAGCGGCACATGCCTCTGGCCTCCTCACGAACGCTGCTGCTGCTGCTGCGTCCTTAGTCAGCTCAGTATTTGAAATGGCTGCGAGGAGGGCACGAGCAGAAAGAAAAGAGGCCGGAGGAGGGGCCAGTGGTGGCCTTTTATCTGAGTAGCAGATGCCGTCCTGTCTATCCTGAGTATACTGATCAGGAAATGACACTGAGGCCCAGCATCCCGCCGCTGTGGCCTTCCAGACTAGATGTCTCAGCAGGCCCTTGACCTGGGCCAAAGGCCGTCCCTCCTGCCTTGGGGATTGGAGTCTCTCTGGTGTCTGCCTGGGTGACACTCCCACTGCCTGACTTAGGGTCCGGCCTGAGCCAAGGACATCCCTGCCTGACCAGTGATGCCATCTCTGTCTAGCTCAGTACTGGCCTGTGGGCCCTCTGTCAGAGAGTCTGTTCAGCTCTCATTCCCAGTCCAACGGGAAGAGGCAAGAAGAGTATGGCGATCAGACAGGGGGCAGGGGGCAGGGGGCAAGGGACAGGGAGCAGGGCTTTGTACAAAATAACAGGACAGCCGCACGGGCCTGGCAGAGCCTGGAGCTATCCTGGGCCTCACTTCTCACTCTGGGAGGCCCCTCTTGCCTGTGGACCTGCTGCTTCACACCTCTGGCTTCAAGGAGCTGCTGGTGAAAAGGTCCTTTCTCCAGCGTCCCCCCCAGTTCCCATAAACAGAAACCTATTTATGTTCTGAGTGCAATTAAGCAAACCTGGCAGGAGCAGTCAGTGATTAAAATACAGAACGCCCTGCAGGCCAGATGTGGCCACCAGCCAGGCCAGAGTTCCTTAAGTAGCCAGAGGCCCTGTTTTTTGTTTTGGGAAGTTGAAAGAATCATGTAATAAAAGCCCAAACCTGAAGCCCTTGCTCGCCTCAGCCCTGGGGTGAGAGTGTGCATGCCCACAGAGGTGCCCCTCCTCTCCAGTGTCCACAGGAGGCATCTCACTGTCCCGTCTGGAGAGCCATTTAACAGCCAATGCATGCTTCTTGGGCTCTCTGCCCTGCCTGGGCAGGACCTTCCAGAAACAAAGATGGTTTGTTCAGCTCCGGAGTCCTGAACGAAGGGTGTCCATGTAGGGGGTGAGGTTGCATAATTTCTATTCCTCTAGGTTCATCCCAGCTTTCCCAGTGATGTCCTTCAAAGCAGTTTCTCTCTCTCTCTCTTTTTTTTTTTCACAAAGCCCAAGGGACACAGAATTGTCCCCCTTGGTGACAGTGCAGGGTGAGTCTCCTGGACCTCTACAGTTTGCCCCAGGCCTAGCAGCCCTTGGCTCCTCCCTGTGTGGCATTACACTCATCTCTCAAGCAGCTTTGAAAGGCAGAGACGGTGTCATGTCATGGCATCCAAGGGCACGATGACTCTGTGTGCCACCTCGAAGTCTTGTGTGAAAAGACAGCAAAACTGCAAAAGCCCAGCAGCCAGACATGGTGGCGCACACTGTCATCCCAGTGCTAGGAAGTGGCGGCGACAGGAGGTTTAGAAGTTCAAGGTCATCCTTGGCTACAGAGGGAGCTTTAGGCCAGCCTGGACCATGTGACCTTGGGGGAGATCGGGGTGGGGGGGCGGGGAGACCAGGACTGTTTGCCATCCCAAAGAAGAGCTCTCCAGGCCACTGTTCCCTCAAGTAGCTGTGTGTATGTGCAGCTACTTGAGGGAACACAAACAGTGGCAGTCACCCTTCAAGGAAGACACAAGTCCAGGCCATGTGGTTTTCCAGCTGAAAGTGCAGACAGAGGGCCGAGTGTAGGAAGCTGCCTGGCGCCATGCCTAGGCAACAGGAAAGGCAGAGGTAGGATGCCAGGCATGGCTGTGGGACTGGGCAAGGCAGCTGGGGTTCTAAGGAGCTGAGAGCAGAGGCCTCTCTCCTCAGGCCCTGGCCGTCCGCTGTCTGATATCGCCGTACCATCGCTGATAACCTGTACCATCAGCAGGTACAGGTTAGGTACCGGCTGAATGCCAGGCCAGAGCTGATCTCTAGTCCTGGGCCAGGCGGACTGGAAGAGAGGACGATTTTAAGAAGATAATTTCATAGTTACCAACAGGGAATGGGGTGGGAGGAATGGCCAAGATGGAACAGCCGCCTGGGGGGGGCACTCCGGGAGTTCCTGCAAAGGAGTAGAATCAGGAGCAAATGGGGGAGAAGGGGTCACGGGAAGGGCAATCATTTCTAAGGGAAAGCACAGCAGATACAAAGACCCCAAGGCACACACTGCTAATAATTTCTCTTTGCTCTCTTTTGTTTTTTGAGACAAGGTCTCTCTATGTAGCCTTGGCTGTGCTCGAACTACCTATATAGACCAGGCTGGCCTAGAGTTACCCCTGCCTTTGCCTCTTGAGTGCTGGGATTCATAGAAAGCAGGGAAGATAGCTGTAGTAAAAAGCAGGGCAGTGGGAAGTAGGGGCTGAGGGCCCCAGGACAGGACCATGAGCATCTGAGGCCCAGTGGCTCTGCCCGTCCTCATGTGCAAGCCCAGGCCTGCCCTGCTCCCTCCGTGTGCCTTGGTTCTTGTTTCCCTGAGTGGGTCAGAACATTGCAAAGGCACAAAGTGGCTTCTCTACAGTGCTTCCTGGGTGGACAGAGTGGGCTCACTCAGATGGCTCACAAGGGTGGATAAGTGGATGGGTCAGTGAAGTGAGTGAATGAGTAAGTGGGTGAGTGGATGGATGGATGGATGGATGGATGGATGGATGGATGGATGGATGGACGGATGGATGGATGAGTAGATGTAAATAGATAGGTGGGTAGGTGGGTGGATGGACGGGTTGACAAATGGGTGGGTGTACAGATATGTGGAGGACACATGGACGGATAGAGTCTCCAATTCAGCAGGCTGTCGCTCTTTTCCTCCAGCTGGATAACAGTCGTTAGTGCACACGATCCCGGGGGGTGTTAGGGAAGGGCACCCACATGGTGAGCTGTAGGGCATATCTGACTTCAGCTGCTCTACAGCAAGAATAGGTTGTGGACTGACTTCAAGGGCCCGGGGGAGGTGGATGACAATGGGGAGAGCAGGTCCCTGGTGGAGAATGTCTGGGTCACCCCACAGCTCAGGCTTACAGCCTGTCCCCAATAGCAATGGCTTAGTGGGGCCCTTGGGAAGCTAGCAAGTTGTGAGGAGTTACCAGTGAGCTCTACGCTCCATGGGGATAGATGCGGCCATGCCATGGGCCACGTGGAAGCCTCTTGTGGCTCCTTCCCCTGCCACACTGACTCCAGCGGTGGACCTAGGCCCCTGAGGACCATGTGGGGTGTGCACTGAGCCACAGTGGGCAGCTCCGAGGGGAGAGGAAGGTCTGGCAGGGAGTCACAGCTCACACCTGTCACAGCAGCAGGGGGCTGAGCCGTCCTGTGCAGCTGAAGGATTCAAGGGTTCCTGGTTCAAAAACATCTTTCTTGTCCCCAAAGCTTCCTTCCTGGCTCTGAGTGCTTTCCCTCAGCGCTTGGAGGTTCTGAGCTTAGGGGCAATTTCCTGGGGGCCAGGGAGTCCGGTTTCCTGACCCTCCTGTTTTGGAGCCTTCCAAATTGCTCCTTCCAACTGTGAGGACTTACAGAGGCCAAGCCAGGAGGACACTCTCCATGGGAGGTAACCCAGCAGCTTGACCTTGGAGGAATTAGGCCAGAATGATGGACACTGCTTTCTTCTGGAAGGTTCTTAGGCTGCTGTTTATCCTGTCTCCTGGTCTTCCTTCCTACCTTCTTACTGCTATTTTTCTGGCCTTCTTAGTTTGGTGACATTTGTGGGGAAAAATATCACACTGGGTGGGAAGGTTTTGCTCAAAATCCAAATGGAGAAGAAAAACAAGAGCAAAGGAAAGAAGGTTAAAAAATAAAGAAGGATGGCTCAGTGGTTAAGAGCGCTGTCCGCTCTTCCAAAGGACCCAGGTTCAATTCCCAGCACCCACATGGCAGCTCACAGCTGTCTGTAACCCCAATTCCAAGGGATCTGACACCTTCACAGTAATGCACATAAAATAAAATTTAAAAAAATAAAAAAGGAAAAAGGAAAAGCCTGGCTCAGAGCTACGCGCGTCATCCCAGCACTTGAGAAGTGGAGGCAGCAAGCACTCAAGGTCACCCTTGGCTACTTAGTAAGTGTGAGGGCAGCCTGGGCTGCAGGACCCTGTCTCCAAAAGAAGGAAAGATGGGGAAAAGAGGGAAGAAAGGGGATAGGAGGGGAAGCAAGGGAAATGGGGGGAGATGGGAAGGACTGGGGAGGGAGGAAGAGGAGGCAGAAACGCTGAATTCGTTTGTTCAACAATTTCCTGAATTCTCTGGTTAACCGATTTCTCCACACAGAAGCACACCGGAGCTCTGCAGTGATGAGCCTGGCGGGGGAAGCTGTCCTCACGGGGAGCTCCAGGCTCCTGGCACACAGATGAAGCAAAAAAGGAAGGAGCCTTTGCTCCGGAGCCAGCAGGGCAGCGAGCGGTCATCTGGAAGTTTCCAGTGATCTCCATCCTTGGCTGGGCTCGAGAGCAAAGCCCATGTTTCCAGCTAGGCTTTCAGAGGGAGAGTGAAAGGGGGTGGCTGAGACCTGTCTCTCTTGCAACCCTTGCCGCCTCCAGGAAGCCCTCCCTGGCTTCTTGTCACATTGCCCCTCCCTTAGCCAATCTGCCTCCCAGCCACACCGTTCAACCTTCTTCGAAGAGCATATGGCCTTTGGAAATTGTGGAGTTCCCCTCTGACCCTCAGCAGCTGGAGGGGGCGGGACATGGTAGATGTGTCAACTACTATCAGCCCATTTAAGTTCAAAGCACCTCAGAAGTGACAGGGCCCCCTGCATTCTAGAAGGCTCTGTCTCCCCGGACTCTATGGGAGAAGGTGTATGTATGCTTTCTCTTGTTTTTCCCTTCCTATAGGCGGTCCAATGAAAGCCACTCTTGTATGAGGCTCAGCATGGAAGCACCAGGGCAGGGAAGAGTACAATGGAGCGATTGTGGGGAGACCATGGTGTGCACTTGAGCTCCAGGCGCCTGCTGGCACCTGAGGGCCCACCTTCCCACGCTGCTTCGGACCTCCCTCTCCTCCCCAGCCCCCTTCTATTTAGTTATGACAGAGGGGCCCGTCACGACTCACTGTGTACTCTGCGCATAGCTCAGTGCTGGCGGGTCCTCTCTGCCTCATGTGGAGCACCACAGAGGCCTGTGGAAACCAGTGAGCATCAGCCAGATGGAAGGGAGCAGGGACCGGCCCTGCAGCCAGGCCTAGAGACCTTTCCACACAGGCTGACCGTGGCCATGTTACCCCAGCCCCTCTGTGCTTCTAGGAGAACAGCCATAAAGCCTTTTCATGCTGCAGCTGCTGAGCTAGGACTTCTCTGTCTTGTTACTTCCAGCCTGCGTGTGTGTGTGTGTGTGTGTGTGTGCTGTGTGTGCTGTGTGTGCTGTGTGTGCTGTGTGTGCTGTGTGTACACAAGTGTGTATGTATGCGGACGTGTGTGTGCACATTTGTATATATGTGTGCATGTGTGTGTGTACATGTGTGTGTTGGTAAGCAGCATGTGTGTGGAGTCCAGAGGTCAACTGTTGCTTGGTAGCGGAGCACACTGTCTCTTTTTGAGACAGTGTCTGTCACTGACCTGGAAGTCACTGATTACGTAGTGAGTGCTCTGTCTCTCTGGGACGCTAGCGTCCCAGCCCTGGGATTATAAGCACGTGGCTACACCTGCCTTTTTACCTTGGTTTTGGGGATCAAACACAAGTTCTCACCCTTGTGAGGCAAGCATTTTACTGACCGAGCTACCTGCCAGCCCTAGCTGGGAATTTCTCCCCAGGATACGGAAATTCAGCTATGCTTACAGGTCTCCCTGGGGCAGGCTGCCCTGTGCCAGATGACAGCCATCTCCAGAGGCCCTGGTCCTCCTCTGTCGAAGCTGGCTCTCCTGGTATCACATGAGACACTGCAGGGAAATCCCCTGTGTGGGGCTGCCCTGTGGCTCCCTGTGGACGGGTACAGAGAGCTTTCATCGCAAATGGCTGCCCAGAATTGCCCTGTGGCTCTGCCCTAGACACACTGAGCTCTGTCTTCCCACAGGGCCCTGCGGATGCCCTGCCCGCTCCAGACAACTGGGGGCCCCGGAAACCTGGGGCACTCTGAGGGATGGTGTCTGTTCTGAGTCCAGCTGTGTCCTGACCATCCAGACCCAGGTGCGCAGAGATGGAAGCCACAGGGTGCAGGTGTCAGCGGGGACTGACTGCAGAAAGAGAGCCGGTAGCCATTGCATGGGGTGACGTGCTATGGACGGCACAGTGAGGGGTGCTAGGGCAGACAGGAGGAAAAGAGCAAAGCCTTTGGGAAGGAGCCTGAAGTGGGGGTCTCCCAGCAGAAGAGTGGGCATGGCCCGCAGCTCAGATCACCACCGTGAGGAACCATTTCCCTCAGGGGCAGGAATGAAAGCAGCCTCAGACAGCCCTGCCCAGGCCAGGCCAGTCCCTGGGGACAAGGGCCACAGGGGAGACCCAAAAGGCCACCAGTATCTCGAAGGGCCTCGACAGGGCCTTGGGCCAGGGGGGAGAAGTTTGCACAGCTGCAGCCAGAGCACACACAAACTCTTAGCTGACTGGCCAGCAGCTCTGGGCATTCAACCCAACACCACCCAGATGCCAGAGCCGCCTGTTAGCACCTTCCACACATATTCCATCTCCAGGTACACGTGCACACTCACACACAGCCGCTCACACACGGCTGGGTAAATTCTGCATCCCGCAGGAGACCAGGTCACGACTGCAGACTCCATTCCCCCTTACAGCGAGCCTGCTCCTGAACCAGGAAGTCACGACCTAGATTTCAAAGCCTCCAGTTTGAGGTCCACATCTGACCTTCTTCCCTCTTGCCAGGCTGCAGACTGGGTTGGGGGTGGGGCTGCTGCTGAGCACACTTTCCATATTGGAGTGAACCCTGATATTGTCAGCCTTGCAAGAGGGAGGCTTAGTGGAAGTTAGGGTCCCCCTGGCTGGCCCCTCGGGCCCCTCGGGCTGCAGCAGTCGGTGTGGTCCCAGACACAGAGGCCCGGACCCTCCAGACCATATGTGTTTGAGACAGTCTCTGGTCTCCACACCTCATCTTGACCTAGGAATGCTGGGATTACAGATGGGCACTGCTGCATCTGGCTTTATGGGGATCTGAACTCATGGCCTCACATTTGAGTGGCAAGAGCTTTATAGCTGAGCCATCAACCCAGCCCTGTATTCCCCTTCTCAACAGTGTTCTCTCTCAGGCGCCTTGGTTTGGTGATTGCCCCTTCTTTTTTTCTCCTCTCACCAGACTTTGCTGAGGTATTCACATGCAAGATCAGCCATTCAGCCATTCTAGAGAAGCTAGAAAGGGTCATGGCACTCACCCTGTGCAGTCTGAGGTACCACTGGGGGCCAGGAGCCGATCTCAGTGGAGAAGGGGCCATGTTAATTACTTTTTTCAAAGCTAGGATAAAAATGACCAAAGAATGAGATTTTTTTGTGTTTGTTTTTAATTTATTTGTTTCTGTTTTTGTTTTGTTTGGCTTCCACCCTGAGGGAAACAGTGGGTGTGGGGACCAAGAGACAGTAGGCCACACTGCTTCCACAGACAGGATACAGAGAGCCAGCAGGAAGCAGGGTCAGGCTACCAAATCTCCCAGCCAACCCTGCATGGCCTGTGTCTCCCAGCTAGTCTTCATCTCCAAGGATCCCATAACCTTCCAGAACAGATAGGGACCAGGTATTCAAATACGTGAGCCCGGGGGTGACATTTCCCATTCCAGCTACCTAGAAGGCTACCACAAACTCCCTACCGGGCCAAGAGGAAGAGTTCAGTGTCTCTTTGGGTCACTGATCTCTTTGACAGTTGGATGAAGCCCAAGGAACACTCTTAAGAATGTTTTCCAGGGCTAGAGAGAGAGACTGGAGGTGAAGAGTGCTGGCCACTCCTGCAGAGGCCCAAGTTTGGATCCCAGCACCCACATGGTGGCTCACAACTACCTATAGCATTAGTTCCAGGGAATCTGATGCCCTCTTCTGGCCTCCTCAGGTACTGCACACACACTATGCATGTACATACACTCAGGCTAACACACACACAGCATAAAACCAAACAAATATTTTTTCTTTTTTCGAGACAGGGTTTCTCTGTGTAGCTCTGGCTGTCCTGGAACTCACTCTGTAGATCAAGCTGGCTTCAAACTCAGAGATTTACACCCTTCTGCCTCCCAAGCACTGGGATTAAAGGTGGATGGTGGTCCAGAGGAATCTTTTTAAAGATCCTTTTAAAAGGAGTCTTTTCAATATGCAATATTAAATGGGAAGGAAGCTGGGGTGCTGTGACTACACAGGTCTCTTTATGAAGAGCACTCAAGGGGAAGGAAGGCATTTTACGACACTCTGAGGTGCTGACAAGAGTTAGTGCTGTCGTAAAGCAGTCGCAAGAGCTCTAACGTGGGCGGCAGGTCTCTCTGATATAATCCTCACGGGGGGATAAACAGCAGAGCTTCTCACTGCTGTGGTCTGTGGCCTTGCTTCCCAGCAGAAGGGAGGGCACTGGGTGTGATCAAAATGAGCACGGATTTCCCTCCATCTAAGTTCTGGGTCTCTAGGGTTGGGGTGCCAAGCCTTGCTCCTTATGGGGAGCTCCATTCTCAGGTGCCAAGGCTGGCAAGAGGTCAGGCAGATGTGCCCCATAGCTCCCTCAGAGATTGACCTGTTCCCATCGTCTCTTCACCCTCACAACCGCCAACACTCGGCAGTGTGACCTGTGACAGCCAGGAGCGCACGCCTAGGCAAGTGGCCCTGCCCTCCAGCTGTGGGAGGCCAGCGCAAGCCACTACTGGATTCTGTCTAGGACAGGGTCTCTCCCTGAACCCAGAACCCATCGATTCGGCTAAGCTGGATGGCCAGTGAGCTCAGAGATCCACCCATCTCTGTCCCCTGATGCAGTGGTTGCAGGAACCCGCCACCAGGCCAGGGTGCATGCACACGTGCGTACGTGTGTGCATGCCATGCTCTGGGGTTCAGATCTTCCTGCTGGCATAGCAGCCTGAGCCATCTCCCCAGCCTACTTTGCTTTATGTAAATTTGCCAGGCAAATGCAAAGCAATAAGCAAATGAGCGAACATATCCTCACTCCTCCCCAGTGAGGAGCTCCCTTTCCAGGTTGGTGCTGGGTGTCCCAAACGGCCTCACTCTCCCTCACCTTCTGTCATTTCCTCTGTAGCATCTCTTCTGACTTCACCAGGCTGGCAGCTGCGAGGCAGTGTGCCTGATGTCTGAGGAGAGGGTGCAGGAGCGGGGCGTCTAAACCTCTGCTAGGCCCTGCTAGAGATGCCCATGGCCTGTCTGAGTGTATGATACCAGGACAGCACATGCCTGTTCCCATAGGATCTCAGCTCCATTTGCAAGACCCCGTTACCAATACAAGGGGCAGATGAAGCACATGGGGTATTGTACTTGGGGTGGGTCCACCCAATTCAGGGTCCCATTGGGTCATAGTCTGAAGGTCCTAATAGGCCTTGAAGTGTGAAGGTCACCCATGACCCTCGGCCTTCTAGAACAACTGAGAGACAATTTTTTCTGCAGTTACACCTTGCTCAATAGAGGTGATCATAGATGCCAAGAAACACTGTCATAGCTTGGCTCTGCTAACTGGATCTCCAAAGTCCCCAGAAGCACATATACACAGACATATACATACGTGTACACATGAACACGTGTAGGGCACACTTGGGCACCCATTCCATCCATTCTGCCTCTGTTGACTACAGCACACACAGGGCTGAGTTGAAGAGGAGAAAAATAAAACTTGGAGAAAATAGTTTCAAATATCCACCTAGCTCAGGTTTGTACAATGATCTGAGGACAGGGCAGCTGGTAAGGATGAAGGCTTCTGCAGGTTAGGGCTTACATAGACTGTTAGCTGTTTTTAATTTAAAAAATATGCATTAGCCTGGACGTGGTAGTGGCACATGCCTTTAACCCCAGCACTTCAGAGGAAGAGGCAGGTGGAGCTCTGAGTTCAAGGCCAGCCTGGTCAACAAAGCAAGTTCCATGAAATTCTTTCTCTGAAGAAAAATCTGTGTATACATGCCATATTCCCCTCTCCCGTGTGTGTGTGTGTGTGTGTGTGTGTGTGTGTGTGTGTGTGTGATGCAAGTGCAGGTTCCTATAGAGACCAGAAGAGGGAGCTGGATCCCCTGATCCCCTGGAGCTGGAGTTATGAGTAACTATGAGCTGCGTGATGTGGGTACTGGGAACTGAACCCTGGTCCTCTGCAAGAACAGGCAGTGCTCCTAACCACGGAGCCCTGTCTCCAGGCCTCACTTCTTTCCCTCTTTTCTATGCTGGCCTTGTACCTGGGCGTCATACGCACTAGGACAGTGTTCTGCCACCTACCTGCATCCTTTCTCCTCAGCCTTCTCAGGAGGGTTTTGCTTTGTTGTTAGATTCTTCTGTCCTTAGTATTTAGAATTTATTGCTTCTGTAATAAATTCCTTTCTTAAGATTTATTTTATCTAAAACTCTTTAAGATTTATTGTAGCCAGGGATGGTGGGGCACACCTGTAATCCCAGCACTTGGGAGGCAGAGGCAAGTGGACCTCTGTGAGTTGAGCCTGGTCTACAAAGTGAGTCCAGGACAGCCAGGGCAACACAAAAAAACCCTGTCTTGAAAAAAAAAACATTTATTTTATACTTGATTGTGTATCTGTGTGTGAGTACGTGTACTTGAGTGCAAGTGGCAACAAGGACCAGTTACAAGTAGCTATGCATGCTGGGAAACAAACTTAGGTCCCCAGGGAGAGGTATGCTCTCACCGTCTTCATGTCTCACCAGCCTCCTTGTTTGTATCCTGACCCAGAGGTAGACAATAGTTTTGGTCTGCCCCATCTATGGTAGTGGGTCAACATCCCTTGTCCTTGCTCACCCTGGTATCAGTAGCTCAGCTTTCCCACAGCCTTGAACAGGAGGCATTGTTTGAGTCTGGCCTGTCAAGGACACCTAAGAATGGACCTATGCCACCTGCCCCTTGGTTGTCCCTCTGCCCTGCAATCAGTGACAGTGGCAGTTTCCTTTGCATCCTGGAGATGGGCTTGGCTTTGGAACCTGCTGTGGCCAGTGTGAGGGGGTGTGGTGACAGCCACACCCATGGCCTTTATCTTCTTGTGTCTTTGTTGTTCTCGGGGATTGCTTGGTCTGAGCCTTGGTTCACTCTGTGCTATAACAACTCTCATTTATGATGCTCTCTCTGCTGCTAGGTGACAACTGGGACTCAAGATCGTCTGGGCTCAGTGCTGCAGACACAAAGATGCAAACAAAATTGGCTGCATGATATTGTAATATGGCTGCCACTTGTCACAGAGTCCCTGAGGATGGGACATCTCTCTGGGCTTTGATGACACCTGCCATATTCAGGCCACTAGATATGGAATTGAGAACCAGGTCCTCTTGGCAAGGAACAGACAAAAGACAGCGTGCGGCTTCTGTTGGGTCCCAGATGAATGACAGGCCCAGATAAGGGCCTTTTCTGATAAGTCTAAGATTTCCCTCTCCCTGCCTTTAGCCATCTGCTGCACTTTTGGCTGGGAGACAAGGCATTTGCCCTCTTTCCTTGGGGTCTGGGACCTTGGGCCCGGAGAGTGGACATGCTGACCTGCTTGGGGACCTTTCTGCCTCCTTCATGTGCACAGGCCAATGGGCTTGGCTCACGGTCCTGAATGTGTAGACTGCAGCCGTTGGAACTGGTTTGTTTGTTCATTTTAGTTGGAGCCTGGCATTTGTTTGTGTCTGTCCTCCCAATAAGAAAACCTTTTAATTTTGGTTCCAGAGAGCT
>CM053766.1:103141275-103176723 GCA_028658305.1 Pachyuromys duprasi
GGTTCCCTCTGAGAAAGGACCTGTGCCTAGCTCGCAAGGCCCTGCCCATCCTTCGCTCAAAACAAACAAACGAACAAAAAACAACGAAAAGGAAGGGGCAGAAAGGGGAGCAAGCTGAAGGCTAGGGTGTCTTGTAGTCTGTGAGCCACAGCCCGTGGGACCTAAGCCAGGCCCCGGCTCACTTTCTCCCCTGCGTGGCACTCATCCCAGGGCAAGGCCTTCGACAAACCTGCATCCTGTTTCAAAGTCCACAGTCCTTGAGGAAAAGGCCCTGTGTGGGTCTGGGCCACCATTCCGTCCTGAGCACCTAGTTCAGCCTGGTGCTCGGTAGGTGCCTGATTAGCACCTGTCAAATGAGTGAAGGACGCCTCAGGCCTCTGCACCTGCCCAGGGCCCAGAGTCACAGCTATTAACGTTGACTTCTGCTGAGCCATCGAGAGTGAGTGCTGACTCCTCTTAGGGCCTTGGTTTGCTCATTTGTATAACAGGCAATTCTGAGTTCATGAAAAAGCCTAGAAGAAGGCCTGGTAGATAAAACGTCTCTCCCAGCTTCAGACTTCTGGTAAGATATATCAGCTGTTTCTCAGTGATGCTGAGTAACAAGCACCCCCTCGGCCCCAGTCATTCACCCACAGGAATTCATGCTCTTATATTTGGAGGCAGCTGAGTTGCTAGGCAGCACTGTGGATCAGTCTTAGCTGGTCCATATGCTTGTTGGCTAGTCTGCTTTGGTACTGATGGGACAACTGGGGGTGATTTGGTGGTTTCCCCAGCCCAGGAAGGGTTCAGAGGATACTTGAACATAAACAGGCTTCTTGGGATCTGGCTTGAAGCTGAGCCATCACAGTGACAAGGCCAGAGCCGGAGAGAGAGGGGCTGCAGTTACACAGCAAGGGCAGCGGGTCTAAAGCCACAGGATGGACCAGTGATGGCTCATCTTGACTGTCAACTTGATGGGATCTAGAATCAGCATGGAAACAGAGCTCTGGGCACATCTGTTTCTAGACTGGGTTAATTTTAGAGGGCAGATTCATACTGAATGCGGGCAACCCACACCCCCACCCCGCCCCATGCTGGGGTCCCAGACTGAATGAAAAGGAGAAAGTGGGCTGAGCACCAGCGTCCACCTCTCTCTGCTTCCTGACAGAAGGCGCAACGTTGCCGGTCACCTGCTCTTGCCACCCTGCCATCTCTTCTCCACAACGATGACTGTGTTGCTTGGAACTGTGAGCCAAACAAACCCTTCCTTCTTAAGCTGTTTTTGTCAGCTCATTGGTTGTAGCAATGAGACAAGAGCCTAACACAGACCCTAGCACCCACCCCATGTAAAGGCTAGTGTTAAATATGGACAAAGATGTTGATGGACAAGTGTTGGCAAGGATCTGGAGCAACTGGAACTCTCAAACACGACTTATGGGGGATGTGAAGGAGAAGAACATTGACAAACAGCTAGGCTGGAACCTTCAATTAAACAGAAGTGTGACAGTGGTTCTGTGAGAGACAGTCAAGAGCCGTGGAAGGGAAGTCTGTACAAATACCTGCAGGCTGTGGTTAACAACATTCTGCCATCTTTTCATAACCAGCCCAACTGTCCATCAACTGGCACATGGATGAGCAGACTGCAGCACGTCCTCCCATGGGTGGCCCTGTGGCACACACAAGGACACACATGCCTCAGAAGCATTGCACCACACGTGGGGGCTGCCTGCAGGGGCCAGCCCGTAGGAAATGCTAGAAGAGGTAATGTTCTAGAGAGGGACAAAGGACCTGTGCTCCAGCTCTGGGTGGTGGGGTGCTTGTGGACTGTGACCTTCGGCCATAGAAAAGAAAGCTGCAAGACAGAGACAAGAAAAGGGAGTTGAAAGCCGGGTGGTGGTGGTACACGCCTTTAAATCCCAGCGCTGGGGAGGCAGAGGCAGGCGGATTTCCTTCATCTACAGAGTGAGTTCCAGGACAGCCATGGCTACACCAAAAAATGCTGTCTCTAAAAACAAAAACAAAAAAAGAGAAAAGGGTGTTGAATGGGGATATTGTGATGTGAGCCCTGACAGAGGGTTCTGGGAAAGGTCAGGGAGTCTCAGCCCGATGCCTGCCTCTCTCAGATGCCCTCTGAGGTATCCTGGGATAAAAGGGTCGTGATGGGTCCCGGCACTGAGAACCAAATAGTCCAAGCTCAGGGAACCACTATATGGAGCCATGCTCTTACTTGGCAGCCCGGGGAAGGTTGAGGAAGTCCCCACTGTAAACTGAGAACCAGTGAGGTGTGGTCTACCCACCAACATGAGAACAAATCAACCTTCAGCCTCCGCCTCTGCTTGAGGGTCCCCTTGCACACTATCACCCAGGTAAGAATGTGAGACTACGCTGAGGGCCACAGCTGCCAACCAGCTCAGAGCCTGTCCTGTCACCGAAGGTCTTCTTGACCCTTGACTCCCGCTGGCACAGGGCAGCAGCAGCCTGGGCTCACTGTCACAATAGGTGGCCCGACGTGAGCCCACTTGGGAAAGATACCCGCCTTACACTGCCTGCCTGGCACCCCGTAGCCTACTCAGGCTGTCTGGTAAACGCTTTCCTCAGGGAGATAGGATATTTTAGCCACTTGAGAGATACAGAGACCACATATACCTCCCCATAATGATACAGAAATAAAGTATTTTCAACTCCCGAGAGACCATCGGGGTCTAGTTGGCTTGCTCCTTCTGTTTGTCTTGCCCTAAGCAGGCAGGGACCACCCTAGATATGGCATTAGTCACACCCACATGAGTTTTACTTGCTAACTACCTGATTGGGCACTCCTCAAACTACACAGAGTGTGTGTGTGTGTGTGTGTGTGTAAGCATGCTAGCCTCCCCAGTGCTGGGGAGGCAGAGACAGGAAGAACCTTAGGGCTTGTGGGCCAGTCAGTCTAGTCAAATCTGTGAGCTCCAGGTTTAGTGAGAGACCATACCTCAAAACTGAGGGCACCCACCTTAAGGGACACACCCAGCATTAGCATCTGGCCTCAGCACACTCGTGTGCACACACTTTTTTTCCCCTCCAGTAAGAGACGGCTATTCCAGTTATTTTTTTGCACTGTTAAGTGTCTGTCACACAGCGTGGGTTTCATTTGTCGTTTAGACGCTGCGTTTTGCAGAAGGCGGAAGGACACACAAGGCGCCTTTAACCCCGCACGCTCCAGTCCCAGTCCTGGTGTCACGGGCCATTGTCCATGGTTTTCTGTTGGCTCGTGGGATAAAGCAACTCTCCTTGAGGACAGTGAGCCCAGTGGGGCTGCTCTCTTGTGGTCCAGCTCACATCCCTGACACCTCTGTGCCAGCCGCCTTGACCCTCTTTCTTACCAGCTCCCACCATGGGGCCTTTGCCATGTACTCTCTGCTGGAACGTCACTTCTTTTTTGTTGTTGTTGTTAATTTATTCACTTTACATTCCGATCATAGCCTCCTCCCTCTTCTCCTTCCAGTCCCACCCTCCCTCCCTCATCCTCCAGTCCCCATCCCCTAGTCCTCAGAATGGGAGAGCCCTCCTCCCTTACCAACTGACCCCAGCCTATCAAGTCTCTTCAGGACTGCCTGCATCCTCTTCCTCTATGGCCTGACAAGGCCACCTTACCCAGAGGAAGTGATCAAGAAGCAGGCAACAGAGTTCATGTCAGAGATAGCTCCTGGTCCCCTTACTAGGTGACCTACCTGCAGACTGAGCTGCCTGTTGGCTACATCTAAGCAGGGGGTGGAATGTCATTTCTTGACTTTGTCACCCGATTACCTTCATTCATCCTTTGGGTGGGAGCTCAGATAGATGGGCCATACATACTCTGTAGCTCCCGACAGCCACGCAGGACCGAACTCATGCATCCCGAGGGTCCCCAGTCCTGTGCTGCTGAGTGTCCCACACACGGTCCACAGGAAGATATACAACCCCTGGGACTCAAGTGTCTCTAAAATGGAACCTCAGCCCAAGAATAACACAGGTAATGGGATGTCTCCTAGCACGTTTACGGACTGTGAACGCCTTCCCCTGCGGCCTTGTGCAAGGCCCCAGCACTTTGTTCTTGACTTTTGGGGCTGAGGGGAGGGGATGGCATTCATAACCTCCTGTTAGGTTGTCTTCTGGGGCCTAAGAGGAGACCTGTCAGAGTCAGCAAGCTAAGGAGGGAGACCACTGTCTCAGGAGGTGGGGACACCTGAGCCACAGCAGGGCTGTGAGCTGCCTTCAGCCCATGGAGCCAGCTGGCTTTGGGAACCAGTGCCATGTTCTGCATGTAGACCAGGATGTTCTCAATCCCAGCCAGGGAGATAAGCCGAGCTGATGGCTTAGCTGCAGCTCAAAAGATGCTACCCTAGCCAAGTCACAGTGATGCGGGGCTGAGATTCTGCGTGTCTCTGCATTGCCTCATTAAAAACAAAACAAAACTTGTGTGTGTTCATGTGTATGTACCCATGTATGCGGAGGCATGCATGCCTGCACACACCCGTGCATGTGGCGGCCAGAGGACAACCTCATGTGTGTCCCTCCAGCACCATCTGCCATAGCTTTGCCACAGTCTCTCACTGGCCTGGAGATGTGACAGTGCCTTCTGCAGCTCTGCAGTACAGTTACGGATAGAACCATAGACGGTGGCCTTGGCTGCAGCCTGAATCCTTGGGATTGGGGAACTGCCAAATATCGCTGGCACTTTCAGTCAGCCAGTTGCAGACTGTGTGAAGTCTATGTGGTGATTGCAAGACACTGTAAGACACACTCAAGATCTACTTGTTATTCTCCTGAGCAGGGGAGTCAGACGACAAGCAAGCTGTCTGTGGAGTGACGCCTGCTGTGAAGGGTTAGGTGACCAGAGGTGACAGCAGGAGTAAGGTGGCCAGAGATGGTCTCTCCAGCAAAGGGACATCTGGGCATTGGCTTAAAGACCAAATGGGGCTGGCCCATTGGTTAAGAGCACTGGCTGTTCTTCCCAGAGCACCAGAGTTCAGTTCCTAGCACCCACTTCAGCCGGCTCACAGCTGCCTGAAACTCCAGTTCCATGGCCCCAGCGCCCTCTTCCGGCCACCATAGGAAGTGCACTCACATGCTCACATCCACACACAGATACACATACATACATGTAAGGTAAATAATTTTTTAAAGGAAAAGAAAGAAAATGATCAGGCGGGCATGGTGGCAGATGCCTTTTATCCCAGAACTTGGGAGGAGAGGCAGGTGGATCTCTGTGATCTAAGCCCAGTTTGGTCTATATATTGAGTTCTGCATATGCATTTGCTACCACACAGTTGTCAAAAATCACTATAATTCCTTATTAAAACCCAACATAAGATGCATTTCAGAACTGGAAATCATAAATAAACAGGAATTTCTGTGACCTTCATTCGACATATGAGAAAGGCGTTTCCCTTTTTGGCCTGGCTACCAGGAACCTTAGGGCTGAACCATCATATGATGTTATTCCCGAGGGTGGGCCTGGAGACACGCTCTTTCACTGGACCTGGCATTTTGGTTACACATATCTTTTTAATTTTATTATTTATAAATGTTCTTTTTTTGTAAGCCATGGTAAAGCCTCACTTTGGGAGCTGGGAGCTGTGGATAAAGGCTTTATTCATCCAGGCTCTGCGCTGTGTGTGTGCACAGGGCCTGGACAACACAGTTCCCTGAGCCCACCGCTTGTAAAGGCAAGCAGACCCAAAGAAAAACAGGCTCACAGTTCATTTCTGATAATTAACTCTGGAGCCAGAAAGAAAAACAGCAGTACCTGCAGGATTGCTAGTTACTCTCGGGAAGCCGACATTTCGAGTCTAGGCTCACAAAGAGGCCAGGCTGCTCCTCCGTGGCGACATCTCTCCTCACCCTGAGATGAGTGACACAGGCACTTTCTAAGGGAGAGCAGACCCCACAAAATCAATAAGACTGCTGACAGCTTGAATGGCCTCAATGGCCTGGTGGCTGTCATTTTCTCCTTCAAAGGGGCTATCACCTTCCTCCCCACACATGATTAACCAGGGCTACTGCAGTGTGCCATGGATTTGTAGGTTCATTGGGAAGTTTCCAGAGCCAGGGCGCAGGATGACATCCCTTGCATCCGATACACACTCTAAAAGGCTCTGGTGACAGGGTGGAGGGAGAGAGGCCAGATGAAGGGACCCCGTGCCACCCCTTCTGGTCGCCGGCTGAAGGTGGCCACGCAGCAAGGGCAGAGGCCTGGCAGAGCAGAGTCACCTGTGACCTCTGGTCCTGGCACCATAAGAAGAAATGAGCCATGTTTGGAGACCCTTTTTCGGAAGTTCTTTTCAACTGATGCACCATAGAATTCTGGTTTCCCTACAAACCCCAGTTGTTAAAGAAAGACTTGATGTCAATGACGCTACCAGTAAGACACAGAAACAGCTCAGGCATCTGCTACAGAATCTATCTTGGTCCCACCTCAGGAATCTCAGCCTCTCACTGGTCAGGGGTACAGAGGGGCTGGGCAGACCCAAGCTCCTGGGTCTGTGGGGGTCCGGGGCCAGAGGAGGCTCACAGAGCAACCTGGGGATCATGGCAGATGTACATGGCCTTTAATAATGTGGCACTCACTGTCTCAAGACCCTGATGCCCCATGTCTTTGGACTCCTACATCTGTGTGGTCGGTGACTTGACCTAGTGGACATATTCAGATAAGAAGCCCACATTATACGGTTTCTCTCTCTGGAAGACGGCTGGGACAGTGGTGATAACACTCTCCTCTCTCCCTTTGTGGTGGCGCTGGGTTCAGCAAGCAGCCAGATGTCCCCAAACTGCAGGAAGCAACACCGCCAGCACACAAGGTTCCTGCGAAGGTTCCCAGGGCCGCACCTCACTGCAGGCAGAACTCCAGGGAGTCAAACAGACAGGGGAAGGAAGCTGGTGACGCTGACATCAGCGCTCCTGGACTCACTCGGGGCGCGGGGACCTTTTGTGTGGCGAGAGGGTTCTGTTCTGGTGCTGTGGTCCCACTTCAAAGCAATTCCCATGGCCTTTGGCTTAGCTTTGATCAATTTGGAGCTGGCTCAGTCAAACCCTTGACTCATCTATGACTGGGAAGGTCATTTGTTACCCAGATGGAGGAGGAGGCTGAGAAGGGGGAGGCTAGCCCACTTCCCACAGACGGGTGGCTTCCGGTGTCTCAGCTGATGTAACCATGGCAAGACATTAGAAAAACATCCCTGGGGGTCATAAGTGGTGGGTACTTTGTGCCTACTGTGTTAAGAGCATTAACCTACCTCCTTAAAGAAGGTTCTGGAAGAATATAAAGAACACCAAATGTCGGGAAAACTTGGTCACAGGACGTGAATCTCCCTTAGGCTTCCACGGTGATAGGCGCAGTCCACACAGATGCCACCGATGTGGTAGCCACTGGCCACCTGTGGCTGGCATGTGGTTGAAACATGGACCCTGTGGTTGGGAAGCAAATTATCTCTCTGAATTTAGACTTTATAGCAAACAATTGGAGTCATCTGTGACGACAGCATGTTTGGCAGAATCACATCAGAGACAGGTGACAGAGCTTCCCTAGAAGGCATGGTGACAGCCACTGAGTCCTCCATCCTCTTAGATCAGGAAGTCAGTTAGAGCTGCGGAGCCCACGTGGACCTCAGACACATTGGTTCCCAAGTTCGGCTGTTCCTGCTTAAGAAGTTGACGTCCATGAAGAGGGAAGAAAAAAACAACACAAAACAAACAAACAAACAAACAAAACACAACTTCAAATGCTTCTAAAAATGTGGGCCAGCTCTGGTTGAAATAGCTGAGCGTCCAGGCTCCTCTGCCAGACCCACCCGTCTCTCCAGGAAGAAGAAAAATGCTCTTGCCGACTGGACTGAGTCCCTGGGCTTGTGTGGGTGAATTCAGACAGAGCTGAGCTGGGGGTGTAGCTCAGTGGGTAGGGCACTCACCTAGCCGATGTGTGGCCCTGGGTTCCATCCCCAGTCCCACATAAACCAACTGATGGCCTCAGTCAGAACTTGGGAGGTGGAGGCTGGAGGGTCAGGAGTTCAAGGTCATCCTCAGCTACATGGGGCCATCCTGGTCTACAAAGTGAGTTCCAGGACAGCCAGGACTGTTACACAAAGAAACCCTGTCTTGAAAAACAAAAACAAAACAAACAAAAAAAGTTTTTAGGTTTTAAGTTATTTATCCAGACGGGTCATTTTTCTACAGTAAGATTGGGCACCTACAATTGGGTGAGTTTTGCCAAAGGCACACACACACCTCTCTAACCAGCAGTCCCAGGGGGTGGAGACACAAGACGGCACAGCCTAATGGGCTCCTGGCTTCTGCACCTTTTGGAAGAAGTGGCAGAAACAACCCGAGCGGTTATGTGTCCACGTGCCCACTGGTCATCCATGGTAAGTGTGAGTGTCTTCCGAACCTTCCAGACCGGAGTCTTCCCAGATACAGTCCTGATCGGCCAGGGACAGAGGCAAGCTGGCCTCCCCCCACCTGGTAGTCCTTCCAGCCAGGCCGGGGTGGCAACTCACACAACAGAAGCTCCCAAGAGCTCCCCAGGCTGCCAGCCTTTGCTCTGGTTCTCATACTAGGCAACGGGAAAGCTGTGTGCAGCTTCCTGTGCCAGCACCCTGCTCAGGGGCACAGCTCCCCTGGGATGTCAGTGGCCTACTGGCCCACCCCCAACGTCCACACACACACTTCCCACAAAGCTGCCTCGGGATGGAAAGCAGACACAGCTCTCCGCCCAGTGCCAGCAGCGGAGGCGAGCCGGGCCCCTGGGCGGGTTCATGAGGAGGCCTGAGGGGAACAAGTCTGCAGTGTGGGGCTGGCAGGCTCCCGATGCTAAGGGAGAAGCCATGAAAACAGCCCTGTGGCCAGCAGGATACCTCCCTGACCTCGGCTCCCTCACTTCAAACCAACCATGGTTTGGGAATCAGGAAATGCCAGGACCTGGTGAGTGTTGACCCAAGACTGTGAACACAGACCCTGTGTTCCTGTGGCTCGGAATGGAGTCTTGGTGTTTATAGGGAAGCAGGTTGATGGTGGAGGCCACTTGGTAGAAACTTCCAGAAAATACTTGTGCATCTTTTGGGCACTGGGCACCATTTCAGGGGTATGATGTTGAACACCACAGGCATTTCCTGGCATCCTGATGCATGCATGGCCCAGCCGGATGGGAATGTTTGGCTGGGAAGTGAACCACGGAATGTAGCTCAGCAAAGGTGAATGTCCCTGGGGAGGTCACAAGGTGAGGATGAGACAAAGGGACTTAAATGCAAACCACGCCACATACCTCTGATTGGAGACAGGTGGTCGGAGACACCAGTTATCCATAGCTAAGCTTGATGAGTAGGCCCCAGGTGGCAGGCACTGGGGCCAGGAGACAGACAAAGAGCTTGGAGCAGGGAGTTTAGCCTTATGCAGCCCTTGGTGACATCCAGTGTGGATGGAGACAACATTCAAGACCAACAAGAAGAACTGGAGCAAAAGTGAAGTGTCTGAAGTACGTGTAATTATAGGATAAGTCAGGCCAGGCCGCTGGTGACACCTTGGCAGAAGTGAAGAAAGGGGCCGAGCGTGCATCTGGGAAGCTTTCCCAGGAGAGCCCAGAACAGACACGTGAGCAGTAACTACTATCCTGGCTGTTGGCAGTCAGCGACAGGAAAGCCAGGCTGAGCTCAGGGAGAGGTTCAGCCCTCCCACCCGGGACCACCCTATCTCATGCCCTCCCACTTTGCACTGGCGCTGAGCTTGAGCACGTCGCCTTCCATTTGCTTGGAGTGGCCAGACTGCTTGATCCCCTCTGCTGCCGCTACTCTTCTGAAGCCCCACGTGGAAGCTTGTCAAGATCCAGGTCTCCTGACTCTGCACCCTCACACCTCACAGTCTCACCTTGGGGACCTCAGTGCTTTGGGACTCTCTCTCTGAACCCTAAATTAGTTCTTCAAAGGTCCCTGCAAACCTGCCACCCTTCTGTGGTGGCGGCACCTTGCAGATCCCCATGGAAACACACACACGTACATGCAAATGCACACACACACAATGTACAAACCGAAGCACATCCCTAAGTTCCATTCTAGAATATCTTTCCTGTTATCACCAGCCCTAGGATCTCTAATGGCGGTGGCCAACATGGCTGCCTAAGAGCTCTCATATAGATTTGACCTTGCTGATTGCTTGGGAGTCCCCACCTCAGCCCAGTGCTCCCCAGGCTACACAGGGGGCAGAGTTACCTAACGTGAAGTCGCAGACTGTGGCCCACATAGTCTGCATCCTACCCCGTGTGGCCTGTGGGCCCAGAGCAGAGTTGACATGAAAGCATGACTCCATTGGGTGACAGGAGATGGAGACGTTGAGCTACAAGCTCGGCAGAGTTTCATTCCCACAATTTCCCCCAAGTATGTCATTCTTGGGCTGCTGAGAGGGCTCAGTGAGTAAAAGGGCTTGCTGCCAGGCTTGCTGGCCTGTGTTCAGTGCCCAGGAGATCGACTCCTCCAATTGTCTTCCAACATCCACACTTGTACTGTAGCATGCACACCCTGACCCCAAACACATGACTAGCTATACAAACAAATAGAAGCCCATTATTCTTGCTGGCAGATACTTAGGAAACACTGTATCAAGCTGTTATATTTTGAATTTTGTCAGTAAAAACGTACGTGCTCTTCCCCTCACATATAAAAATCCTTATGCTGGGTGGTGGTGGCTCACTCCTTTAATCCTAGCACTTGGAAGGCAAAGACAGGTGCACCTCTGAGTTTGAAGCTAGCCTAATAAACAGAGTGAGTTCTAGGACAACCAGGGCTACACAGAGAAACCCTGTCTTGTATTTATGATTGTGAGCCTAGCCTTTAACAGCTGAGCCATCTCTCCAGCCCAAAACCCTGTCTGAAAAAAACAAAAATAGGTAGGTAGATAGATAGATAGATAGATAGATAGATAGATAGATAGATAGATAGATAGATAGATAGATAGATAGATAGATAGATAGATAGAAGAAAAAACCTATATAACACTGCTGGCTTGCTTTTTAGCTCTCAACTCTAGAATATTCCCTTTCTAGAATAAACTTAGCTCCACTGCAAGACAAAAGACTTCTAGTGCTGCCATTTTAAGCCTTCTGGGCCCCCCTAACTGTGAGGTCCCTTCCCCAGATACGTCTGCATCAAGCCGTCTCATCCTCTACAATGGTTTGACCTCCTGCTAGCCTGTGACATCATTCTAATAAGCTAGTTACATCCTCACAGGGAGCCAGGGGTCACTCCATCCTGTTGTCACTACTAGCTCTGCTGACTTGCCCTGAGTGGCCCTGAGAGTGATGGGGATGGGCTCTTTCCTCAGGGCTGAGTGTGTTTGTAACTGAAAAGCACCTGCAGACTCCATGTAGGCAGCACTGGACACAGTTTGCCACTTCACACTGTTTAAACCGGGAGTGTGTGTGTGTGGGGGGGGTCTTCTCTCCTTCGCCTATGAGGAAAGAGGGGGTTCAACATTGTTCCATGGACTGGATGGATGATGAGTGGAAGGATGACAAATGATGAATGGACAGATGGAAGGAAGGGAGAATTAATGGGTGATTAGAAGGATAGGTAAATGAAGGAAAAAACTAGGGTAAAAAGGAAGGGCCAGTGAATATTTGGGTAGATGGCAAGAAGGATAGAAGGAAGGACAGATGGATGATTGGCTAGAAGGAATAAAGGAAATATTGACCAGTAAAGGGATGGGCAGATGGTCAGAGGGTAGATGGACAGATGGATCATTGGACAAATGGATAAATAGGTGAACAGATGGGTGGATGGATGAATGGTTAGACAGACAGATTGGTGGATGGGTAAATGGATTGATAGATGGACAGATGGATAGATGGATATATGAAAGAATTAACTGACAGATGAATGGACAAATGGATAAATAGATGGACAGATGTATGTATGAAATAATTAATGGACAGATGGATGGATGGATGGACACATAGATGGAGGTATAGATGGACTGACAGGTGGATGGACAGATGGCTAAACATATGGGCAGATGGGTAGATGGAAGGGTGAACGATTTGGACTGATTTTTTTCTAACCTGTCCTAGAGCCCTCTTACCTCTCTCTCTCTGGCCCACCCATGCTGCAGGCTCAGTGTCCTTCTACCCTCCCTGGACCAGGTCCCAGACCCCATGACCATCGCCACACTACTGCTCCTGTGCGTTCCCTGCCTAGCAGCAAGAGCCAACACATCCCGCCAGCTCACCCTTGCCATCTTGAAGTTTGACCGGACCCCTCCTTGCCTGGTCCCTTTGATGGAGGAAAAAGAGGGTGCTTTGTGCTTGGAGGCTGGCCTGACTGGTCTGCCCTGGGCTCACATGACAAGCTCTGTCTGTGCTGATGGTTGATGCTCTTTCAGGCTGGGCCGCTGGCTCCTTTGCACTAGAGGCCATGGGTTTAGCCCACACCTGAGAAAACAAGGCTGGAGCTGCATGCGACTGATAAAGCAGCCCAGAGGCAGAGGCTGCGCATGTGCTGGCACACAGGGACGGACAGTGGGTCCTTTGTGCTCTTTCCCAACCAGTCGCCCACTGGGAGCAGCGAACAGAAAACTCTCTCACCTCTGTGGGACTGAGCAAGCCAGGTTGGCCGTGTTTGCTCAGGAGCAACATGAAGGGGCCGTTGTCTGCAGCCCTGGAAGCCAGGCAGGTATCAGTGAGCCCCTCCCGAGGACTGCTGGGAGAACCAGACACTCAGCAGCCAGGAAGGGAGGGGCACTGTTGGAAGTCAGGCTGTGCCTTCTCCTGAGTCCAAACTGTGTAACACAGTGGCTTTCAGGCCAGATTCCGTCTCCCAAGCTGTGAGGACGGAGACAGACTCTGTTCCCTGGTAGACTCGTGAATGAATCAACTGTCCTGAACCACCCACGACTCACAGACTGACAAATGACGGATTCTGAATGGCAGAAAGGATTCTGCCTTCTAAAATTATCAAAATAAATTAGGGCCATATGAACACATGGACAGTTAAAGTCATATCAGGAAATCGAAGCCTGAAAACTTATCAGACACCCAGATGGAGGACAGGGTACCAACCCTCCTCACCTGGACCCCACAGGGAGGACGCCCAACACTGTGATAATGAGCACCCCGCCGACCTGTCCGCTGACTCCCACTATCTCAGAGGATTACTCTCAGCTTGGCCCCAAGCTACCTGACATCTGTCCATCTGTCCATTTCTCTGCTGGACTCTGACGCTACACCCTCCAAGGTCCCCCATCTCGACCTGACCCTGGGACTCGGGCCAACCTCAACCCTGCAGCTTGACTCTGCACTGGCACCCCCTGCAGACAGCAGGCCGGTCCCTCCCCTTATGCCCACAGGACTCTGCACTGTATGCGCCTTGGGCATCTGCCTCTCCAGCCTCTTTGAAGCTTTTCGAATTCTGCTGTGATCTCTTTAACACTTTGCACAATTCTGTAGCCTGTACAGATAGATAGACAGACAGATTAGATAAGAAAGACAGACAGACAGACAGATCTAGATAGAAAAGTTGGATGGATGAATGGATTCATTGGTTTATCATGTTGTATACAGTGTGATCTGAGAGCTAATAACAGTTACAATCAGAGTCAAAGAACGCAGGTTTGCCTCAGCCATCTCTCAAGGGAGACTGAGACTACTTGGCAAACTGCCACTGACAGAACTGAAGTAGCTTGTGATTTTATTGTTATGACTTTAAGGAAAGGGGTCTGCCTATGCTTCCGACAGCAAGTTCATGACAGCATGCTGTGGGGAGGGAACAAGGTGTCCAGTGATTGGGTGGCTGAACAGGAAGGGTCAGGTAGAAGGCGGTGGAGATGACCACAGGGCACCTTGTCTGAGGAATCTCAGCCTGCCTGCTGCCACACTGGCCCCTGGCGGCACAGGGGGAGGGCTCTGGTCCCTCTGCAGTCCTGACTGGTTAAGTTGTGGCAAGTGCGGGCTCCCACAGTTGTGTGAAACACCCACATGTGGGTGCAGATTTCAAAAGGCAGAGGGCCACGTGGCGAAGAGGGCTGCATCTCCGTCTCCACTAACTGGAGGAACTGGGCTTCTAGGGCACTTCCTAGAGTCTAGTTCAGGAAGCGAGGGTAGTCACGGGGATGTGGGGTCTTGCTGGAGGAAGCAGAAGGTCCTTGGATGCTCTATGTCGCCCCGTCCCTTCCTGCCTGCCTCCCTGTTTCCTGTCCACCATGGGGTGAGCAGCTCTGCTCCCCACGCTCCCTGAGCTCCCTGAAGGCTGTCTGCAGTCACCTCAGGCCTGCAGCAGTGGTACCAGCTGACCAGGGACCCAAGCCCCTGAGACCATGAGCTAAAACTAAGTCTTCCCTGAAATTGTCTGGCACTGGCATTTGTCATAGAAATGAAGAGCTAATGAACTCCACGTTAGGTCCCAAACCACACAGGACCCTCAGGCAGCAGCGGTCACTGTCAATCCCAAGAGTGAAGCCACCTCAGGTCTTCCGGCCCGGAATCACCCCTGAATATGGTCTGATTGTTGGGGTGACGTGATGAATCCAGTTTCACTTATAACTAGTACAGAGGTGTCAAGACATGAGAGAAAGGGAGGGGACAATTTTGCTGTGTGTGACACACTGCAAGCTATGCCAGGGGACACAGCACAGTCAGGTCTCATTACCTGCCTCACCGTCATCTACTAGGGGCCAAGGAAGGAATTCCACGTGGACGTGGGGGCTCTCCACACACACTCACATAATTCTCATATGGCTGGGTAGCAGGCCCCCCGACTGCAGGCAGGCAAGTGCGTGGATGGCTGCATCCAGTCTGCAAAGGATGCTGGGAGGTAGAGGGCCGCTGGCCAGGTGAAGGAACACACCTTTTTTGGGTGTGGGTGTAAAAGCAGCCCATACTTGACAAACACACACTGTGTAAAATCAGCAACGTGTGGGTTGGGACCCCTTTTGGGGGAGGTGTCGAATGATCCTTTCGCAGGGGTCACATAGCAGATATTCTGCATGTCAGATATTTAGATCCGTAACAGTAGCAGTTACAGTCATAAAGTAGCAATGAACATAATTTTATGGCTGTGGGGAGTCACCATGACAGGAGGAACAGAGACGCCAACATGAAAGCTTCATTTTCTTGCTTTTGCTCTGCTTCTTAAATTACAGTTTTGTCTTGTGTGTGATGCGTGTGTGGGTCAGAGGACAACCTGTAGGAGTCAATTCTCTCTCCACTATATGGCTCCTGGGGCTCAAACTCGGGTCATTAGGCTTTGCAGCAAGTGTCTGTACCCACCGGGCCATCCCACTGATCCTGCTTTTGATTTTGAGACGCTTCTCAGAGGGCTAGCCTAGAACTCATGGTAATCCTCCCGCCTCAACCTCCCAAGTGCTGGGATGACAAGCATGTGCCGGCGCACCTGATGATGTTCTCTCTCTCTCTCTCTCTCTCTCTCTCTCTCTCTCTCTCTCTCTCTCTCTCTCTCTCTCTCTCTCTCTCTCTCTCTCGTCTCTCAGCTGTCCCTGTCTTCTTCACAGCCTTCTCTGGAAAATGTGCCTCCTGGCTCTATGATGCAGATGAAGAAACTGAGGCACAGAAAGGATCCAGAGACATACATCAGGCATATGTGGGAGCCCCAATTTGTCTTACCAGCAGAGCAAGTCGCCCAAAGGTGCATGGAAGAGATGGCAAAAGACCTGGGGGAGGCAGGGCAGAGAGGAGAGTGGAAGGGTCTCCTCGAGCCTGCAGCGTTTTGGCGGAGCATCCTCTCAGCCCTCCTCTGTCCTGCCTCTGGCGGGACCTATCCCAGTTCCCAGTGCAGGACAGCCTGCTGCTCCCATTTTTCTGCTAGAGCTGGCGCCGGCCCTGCCCACTCCAGGAAATCCTGCTGCTGCTATTTTGGGAAAGTTGATGGCTTTTTTCTGGTCCTTCAGGGAGCCTGACAGATGGCCACAGATTTGTGCGCTGCATTTCCATGGTGGTGTCCGAGGAGCTCCAACATCTTCCTGCTCCATCGGTCACTGCAGCCAGATTTGCTCCCTCAGTAAATATTTAAGGAAAGCCTGCTGCCCACAGGGCTCAGGGCTAGGCGCCAGGAGGAGAATCAAATGGTGTTTATTGGATATGTGTCATGCAGTGGGGCAGGAGATTGCAGTTAAGACTGGTGCCATTCTGAGCGCCATGTGGCCTCCAGCGGACCTTGCTAATGAGTAGTTCTTTGCCTGCTAGCCCAGCACGCCAGCGCGGTCTGTGACAGTGGAGGTACATGTTTGCCTGCTAGCCCAGCACTCAGCACGGTCTGTGACAGTGGAGGTACTTGTGAGATTCTCGAGACTCCTGCTGCTTTCAGAAGAGCGCTGAAGAGGAGGGAGCCCCACGCCTGCTCTGCAAAGGGACCTCTGTGCCAAAGCAACACGTTGCCAATCACAAGCAAAGAGAGAGGCTCAGGAAACACAGCAGATCCCTGCGGCCACCCAGTCAACTGCCAAAGGCCTTCTGCCCACCAGTCCAGGTGATGAATAGGAGGACGGGCTCTCCTTGGGTGAGTTAGCTTGAAAGAGACAGGGGGTGGCCATGCTCTGAAGCAGGCACTGGAGTCTAAAGAGACGGCTCTACACTCACTGGGCCAGCAGACTGCTGCCTCTTCAAGGTTGTCAAGAGCCCCACTTAAGAAGGTGAAATGGGGGCTGGAGAGATGGCTCAGAGGTTAAGAGCACTGTCTGCTCTTCCAAAGGTCCTGAGTTCAATTCGCAGCAACCACATGGAGACTCACAACCATCTATAAGGAGATCTGGAGCCCTCTTCTGGCCTGCATGTGCATATGCAAACAGAGCACTGTATACATAGTAAATAAATTAATAATAATAATAAAGGATGAAACAGCTTGGGCATGCTTTGAAAGAAAATGCTTAGGGTCAGCGGTCCTGGCGCCCCTGCACTGGCCCCAAGGACCAGTTCCCACTGGTCTCAGTCTCTGGCTTGGAGAGGGAATCTGGAAGATTCTTTGTGCTTTTTGAAGAAAGTAGTTTCTTCTAAAAGCATCTTTTAAATTTGTTTTAAAATTACACTGCTTTTTGTGTGTGCTTCCCACAGCACACATGTGGAAGTCAGCAAACTCAGAGAAGTCTTCTCCCTCTTTCCACCATGTGGGCCCCAGGAATAGAACTCAGATTGTCAGGCTTGATGGCAAAACTCCGCCCACTGTCCTCTCACTGGTCCCCTGGAAGCATACTCTTTTCATTGCTGTTGTTATGTTATTATAAATATTTTATGACATCAAATATTTTCCAGGGCTGGAGAGATGGTTCAGCAGTTAAGAAAGCAATGGCTGCTTTTCCAGAGGACACGAGTTCAAATCCCAACTCCTAGGCAGCTCGCAACTACCTGTAGCTCAGGCTCCAAGGGACCTGACTCCCTCTGCTGGCTTCCAAAGGTACCTGCACTCACATGTGCACATAACCACACACAGACGTAGACATACACAGTTAAAAGTAAAATTAAATCTTTAAAAATTTCCCATAAAAGCATGTGTTGAAAAAGACATTTTCTATGTGGAACTTTAAGCCCAGAGAAAAGCAGAAATAAAGGTGTACCCAGATGTTACAGCCCTCACCATTGTGCTATATGTCCTCTAACCACTTTGATACAAGAAACAGACACCATGGCCTTTCAATGCTCTTCACTGTTCTTCCAGGTGCCCATGGCGTTTTCCACTGCCATGGTTCATATCCTTCCTCCTACATTCTATACTTTAAGAAGGCTTTGGCTGGGCCTGGGCAGACAAGCTTCACACCTCTGAGCCTACCTCTGGGTCTCATATTATCCAGTGGGAACACAGGTCAGCCATGAGGATTGACTCAGCAGATAGATCCAGGGCCTAAGGATTCTCTTAGGACCTAGGCTCTTGGAAGACCACCTTTCCAGAGAGTCTTTGCTCAGTTTCATCTGTGAATCAGCTAGCAAACCCACACTCCCTACTTCTTCACTCCATATAAAAGTGTACTGGGGAGCCGGAGAGATGGCTCAGAGGTTCAGAGCACTGGGTGCTTTTCCAGAGGACCCAGGTTCAATTCCCAGCAACTGCATGGCAGCTCACAACTGTCTGTAACTCCAGTTCCAGGGGGATCCAACACCTTCACACAGACACACATGCAGGCAGAACACCAATACACGGCATGCATGCACACTCACATGCACACACGGCTCCGAGGTAAACGTCCCTCTACCCCTGTGCAGAGGGAACCTCAGTATCCCAACATTTGTCCGACCCTTCCTTCCCTGTCCTTCTCTGCCTCCACCATACAGTCTCTCCAGGTTTAATGATGGATGTGACTCTGTCGCTTCCTCCTCGATCACATACTGCTGCTCTGCACAGGCTGGCTGTGCAGAGAGGCCCAGCCTAGCTGACCAAAGGGACACTACCAGTGTGGCATCTTCTCAGCAGCCCCAGGCTACTGCCCCCACCCTTACTTCCCAGCCAGACAAACTAAGAATGGTCAACCCCGGGGCAGCACAATGTCCCCCAAATGAAGGAGACTAGGGCCAGTGGGGAAGCAGGGTGTAGGAGGCTGGCCTGGGGAGAAGGGCTGGGCAGGGCAGGGCTAATTCAGGTATGCTCACCTTCCAGAGGGAATGCCTCAGCTTCTCCAGCCTAACAGTCCAGGGGAACTGGTATGCCAGGAAGTGGCTTTCCTCTCTGGGAGTGGACAACCCATAGGTTTTCCTAGGATTCTATATGCCAACCCATTATACTTCTGGACCCTAACAGCTCTGGCTTGGAGCCCTGCGCCCCAATGGGGATAGAACTTTACAGTGACCTGACAATGGGGACCTGACATGCCTGCAATCCCAAACTGGGCTCCAGGCAGAAAGTGGGGGTTGGGGAAGCTGCAGGACTGACTGATGGCATCCACACTGTTTGGCCCGGGGCTTTAGAAGCAATGCTCCAGTCACTTTGGGTACCAGCCACCCAGGCTCAGGCTTTGCTCCCCAGGACATATTTTGTTAACTTTTGCAGTGTGAGGGATTGAACTCGGGGCCTAACTTGGCCTGAGCAAGAGCTCTACCCCTAAGCTATAGCACCAGCTCATAGTCACCCACCATGGTCCTGTCGCCTGATCAAATATAGGTGGGGGACTGGCGAGATGGCTCAGCAGGTAAAGATGCTGGGCCACAAGCCAGATGCTCTGTCTGCAGCATCTAAGTGGAAGGCATGGACCAACCTCCATCAGCTGTCCTTTGACCACATGTGTGCCATGGCATGATAAACAGATGACCAAACAGGTGAACAATTAAAAATCACTTTTAAAATTCAAGTTGAGCATCTCCTGTTGGTTACCAAATCCAAAAGCTAAATGTCCCAAGCTTCTTTCAGCTTTTCTTTTCTTTTTACTTTTTTTTCTTTTCTTTTCTGCTCTTCTTTCTTTTTTTAATTTTCTTTTTCTTTTTTGAAACAGTTTTAGTGTGTAGTCCAGGCTGGCCCAAACTTGCCATGTAGTCCAGAAGGACCTTAAACTCTTGATCCTCCTGCCTCTGTCTCCCAAGTGCTAAGATTCCAGGTGAGCACTTCTTGCCAAAATCGACACCTCTTTGAGCGTTGACCTAACACGTCAGATGGAAAATTCCACAGCGTGGAACCCTGATTTGCACAGTTATTCAACTGTTGAGTAAATAAATACCTTCCGGGAGTAGGAGTGATCTAAAAGGCACTGGAATGACTTTTATGTCCCTCAGACATCTCATGGTACATATAGCATGTAAAGAAGTGGTCAAAAGTCTGAGGTCTCCTGGTCCTGAGCATTTTAGAGCTGAGATGCCATCTGCCCAGGTGGCTTTGGTGTGTGTCTGTTCAGACTCCCCAAGTCTGAATGATGCATTCACTCTGCATTCACAGCCAAGGGCTCAAGGCTCCTGACTACAGAATCTCTAAATGTACACATGTCCTGCCTGAGTCACTCTCCTCCAGGCCATTTTAGTCAGCACCATCAGTAGCAAAGAGCACTAGACATGTGAATAAAGCACCATGCCCGGATGCTGGTGAAAGGGGTACTTGTTCAAAGCTTGGGGCAGAAAGGAGATCCATTGCCCTGTGTGACATCATGGAAAGCTGTGTACTTCAGGAGCCTACAGGTCTCCTCAGCTCCGCGTGTGTCCGACGGCTGTGAGGACTGCCTTTGCAGATAGGAGTCAATTGCAGGCACCTTCACAGGGACAGATACACAAACAGCAAGGCTCATTCAACTCCTACCTGTGTCGAGTGCCCCGTGCTTCTGTTGCCCACACACATGTAAAACATATACACACATATACATGTGCACCACACACTCTTGAAAATGGAAAAACAAACAAAAACAAGTCTAATCTTTCAATGACGACAAACTCAGAGGCAGACAGATGCCAGACTGGCTGAGTCAGCAGCGTGACGGTGCTCCCCTAGGCCGGTCCTTTTCCTCTTCTCTGTCACGGGGAGAGACTGGTTACAGGCAACAGTGCAGGTAGGATAATGCCCTTCAGGAAAGAAGAGCCCTTCCTTCCTTCTGCCCCTCTTCCTAGCAAAGGAGACTGTCATGTAGTCTCCCACAGAGCCCTCTAGTGCTGTCTGGGCATCCCATGACTTAGCCCAAAAAAGCCACCATGGCTGGCTGTCTCCAGTGAAGTAGACAGAGCTAACAGAAAGTGTGTGTGTAGAGAGAGAGAGAACTGTGATGGTCAGCTTTAACTGTTAACAGCCCTCTGTGGGTAGCACCATTCCCGAGGTTTGGGTCTTGGACTACGCAAGAGTATGTATACATTTCCATCTGTTCTGGGCTGTGGATGTGGCTGGCTTTTTTATGCTCCTGGGGCTTTGACTTCCTGTCTTCAACCTAGAAAGACTGAGGCACCGGTAGTTGCTCAGTCCCTGTAGCCTCCTTCCAGCACTGAAGGCCTGCAGTTCCCTGGAAGGTCACTGCCAACAACTCTACCTTAGAATGCCCAGGAAGCTGGAGTCTGAGGTCAGCTGACAATAGCTGCCCCCATAGGCAGATGCCTCAGACAGTGGCTTGGACATACATACACTGCTTTCCTTCTTTACCTGGGCACCCGCCTGCTGAAAGCATGGAGAATGTCTTTTCTCCTCCCATCAATCTCCCTGGAAATGCCCCTCCCCTAAGCCTGGTGAGTCACCAGGCTTCTGCATCTATCTAGCCAGTCAAGGTGACAACAAAAACCTCTCATTGCATTCACTAAGACTGACCTCAGAGAGGCCAAAATGAAGGCAGTACTCCACACGATTAGGAGACAAAGCCTCGGACAGCCCTTGAGTGTGGCCAAGTGGATCTTTGATTCTGGGCCAACACACAGTAGGATCCTCCCACAAACTGCATCATAGGTTGAGCCCCCAGCTCCCTTCTGCTGTCTGTATCTTCGATGCTGGTTTCCCTTTGGGCCTCTGCCTTCATCTCCCGATGGCCTTTCTAGACTCCCCAAGCTCCTTTGTGCTGTGGCGTGGTTCTCCCGGGCCCCCATCTTCTCGCCTCTGTCCGAAGCCCCCACAACTAATTTTTGTCTCATTTTGAGATCATATTTCCTTGAGGTTTACCGTGAACACGAGACAGCTTTCTGCAATTTACCTCCATTTCCTGTGGTAAATCTTTTTTCAAAAATGTGTTTTTCCTGGGGGGTGGGGGGGGGCGGGTAGAGCCTCCTTCTCCTCACTGCAGGATATGGCCAACCATGCTCGAGGGTTCATTTTCAGGGCTCTTCCTATGAAGAAGAAATGTCTGTTTGGGCCTAGAGTGTGGGGGATGCTGTTTGGGTCCCTCCTGGCCAACCTGGTTGCTATTAGACCCTCATTTCAAATGGCGTAGCTGAGGCCTTGGCCGTGAACTCAAAGCCCAGAGCCAAGTCCCCAGCTTCTGGCAGCCATTTTCTTGGAGGGCTGAGCTGGCTCTAGAGACTCCTTCCATTTCTGCCGTCTGACAATCCAAAGGGAAATTTATTCACAGATAATTTGAAACAGTCTCAAGCCCTCCCGACGCCAGAGAGGTTAGAGTAGAAAATCTACAGGCCCCAGAGGGTAGCAGCCCACAGCTATTCCTGTCTTGGCCCTTCTTTTCTTCCAACTTGACATCCCAGAAAACCCCAGCTTATAGTCAGTCAGTGCAGCCCAGGCCCGGGTCTTTGCTGTGTGGGGTTGGAGAGGGATGGATGCAATGTGATTTGTCTGTGGTACCCTTGATTATGTATGTATCGGAGAACTACCTGCAGGGGTCAGTTCCAGGATTAAACTCAGGTCATTAGGCTTGGTAGAAAGAGCCTGTACCCACTGAGCCACCTCATCAGATCAGGACTATCTGTTTCTTCGTGGGCAGGCCCTCAAGCGTTGCAGGCCAGCACACCGTCATTGAGCTATGCCCCAGTTCCCAGCCCTTACCACACTTCTGCAAGCACCAGGAGTCCTGAAGCCTTCTTCCTGGCCACCCTGCTAAAGGGCCTCCTTGCTCTTCTGTGGAGGGTGGCAGGCAGGACCAGCCCCTGAAGCAGAGAGAAGTGAGAGCTCCTGGTTCCCCCCTCTTCTGGCTTGTTTTGCTAATGTGCAGAGAGCAGGAAGAAAAAATAATCCCGAGCCCTTTTGTTCTTCTTCACATGGATCTCCAGCTGGTTTCTACTCTGGGATCCAGTCCCTGCCGGCTGCTGTGTCACCAGGAGGAGCTGGAAGGTTTCTTTTTGTACAGTGCCCCAGACAGAAGCCCCCAAACTGCCCCTTCCACTGAGACAGCCACAGTCCAGATACAGTGTTTGCCTTTACGCATCCCAGGAAGGGTGCCACTCCATACCATGACAGCCTGGCAGCAGCTGCTGGCTTCCCTGTCCCTCCCCACTTCTGGATCGGGGACTCAGCCAGCGTCATCTTCGCTCAGCCTGCCCCAAGATTTACTTTCCCATCTTTCCCCACTGGTTCCCGTGCTGGGGACTGAGGGGGAGGATACACCCCAAACCCTTGAACCATCCCTTCTGAGGCTGGCAGACAGGCCGCCTCTAGAGCTCAGCAATCTTTCCAGCGCTTGCAGGGGCAGGAGACACTCCCTTCTTGGGTCAGCCCCCTAGCCCAGGATCCCCCACAAACGAATTTCTCTGTAAAGCGGTGGTTCTCAACCTTCCTAATGCTCATGACCCTTTAATGCAGTTCCTCATGCAGTGACCCCCTTCAGCCATAACATTATTTACACGGCTACTTCATAACTGTAATCTCGCCACTGTTATGAGCTGCAATGTAAATGTGTGATGTGCTGGATATCCAATAGGAGAGCCCTGTGAAAGAGCTATTCAACCCTCAAAGGGGTCACGGCCGGCAGGTTAAGAACCGCTGCTGAGAAGGGAGGGCGCTGTGGGTGTGAAGGGCAGAGGGTCAGGGAAGGAGCTGCTGTGGACCCAGTGCGGCGCTGGTACCTCTGCTCTGCCGCCAGCATGCTCTATAATTGCAGGGATGCTGATTCTTGGAGCTGCTAGCTGACTCCCCCTCCCCCTGAAAAACCTGATGTCTCTAGACTGAGAGTGCAGAACACAAGTGTGTCCAGAGGCTCGGGAAGCCAGTGCCTCGCCTCCATCCCCGATCTGTTAGACTGACTTTTCCAAAGGCCATTAATGTTATTTTATTTTTGTGCTGTTATTTTATTTGTACCTGCATGTGTGCATGTGTTCGTGTGTGTGCCTGCGAACTTATGTGCATGTGAGCTTGTGTGCATGCCAGCTTGTGTGCATGCCTTCTCGAGTGTGTGTGTGTGTGCACGCACGGGCGCGCAAGCACGCGTGTCTGTGTATGCACGTGGAAGCTAGAGGTCAATGTTCAGGTGTCTCTCACTTGCTCTCCTCTTGTTTTTTTGTTTTTTTTTTCAGGCAGGGTCTCTCACTGAGACCTGAGAGTAGCCGACCAGTGAGCCCCCAGGCTTTTTGTATCCACAGGTATGTTCCACGATACTCCACTTTTTGCTAGGGTGCTGGGGATCCCATCTCCTGCTTGCCTAGCAAGCACTGTGCTGACCAAGCCCTCTCCCAGCATCTACTACCATATTTTCTTACCCAGAATTACTAGAGAGACAGCTTTGGTATTACTTTGTCAACAAGAAGGGGAAACTGAGGCTGTAGAGAGGTAAGTGGCATTTGGAATGGGAAAGCAAAATGTGCTTTTTTTCCCCCTGCTGCTGGAGCTCATCCGTGGTGCGACTCCACTGAGTGGGGCAAGGAAAGGTGCTAGCAGGTGCGATGGCCCGTCCCCTCTGTCCTGCCAGCTTTGAAAAGCACATTCTCATTTTCTACAAATCAAATCAACAGATCAGAGAGGGCACATGCGAGCTTCACCGATACTAAACAAAGGGGCTGGAAGGGGACCTAGAGGGAGGCCTGGATGCCTCGTGTGTAAGCCGCAGCATTCTCACCAAGCTGCCTGCACTCCCAGAGGCCGATGGATTTTGGAGAAAAGAGATAAAATAGAGTAGAAAAGTACATGGGGCAAAGAAACCAATTGCCCTGGCTGCAGGACACCACTGAGGCAAGCAGAGATTTTCCACCTGATTTCCCATGCTGGCTTTTAAATTTATGCATAGTTCCTGCCGAGTGTGTGTGTGTGAGAAAGAGAGAGTGCAAGAGCATGTGTGTGTGTGTGTGTGTGTGAGAGAGAGAGAGAGAGAGAGAGCACATATGTATATGTGAGAGAGACAGAGAGTGAGAATGAGAGAGAGTTCAAGAGCATGTGTGTGAGAGAGAGTGAGACAGAGAGAGAGAGAGATCTGCATTTTTAGCTTTTTTTGGGGGGAGGGCAGGGTGGAATTTATTTGGACAATGGGGCTAGAACCCACGCCTTTGCATGTGCTGGGCAAGGAGTGTACAGCTGAACTACATGCCAGCCCTCTTTTTAAAGATGTTACACCTATTTGGGTAGGTGTACACACCTACCGTGACACAGTGCAGAGGTCAGAGGACCACCTGCAGGGGTCCGTTCCCTCCTTCCACCGTGTGGGCCTAGGGAACAGAACTCAGGCCATCAGGCTTGTTGGCAAGTGCTCTTACCCGCTGAGCACCTGCCCATCCAGCAAGATGAAAAAAAAAGGTTCTTTGTGCCTGGGCCTGGTCCCCGAGCCTGTCACCCCAGCTACTCAAGAGTCAGAGGCAGAAGGGTCACGAGTTCAGAGAAGAGCAAACCCAAGGCCAGCCCGAACAATTTAACGGGGCCCTGACTCAAACTAAAAAAGCAGTACAGAAGTGCTGGGGGTGTGGCTCTGTTGTAGAGCACTCACTTACTGAGCATGTGTGAGGCCCCAGCTTCCATCCCCAGGAGTCCCCAGAACAGAAAGAAAAATACAATCAGTTTGACACCGTCACACACGCCAGACACAAAGTCAGAGTGCAGCCAGGCATTGGCCTTGCCTGACTGGGTTTCCGCATGGCACAAACGCAAAGATGCATGGACACTTGACCCTGAAAGGCCATTGCCAGCCTTGGTGACACCAGATGACACAGCAAAAGCCTACTGTGGAGTCAGGAGTCCCCAGACTCACATGAGGATCGCCAGAGGAGCCTGTAGTCCTGCTTGAATGCTGGGAAACCCATCATTCCCCCCTAAAGTAACAGTTCCCATCCATTTTATGTGAATTCTTAGGAGAAAGCATTCCTTCCCCAACCCCCCTCCTCAGTTTTTCCACGAGTGTGGTGTGAGGCTCCGGGCCAGGAAATAGCAAGAACTAAAAGTATCACTCTACTTTGGAATGCAAGAGAAATTAATTAAATCCAAATTTGCCCCAGAACGCTGAAAGTTGAACACCACTCAAGACAGACTTGCGATCCCGGCTCGGATTTCAAAGCTGTTCTGAGAAACCCCTGAGAGCTGTTTGCGGCCCACGCCAGAGATGGAATTGCACGGTGCAGCCCGCAGGGCAGGTGCGAGGCCTGTCTCAGGGCTCAAGGACAGCCTGGCATGAGGTGAAAACCAGGGACAGCTGCCGGGCAAAACGGAGTTGATGCACTTTGGACTAGGGCCTGGACTTGCCAGCTGAACCAGTAGTGGTGGCTCAGTTCATTTGCAAAGAGCCAAGTAGAGAAGGCAGTGGAGGGTTGCTGCAGCAAAGAAGTGGAGTGGAAGGGAGGGGCACCCCCACCCCAGGTAGGGCATGACAAGGGGCCTTTTTCACTCACTTTTAAAGCTTCCCCAGGCACACCCAGATCTAGGAAAACCCTGACAGCGCCCATCTCTCTGGTCATTGCCAGGAGGCAGCTACAGTGAAGCTCCTCGGCACATCTGGCTTCACCGTCCCACACAGGACTTAGGGTAGTTGGTGGGCAGTTACCCACAAGCATAAGAAAGGAATGGATCTGTGCCCGACAAGAGCAGCTGCATGGCTTTCACCACCAGTCGAGTTTGGGCGACACTTAGGACCCGCCACCCAGCTGGTGATTCAGGGCAGTAAGTGATGGGACAGAACCACTGTTCTTTGATTTCTGAGTTTTTGCTCATCCTTTTGATCAGCTCCTGTCACCTAGAGCCAGGTGAAGCAGGGAGGGGACACAGAACACAGTGAGCGGGAAGAAGCCATTCACTCTGTAGAGTACACACACCCTTGAAGCCAGAGCAGACATATAAGCAAGCTGCTGGAATGTGATACAACAGGTGCTATGGAGTCCTTGCGTGTTGTGAGGGTTCATTTTAATTGCCAGTTTGACACAACCGAGATATTTGGAAAGAGTCTCACTGTGGGGTTGTCTAGCTCAGGTTGGTCTGAGCTATGGCTATGTGGGGATTGTCTTGATTGTGTTAATTGATGTGGGAAGACCCTGCTCCCTGTGGGCGGCATCATTCCCTAGACAGGGGATCCTGAACCATGGAGAAAGTGAGCTGAGCACAAGCCAGCCAGCACCTCTCCCTGTTCTTGTGGCTGTGATGTGAAGAGCCGCTTGACATTTCTGCTTTGACTCCCCCCACATGGTGGACAACGCCTTCTCCTCTAAGTTGCTTGTGTCAGGATATAGAATCACAGTGTAAGAAACTAAACTAGAACACAGGGGGTCTTGGCATCTGCCCTGCTGACACATTTTCTAGTAACTAAATGTGATAGAATTTATCTTTCCTCAGAAAATTTAGCTTTCCTGGGTCTTTTGCTATTTTGCAGGTTTCTCTATGTAGTCCTGTCTGTCCTGGACTCTCTTTGTAGAGTCGGCTAGCCTTGAACTCAAAGAGATCTGCCTGCCTCTGTCTCCCCAAGTCCTGTGTTTTTTTGAATAATGTGAATGCTAACTGACATTTTAACATTGTGTTTGTTGGGTTTTAAGTCAGGGTCTCTAGGCCAAGGCTGACATCAAACTCCTAATAGTCAAGGATGACATTAACTTTCTGATCCTCCTGCCTCTACCTCTGAAATGCTGGGATGGCAGGTATGCTGGGTTCCACGATGCTGGAGATAGAACCCAAGCTTTGTGCTTGATTCAACCATAACCGAAATGGCATTTAAACCTCTAAACTCTCCCATCCCAGGGTGGGCGTAAGGAGGTGGAACCTTCTTCAAGGTTGCAGTGGGCACCTGTGAAGGATGATCACAAAGGATCCCAAGATGCTCAGCCCAGGGGTCAGTCATGTGCTCCAGTTTCTCCCGGCTGGAGATGGTGCCATCAAGAATGTGCCCACAGAACACTTGCTCACAAATAAGAAAGCAGAGCCCCACAGCTTCCATGATGGAGTTTGCCCTCTCCCTGAGCAAGGCTTCCGAAGTAGATGAGCAATAGCAGGGTCTGCTAAGCGTTCAACTCACTGATGACATCAAGGACCCACAAACTTTTTATGAATCTTCACTATCAACTCCCTGCCTGCCTCATGGTCTCAACGTGGCAGCCACAGCTCTCGGCAAACATCCCCATATCGTATCCAATATTTAAAAGGATCCAGCTCTTCCTAGAGGTAAGGGCTCTTCTCCAGAAGTCTCCGGTGGACCTCTCCTTACATCCTATTGACCAGAATTGGTCACGGATCTCTGCCTAAGCTGAAGAAAGGCAAAGTCATATATTTGCTTCAGGCAGTCATAATTTACCCACGTCTAAGAGGCACTGCGTTGAAGAGGGTTTTCTGCCTCCAGAAGACTCATGCTTGCTGGGCGTCTGCGACATGGGGTCTCACTCCCTACTCTGCTGCATCATCACCCAGCCCTGTCCTGGGTCCCAGACCTCAGAGCCTCTTCAGCGAAATGCGCAGTGGCCCAGAGAGGAGGACGGGCTCTGGCCGGATGCCAGACCTGCAGCGGAGGAACAGCTGGACTAGGACAGCGCCCACGGAGTGTCCGCCCCACGCCTGCTTCACATCCAGTCCCTCTTCCACCTGCCCTTCCCGAGGGTCCTGCTGGCGGGGGGTTATCTTTGATTGGGACAGGGTCTAGCTGTGTTGTTCAGGTTGACCTTGAACTCCCGGGCACCACTGAGCCTCCAACCTTGGCCTCCCCAGGAGCTGGGACCATAGGCACAGAGCCTTATACTCCACAAATCTTGAGAATGTACCCACACAGTAGCCAGAGGACAACTTCAGGCGGGTCCGTCAGACCAGGGAGCTCCCGGATCCCGCTGTCTCCACCTCCCCGAGCAGGGATTCAACCAGCAGATGGGTGCCAGGGACTGAACACTGGTCCTGACAGCTGCATCCTTCCACAATTTTTTTTTTTAATATTCACTTCTTCAGATCTTCTAATACTAGCCTGGGGGGGAAGGGAAAGGCCCTGCCTGACCCTCCCTGACTGGGGGTGTGGTGGTGGTGGGGTTTCCCTAAATCTGCCCAGCAACAGCTGTGGCGTTTGAGCTATACACACTCCGGAGTCTCTCAGCAGCACTTGGCGCGGAGCACAGACCAATCGAGAGGCCATTTACCAGTCTTCTTTTGCTTAAAAATTCTAGAGCCCAGGGGCTGGAGACACAGCTCAGGAACTCAGGAGGCATACTGCACTATTCTGGTCTCCCAGCATACCTGGACTCATGTGCACACACACTTGTGTTTGTACATGTGCATGTACACATGTGTATGAGTACGTACACATACTTCCTCTGGAAAGAGCAGAAAGCGCTCTTAACCACTGAGAGATTCTCCACCCCTTGCCAGCGTGTTTTGTCATGACGACAGGAGAAGTGAACAAAGACGGTGAGGCACACAGCCCAGCCCCTCCTCATATCCTGCCAGACACTGGAAAGCCCTGGGCACCAGAGCTTGTCCGTCGAGGCACATGGCAAACACATCATGGCTGCCGAGTGGAGCATCATTGCCCACCGGGTTCCTCGGGAGGAAGCCTCTCTTGACCTAGTAGCAAAAAGGTTAGCTCTGCCAGAAGGAAGGCTTCTGGGACTCAGCTCCCCTTCAGTCTGCCATTCTGTGGCAGCCTTTGCAAGTGACTCCCAACTGGGTACTTGCTCAGTAGGTTGCCTGAGGAAGGGGCAGAACTGATACAGCCTCGCGCTCAGGAGTTCCCAGTGAGCGGGGTCACCAGCCAGCTGCCGGGTCCTGCCCAGGTGAGGAGCCGCTCCTCACGTGCAGCTTTCAGGGTCCTTTTTTACAGCGGCGGCGGCGGCAAGTGGCGCCCTCTAGAGCATGCCTCTGGTATAAGATACACCTGGGGTACACTCCCTGGTTCCTCCTCCGGCCCTCGGCCACGTGGGCCTCCTGAGCCCTCCCCACGCATGCAGCTCTGCTTCTGTTGTCAGCACCAGAGCATCTAGCTACTGAACCTTCTGCAGCTCAGCATGCTTGCTGCTTCAAGTCACGGCTACTGTCACCATGCTCTGCTGTCTAGGCTGCCGCTTCTCTGCCTGTTACTAGCTCAGTCTGCTCTCAGAGCCAGACAGTGGCTTCCTTAGGTGTTTGCACCAATCACAGCAGACCTCACATGCAAATGAAGGTTCATATTTGCACCTATCACAGCTTGCCTCTCTAACCCCAGCTGGTGCAGTCCCTCTGCTGGGCCTCCAGGGTAAGTGCTCCTCTCTGGTCTAGGTGGAGGCAGAGATGAGAGAACCAGGCCTGACCCACCTCCACCCCCCCAAAAAGTCACCAGTCCAAGGAATTAGGCCATAGGTCACCAATTCCAGGAACAAGACCATAAAATTCCCTACCCAAGGAATAGCCACAATCACTTTGTAACAAGCTTGCCCTTGCTGAATGTCACCCAATTGTGTAACCCTAAATAAAAACCCTTCTCTCTCCGAGCTCGGGCTCTACATTTGAGAGCAGCTGTGTTGGTGATGGTGTGAGCCCAAGCTCCAGCTTGTAACAAAAGACCCTACTGAGTTTGCATCAGAATCGGCTCCTTGGAGGTCTTTGGGGTCTTCGAGGCTTGGACATAACAGAGTTCACCGAGACCTGTGCTAGCAAAGAGCCCAGTGCAAGCTGAAACTGTCCTGGCTGGGGCTCTGCCTGCAGGAGCTGGAGCAAGCAGCTGTGGGGGCTGTGCAGTTTCCCCAAGGGCCCAGGGCGTGTTCAGGGTGGTTAGGGTGGGCTGTGTGATTGACAGTTCTTTGGCTGAAGGCAGCCAGGGCAGCGAGGAGCATCCAACAGCTGCCAGCCCCCGCTGTGTCTTTGCTTGTCCACAGGAGAATGAGCATCAGCAAGAGCGCTTACAGCAGGGATGCAGAGAACTTGGCAGCATCAGTAACTGATTTTCACACTCTGTGCCTTTGCCTTCACAGCGTTGAACACCTGCCAGCACCCCAGAGACAGGGGACCCCTCATCTGCCGCAACAGGTGGCTGCCTGAGGGCCCTAGGTAAGAAACATGAATCTGGCTGCCTGGGCTGGCTTTTCCCTGTATGGCAAACCCACAGTGACCTCTGTGTTCTTCTGACCTTTGACCTAAAGACAGAGAGGAGGAGGTAAGGAGAGGAGAGCCACGCCGGAACCACCATTGAGGAAGTGTGGTGAGGATGCCAGGCCAAAGAGATGACAGTGAGCGCTCCTGCCAGAGAGTCCGGGGGCTCTAACAGGTGGGAGGCAAGAGGGAGGGACATGAAAGTCATCATCCTTACCACCAAGTCAGAACCAGACCCATGATGCCAGGCTCAAACGTCTTTAACCCAAATGCTCCTCAGACTTCCTGAGTGCTGAGTCAGTGTGCTGGGTGTCAGACTCTCTCTCTCTCACACACACACACATGAACACATATGCTCACACACATGCCTATATATGAACATACCCACATATACACACATGCATACATAGGAACATGCTTGCACACAGACACATGTACACATACCTGCACACATATGTACAAATGCATATACACATGCATGCACATGAACATACATACATACACTTAAACACATATGAACACATACACATGCACACATATGAGCACACATGCACACATGTGTACATATTTGCACACATACGCATAGGAAGACAGAAGAGGAAGAACACTTTTCAGACTGATAAGTTAAAATCAAATATGAAAAATGACAGAAAAATGAGGCTTCTTTGAACAGCAAGTAATTTGGAAGAAAAAGCCAGCAAAGGAGTGGAACCAAAACGCAGAAAACTGAGGCGTGCGCACAGAAGTGGGGGCAACATCAGCCGTGGCTGTGACCTCGGGTGGCCTGGGGGTCGACTCTGCACCCTCTCCCTGCCAGCCTCACATGCCCCTCTGGCTGGCTGCTCTCTTAATATTGCTCTTGAGCCGGAACCAGACTCCAGACTTTTCCAAAGTGGAAACGGAGGTGTGGCCCAGTTCCTGTCCCCTCGGCTGACCTCAAGCATGCTGGCCCCAGAGAGGCACTTCGGAAGTCTGTCCACAGTTTTACGAATTCCAAGTTGTCCTGGGTTTAACGTCAGCCCATCTCCCTTCTTCCTCAGCAATGTCGTCACCAGTCCACCAGAAACTTGTTCCTACAGATGTCCCCTGTCCTTCTCTAGAAGCAACCTGTCAACCCCAGCTGCCCCCAGGGACATTGGCACATCCATCAGCTTCCTGTGGTATGGGAACACAAGTCTCTCCAAAACGTTCTCCGCAAAGGGGCTGGGGACATGTTCAGTGACAGACCAGTTCACATCCTCAGCACACACACAAAACCAGTGTAATAAACAGCACAGCTGCAATATCACAGCTGGGCAGGCAGAGCCAGGAGGGCCCCTGGAGCTCGCTGGCCACTTAGTCTTGGCAAGCAGTGAGCTCCAGGTAGGGTGAAGCCTGTCTCATAATTAAGATGGAGAATGACTGGAAAAGACACTGGCATCTACCTCTGGCATCCATGTACCCAATGCAACACACACCTTCTTTGGAAATTTTTCCTTTTAAACACAAGCCAAAATGACAACAAAAGTCCTTTCATAAACTGGCCCGTAATACACGCCACATTACTCAGAAGGCTGGTCAGGACAGGCTAGGAATCCTGGGAAGTCCATCCATCTCTGGCCGGCTCACCCTCACTTGTGAGTTTGAAAAATCACTAAGACACAAAAGGAACTTCGTGGGTTTGCAGAGAAACTAACAGAAGGTTCTGGACAACAGGTGGCCAGTGATGGGAGGTGCTGGGGAGCTCACTGGATCCCCAAACTTAGGAGTCCAGGCTGTGATGGGAACTGGGGACAGCTGCATTTATCTGCCATGCTCTGGGGAAGTAGGGACATGGGTGACTTTCTCGTGGTCCTTCTGTTCCGTGTCCCCTCATGGATCAAAAAACATATCTGCCCCAACTCCCACAGCCCGGGACTTGCAATGATAGGCTGCTCCTGCCCAGAGGCCAACAGGAGCCCAGAGCTCAGCTGACTCGGCCTTCACCAGAAGCATCGAGAAAGGGAAGGCAAGGACTGTCTGATTGGGGGGAAGGCCCGTCGACTGATGGCCACGTGACATTGAGGGGTACCTGCTGTGTGTCAAGTGTGCTCAGGAGAGGAGACTGACAGAGCTGCAATGAGAAGCACTTGTTCCAAGTGCTGGGTTCCCATTCGCTATACTTCTTGCTCCAGCGAGATGGGCCAAGTCCTTATGCCAACCTCAGCAGCAAAGTTGGTGGAGAACAAAATGGAGGACAGCTCCTTCTCCCACTCTGTAGAGCAGCCGCGCTGCAGGACAGAATCTTCCCTTAGCTGCGATGTGCTCCTGCTGGGGCACAGTTGTCCTCTCCCCCCACTTCAAAAAGGGTTTTGCAAGACAGGGTTTCTCTGTGTAGCCTTGGCTGGCCTGTACTCACTCTGTAGACCAGGCTGGCCTGAACTCACAGATATTGCCTGCCTCTGGGATACAAAGTATATAACCTGTGATTAATATGAAATAAAAATGTTAAAATTAAAACAAAATGAAACACAAATGGCTGAGAAGCAGCAATGTGTAGTGAGAGTTTGGGTTTCTTTAAAAACCCAGCTGTGTTATATGAATATAGTTGTGCTTTAATCCTAGGTGTGGGGTGAGAGGCTGCTTCTCAGAAGGTGATTATGATTTGCCTCGTGCGCTAGCAGGGACTTGATCTTTGCCAGCTGCTGATAGGTGAAAGCTGAGAACTATGGAGAGGGCACTCTGAGGATGTTCTCCCTCCTCTTCCTCCCCACCCTCCATCCCCGCTCCTGGTTGCTGTTGTTGCGGTTTGTCAAGTGGTTGTGAGCAAAAAGACAAGAAGGTGGAGACATTCTGACAATGAAGATTGGACTTGCCCCGAGTCCCCACTTTTCTAATCAGCAAGTAGTCTAAAGAGACCTGTGCCCCATTTCAGCTCTGACCTTTCTCTCATACCTAGTGTTGGGGGGCTGGAAGGGTGGTAGATATAAGAACCCAAATGAGATAGCGCCGGCACCCATGTCAAACATCCTTAGTCGTTAGGGAAATGCAAATTAAAATCACTTTGAGATTTCACCTTACATTCAATCAGAATGGCTAAGATCCATAAAGTAAATGGCAGCACGTGCTGGTGAGGGTATGGGAAAAGGAAACACGTATCCATTGCTGGTGAGAGTGGGAAGGGGTACAGCCAGTATAGAAATCAGTGCGGCACTTCCTCAGGAAGCTGGCAACCGGTCTGCCTCAAGAGCCAGCTTTCCCACTCTTAGCTGTGTACCCAAAGGTCTCCAGATCCTGCTACAAGGACCCAACCCCATCTGCGTTCATCTCTGCTCTATTCATAATAGCCAGAAATTGGAAACAGACTAGATGTCCATGGATAATGAAAATGTGATACAAATGTATACAATGGACTATTATTCAGCTGCTAAGAAAAATGAAATTATGAAACTCACAGGTAAAAGGGTAGAAATAGGGAAAAAAAAAATCATCCTGAGTGAGGTAGTCCAGACAGCGAAAGGCAAATAGTGTGTTTTCTCTTATATGTAGATATTAGCTTTTAAGCTTTTCAGACCGTGCTACAATGTGAAGAACCACAGAGTGCCTAGTAAGGGATCAGAACTCGGGGAACAGAGGCTCTCCCAAGGAAGGGGAAATAGAATACAGTGTTATGGAGCAACAAAGGGAAAGCTAGAATAGGAGGACTAAACAGGGAGGGGGATGAGAGAGAAGGGAAACGGGGGAAATATGGGGAGACTGCTAATACTAAAAGCCGCTTGGAAAACCATATGGAAACCTACTATTGTAGAAGGCCCAGAAATATCTCCATAGACGAAAGAAATCTAAATGGCATCCCCAAGTAATGAGAGAGACAATGCCCCAACTAGATGTTTTATGCCAACAACCTCCAGTGCCAGAAGTAGGTTACATCTTATTGAGACCTTGGCCAAAAAGGTCCCATGGATGCAGGGCTATCGGTTGACCTGAAAGCAAAGCCTTACCACTGCAGACAATGTTTATGTCACTGAACATGGAGACGTAGAGCTGGTACCTAACGAGAAGCGTCACGCTTACTGACTAGCCCGCATGGTACTGTCAGGCACTCTCATGCTAGAAGGGCGATCATCAATATCATCCAGCCACAAACCCTGTGATTTACGCAACGACCTGCCTGCAAGACATTCCTGTGCAAGAGCGGCATCAATGTGGTGGGGTAACCAGCTGCTTTTTGCTTGGATTCAAGGCCCACCACACGAGACGTAACCCATGCCTGCCTGACACTGATAAAGTGGCCAAGAACCTAAGACTACACAAGCTGAAGCCTAGGAGAAAACCCACTACTGTTAGCTGCTAAAGCAGTGGTTCTCAACCTGAGGGTCACGACCCCCCTTGGCAAGCCTCCAGGTCTAACATATATTCACTCATGATTCATAACAGTCGCAAAATGATACTTATGAAGTAGCAACAAAAATGATATTATGTTTGGGGGGGGTCACCAAAACATGAGGGACTGCATTAAAGGGTCAAATCATTAGGAAGGTTGAGAGCCACCATGCTAAAAGAACACAGCAGGTAATGAGCCCTAATGACATGCTGTTATACCAATAAGCCAGTGTCTTCCTCAGCCCACATCAGAGAAGCTTCTCTTTGCAATAGATGGAACTAACACAGAGACCCACAACTGGACAATATGCAGAGAGGTGGGAGACCTTGGAGCACTCAGTCCCAAGTGTGATGTCTTCATCAAACACTT
>CM053766.1:103177223-103227299 GCA_028658305.1 Pachyuromys duprasi
CACACACACACACAGCCACACACACACAGCCACACACACACAGCCACACACACACACAGCCACGCACACACAGAGTTTTGTTTTGTTTTGTTTTTAATTATATTTACCAGAACAGACCTGAGGAAGTGCCTCTGAGTGAGAGTTGACTCCCAAGGAAGGGCTGCGGCTGCTCCCCGGGTCATCTCTCCTGGCCTCACTCACTATCATCATAATTAACGTGGTGCCATTGCCAAGTTCCATATTCCAGGCCTCAAAGCTCTGGACGGTACTGTCTCAGGAACATCACTACCCACCACTGAAGTGGCCCGGTCTTCTCTCGGACCTTCAAGCGATGTCATAGGTTGGCCTTTCATTCTGCATAGTCATTGCCCCATCCCAAGATGCCTCTGGGGCCTTCTCTACCTCACAGCCCTACAACCCAGTAATGACTAGTAAGGCCACTGCCGCTGCCACTCGAGACAGTCTCCATCCCTCAGTGGTTTGACCCTGCTGACCTTTCAGGGCCTGAACGTGGGGCCATCAAGTCACACTTTAACATTCAGGAGCTGCTGCAGCCTGACCTGTGACTGGGGACAGTCCACACAAACAAAACCCAACCCCACTAACCCCAGTCGCCTCACCCCAAACACTGATCTCGGAAGACAACTGGTGTTGTGAAATTAGCAGCATGAAAGGAAAGTCCCCAAGAATGGGCTTCAACCCGTGCACTCTGAGTCTTCGCTTCACCCTGCAGCACATTTCCTTAATAAACCATCTCTGTCTGTTCCTGTCTGGTGAATACGTCAACCTATCACTGTTCATCCCAACATGACAATAAATCGGTAAATCCCAAATAAATGAATAAAGGAAACAGTCAAGTGCCAGGCAAACACCACACCAGAGAGGGGATGCTAACATCAGGAGTGGGGAGCTAAACAGGGGAAGGAGAGTCACTGGGTCTCAGATCATCTCCCCTGAGGCAGAGGAGAGGAGAGGAATGTTACAGAGGAGAAAATGGCTGGCACGACATTGGCCGAGATCAAAGGTCATCGGGCTGACGTCACCTGCCCCAGTGTGGTGCCTGAGAGGGATGGGTGTCACCTCTGCCTAGTTCAGGCACACACGTGACCTCACTGGAACGAGGGAAAATGCAGGCAGAACAAATGCGGGGCCTCTCTCAAAACTGCTGATGAACTGCCAGGCAGCAATATACAATATACACAATATACACCTTTGGTCTCAGTACTCAGGAGGCAGAGTAGGGGGAATCGCTGAGTTCCAGGCCAGCCTGGTCTACAGAGTGAGTTCTAGGACAGCCAGGGCTACACAGAGAAACCCTGTCTCAGAAAACAAACAAAACAAAACAAAAATTTGCTGCCAACCCCCTGAAGGTGTCATGGTCATGGAATATTGAGAAATGGCATGGGCTGGAGATTAAAGAGATATTGGGGGGAAATGCACACAGGGTACTGGATTGGATCCTAGGCCATGGCAGGGACCTCAGCAGAAAAGTGAGGGTGTGGTCTGCGTTCAGTCGGAAGACTCATATCCACACACGTTCCTGATCCTGACCTTTGCACTGAGCTGTGTAAGATTTCAGCACTGGGATGTGAACAGAAGCACATGGACACTCTCAGTTACACTTCACTCTATCATTCTATCTATCTATCTATCTATCTATCTATCTATCTATCATCTATCTATCTATCTATCTATCTATCTATCTATCTATCTATCTATCTATCTATCTATCTGTTTGTCTGTCTATCTATCTGTCTGTCTATCTATCTAATCTTTTTTGGACCAGGCATCTCATCTCTGCTGCCCAGGTTAGCCTAGAACTAAATCATTCGTTATTCATTCTGTAACCCAGACTGGCCCTAAAATCTCAGTGATCCTCCTGCCTCAGCTTCGATAGTACTGGGGTTTCAGATACACTCCACCATGGTCAGCTGCGATTCTCCTGAAATTTAACACTACTTCAAAACAAACAAACCAACAAATGTAAAAACAAAACAAAGCAAAAAAAAAACCAATCAATCAGACCAATAGAAGACAGAGGGAATGGGTGGGAGGAGCATATATTCACCACCTGCTCAGAGGCATTGGTTGCAGGTGGAGGAGGGGGCAATTCCAGTTGATGGCTAAGCAAAGGGAAGGGGTTTGGGGGAGGAGCACCATTTCAGATCTCAGTAGTGTCCATAGCAGACACTCACTGTCACACTGTCGGAGGCAGCTGAGGAACATTCAGAAGCTTTGAGCCTTGATTTCATCTCCCTGCTCTCCTTTCCAAACACACTCCTGTACAACACAACACACCTGGTCACTCCTACCCAGACCCCTACCTCCCCTTGCTGGAGGACCTGTAGATTTTGCCATGACACCTGAACGTCTCCTGGTCCCCTTAAGAGCTGTCCCACCAGCAGACAGAAAGCAGAGGTGATGAGAATAAAACTCCCTTTAGACGAAGCGGAGGACAGCGGATCAAAACCAGAAGGCGAAGAAAGCCTCCGTGCTTCCGGGACACCACTCACAGATGTCCAGCCCAGGACCCTGATAGGATGGGAGGTGAGGTCCCCTCTGTACTGCCACTGTAACTGGGAACTGTCCCAACACCATCTCAGCGGCTGGGGACTCCATACTCCCACATGAACTTCTCTCCGGAGCAGCCTTCCCCCAGGGAGAGCCCCCTCTTCCTGATTTTGGGAAAGAGAGAGAAGCCTCAGGTGGTTTTAAATGACTGTTCTAGGCCCTCCCTTCCAAGCCTGTCAGCAGACAAAGGCTCATGGCTAAGTGAGCATAGAAATAACTTTTAAATTCCACCAACAGTAATTATAGAATAAAAGAGCTCGCTCCTCTTTCTTTTCTTTCCTCTTCTGCTACGATTACTAAGGAATTTAACATTGTTTTAATTTACAGCACAAGCCTAGTCTATTAAAAACTCTTGTGTCTGCCCCGCTGTGAAACTCACACTTCCCCACATCTTAGGGCCTTGCAGCATTACGCCATTGAGTTAAATTAAATCGGAAAAAAAAAAAAAAAGTTGCCTTGGGTCCACTCTGGATGTGAAAGGGATTTTATGAATTGTGAAAGGAAAACATAGAAAGAGCTGAGGAGATGGCTCTGCCTGGGAACTGCTTTCCAAGCAATGGTGAGAACCTGAGTTTGACCCCTAGCACCCACGTATAAGCTGGGTACGCCTGTAACTCCCAGGGCTGGGGACGGAGAGATGGAAGCATCCCTAGAGCTCACTGGCCAGCCAGGCCAGCCCATCCACAGGAAGGTTCTTCGGGTTCAGTGAGAGTCCTTGCTGCAAAAAATATTAAAGTGGAGAGTGACTGGAAAAGAACCTTGACCTCTGGCCTCTACATTCACATGCAATACACACTTGTATATCATACATACATACATACAAACAAACATACATACACCTAAGTATAAATATGCACATCTCTCTCACACATACACACATGGAGACATAAGATAGGTCAGGTGACTGCTTGTGCAGACATGTGGCTGAGCCCTTATGACCTGGCACAACCCAGGATAAGTCAGGTTGAAATCCTTAATGACCACATGTTGGCATAAGAATTCCTGGGGAACAATATTCCAGTCCCCCTCTGGAGATCCACCTGCTGCCGGACTCTCAAACCATGGGTGCAGACAGGGTTCCCTGCAGGCGGGTGCAGCCCCTGCACATTGGGAGCCTCTCCTCTTCAAAGCGCTGGAGCTGCCATCTTGTGGCCACTGTGGAGAGTGGCATTGGGGTGGCCACCAGACACCATGGAGAGCCTGGAGCAAGGACTGGAAAGAAAGAGGCCCAAACCACAGTCAAACAAGATCAGTTTGAGTGGAGTCATATCTGGCAGTGAGGTCTATCAGTGCTCGGCCCAGGAGGGCCTCTGTCGCTTGCAATCAAAGTAGGCACAAACCTCTTTACCTGGGAGATTGTCCCCTACCATGGGGCTAAAGGTCATTTTTGTCAGCTTCCAGTCTGTGTCCCCTGTCAACATCACCCCACCCCACCCCACCCAGCCCCCCGCTCCCACTACAACCCACCCCTCCCCCCACCTTGCTGCTACAGATGCTGTGGAGGGAACTTGAGAGTAATCACCGTTCAGGGAAGCCAAAGACCCTGGAGTCTCTGCACCCTGGTCTACAGACAATGACGTCACTTCCTCTCTCTGGAACTCACACTCTAAGCAAGCAAGATGATTAGAGGGCTGGGGAAGTCCCATTTCCACGTTAATGGGCTTGGCTTGTAGCAGCGTGACTAAATTCCTAGCTAAACATCAGTCTTAGGCGTCTGTGGCTTCACTGTGAAATGTCTTGACTGGCTCATCTACTGTAAACACTTGCTCCCAGGCTGGTGGCTCTGTTTGAGGGCATTGTGAAAGCTTAGGAAGTGGGTGTCTGGGAGACCAGCCCTGAAGGTTATAGCCTGGCCCTGCTTCCAGCTTTCTCTGTGAGTCCTGACCTGCCATGATGGACTGTGTGCCCTTCAACTGTGAGCCAGGATCACTCCCTGAACCATGCAGGAGCCAGGAACAATCCTTGCTTATTAGAGTTGCTTCTTCCAAATATTTTGTTGCAAAGATAAAGAGTCAGTGATACATAAACTTTAACTGAGGAGCCATGTCTCCAGCCCAACACATACACTTTAAATGTATATGCAGCCAATCAAGTAACACTTGGAAAAATAGAATTTCCTAGTTGGGCCTGGTGGAAAGCTGTCTGGATTATAGTGATGGTTTCACATGGTCTGTCACAACCCATCACAATGTTCGCCTTCAACGTAGGCTGTTTAGAACATATCAGTTACACCTCCACTCTATCAATATCAGCGAGGTTCATGAAAGTTTAAAAAGCTGGACACTTGGGGGCTGGGGAGATGGTCACTGTGCCTATGGCAGAAACATAAAGACCAGAGTTTGGGTCCCCCAAATCCACACAAAAGCCTGGATTACTGCAGCTGACTGTCATCCCAGCGGGAGGCAAACTGCTTAACAAGGCTGGCAGAAAAGGCTAGCTCCACGTTGGCTAGGAGACCCTGTCTGCTAAGGACAGCACCTGACACCAACCTTGAGGGGACCATGGGAACTGACAAGCAGAGCAAGTGCCTGTACCCACCCCAAGAGACGCTGTGGGAAGCGGAACATGGCTGACCCTGGGGATACACAGTTCCTTTTGAGCAAGAGACCCATTGTGGCCACAGCAGGGCCCCCTCAGGACGAGGCTGTCTACACACCAGATACCTGGTCTGGAGTATCTGAGCCCTCTGGACCAGAACTGGGATGAGGGTGAGGTAAAACATCTGCCCAGGGGCCATGTTTAAGAAGGAACTTACTCTCAGGTGTTGCCCCTATGCTTGGACAACCCAGAGATGCAGTGCCTCCTTAAATGCCACCCCTGGGCTCCCTTGGGCCTGACCTTAGCCTGTGGTGGCCCTTGTAGGATCTGGACAGTTCATCCTTTCCTTCATCCTGTTGACTATATATCCCATAGGGAGGAGCCGGTGGAGGGAGGACGAGAGTGCTGGCCTTTGTCTACAGCACAGATTCAGGGAAGCACCTCAGGACACTCCAGTTACCCCAGGTCCAAAACAACCCCAAACAACAGAGGCTGGAAGCCACAGCCCGCAGCACACCCAAATACCCTTCAGGATTTGGACTCTGGACAGAAGCGCCCCACCCCCACCCCATGCACACGCACGGCCCCCTCTCCCTCACGCACAGCTCTTTCAGAAGCAGCCCTTGTTGCCCAGCCCCTCCTACCAGCATCCCCACACAGCAGCTTCAAAGGCTCTGACAGATGCTTTGTGACTTGGGCCTTTCATGTCTCCAGGCTCCACTCTCCAGGATGAGGATCCATTTCTCCTGGCACCTCTGACTGTTATCTCCAAATGACTCAGAGAGCTAGGAAGGCGGTGGCAGAGGCTCCCAGGAGGATGTTCCTGGCAGGCAGCGCCCACCTCAGCGGACCACTGAGGGCACTGAGTTTCCCCAGGAGCTTGAAGGCCATCCAGTCTGATGTCTACCCGGCCGTCCTAGGGTGGCGGATAGAACCAGCGAAGCCTAAAGCATCAGGACCTAGCCAGGAAGCAGACCCAAATCTCCCATCTGGGTGGGTTCCAGCCCTCACTGCCTGCTGTGGCCGGAGCCTGAGCGGCCCTAAGGGCCATACGTGAAGCCTCAGCTCCAGGACAGAAAAGCATTGGGAGAGCATGTGGCCCTTTAGGAGGAGGTCCAGAGGAGGCCCTCTCAGGATGCTGGGGGTGTGTCTCTCTCCTGGATTGTGCCCACGCATCCTACCCACCCGAGGCGCATCCTGACCTTCACTAGCAATCAACCAATGGGCTGGCTACCTGATTATGCACATTGATCCCTCAAAATTGTGAGACATGTGAACCATTCCTCTTTACACATTAGTTGCTCAGAGTATTTTGATGCAGTAATGCAAACCTGACCAACACACTGTCCTGTCAGGAAACAGCAGGGCCACTCTGCTTAGGATGTGAGGCAGAGACCCATGTACCTTTGCCATATTTTAATGGGTTGTCCTTAGAGGGTGTGTGTGTGTGTGTGTGTGTGTGTGTGTGTGTGTGATGAATTGAATTTTTAAAAATAATTTATTTGACTTTATTTTGTGTGCATTAGAGTAAAGGTGTCAGATCCCTTGAAATTGGCACTACAGACAGGTGAGAGCTGCCATGTGGGTGCTGGGAATTGAACCTGGGTACTCTGGAAAAACAGACAGTAAGTACTTTTAACCACTGAGCCATCTCTCCATGAATTGAATTTTTAAAGCAATTATTTGCCTGCAGTCCCAGCCTTCTGAGGCTAAGGCAAGAGAGTTGCAACAAATTGGGCAACACACATACACACATACACATACGCACACACTAACAATTTCGCCTTCCACACTAAATACCAAAATCACTTTCACCAGATTTAAAAGAAAACTCCCACTGCCTGATGGGTTGGAAAGAGCCATCAATGGGAAGGAAGAGGCAGAAGAGAGACTTGGGCCAGGCAGGCTCCTGGGACAGGACTTTGCTTCTTGCTTCCAGGGCAGTAGACATCTTCCCACTGGAGTCAGGAGGACTGAGGTATGTAGTGTAAGTTCCTTGTCACACACTATTGGTTCTGGTTCGCTCATTCTTAGAGGCTGCGACATCCTTTGGGCTGACTTGGTGCCTTCTTGCTTTTCTGCTCCTGTACGTCTGTGTCGGCCCTTCCTTTGTTGGTACAACACAGACAGAAAGGGTTATCCAGCAGAGACAAAAAGATGGCTGCTCATGAGCCAATGTTGGAAGTTCTTGTCATCACCATTGATAGGCTTGAGAGCTAGTGGCTTTTACAGACTCACCTAAGGGACCAGGGCTTCACTCCAAACCTATCCCTTAAGGGCAAGAGTCCAACATCACAGGAGGAAAAGGTACCAACGCCACAGAAGGAAACAGAGATGCTGTGTTTTAGGGAAGTACAGAAAAGAGTTTGCTCGGGGCCAGTGAGAGGGCTCAGCAGGCAAAAGTGCTTGCAACCAAACCCCACAACCTGTGTTCGATCCTTGGGTCCCCCGCGGTGGAAGCAGAGTACTGATTCCTGCAAACTGATCTCTAAAGGTGGCCATGGTATGCACATTTGCTGCCTCGCCTACTACACAGATTAAATAAATGTTATTAAAATTATTTTAAGGAAAATTTACCAGGGAGTGCATCAACACACCTGCTTACACCAAAGTCCCGAGGCCAGAGGCCCTCTTCTACACCTGCAGCTGCGGAGCCTGGAAGCCCAGGTCTACTACACGGAGAGCCTCAGAGGAGCACTTCAAGGCAGTGCTCCTGCTCCTTAAGATGCAAGTACCTGGTGGGGGAACGCATAATTATTTTCATGCCAACCACTTCCTTATTAAAAATGTAAAATAGGGCTGAGGAGAAAGCTCAGTTAGTAAAATGCTTGTTTTGCAGGAATAATAATGTGAATTTGATCCCCAGAACTAACATTAAAGGAGCCAGAGGCAGTGAGTGGCCCACTTGTTGTCCCAGAAGACACAGACACAAGCAGGTCCCAGGGGCCAGTCAGCCAGCCTCCTTAGCAGGGTCCAGGTCATGGAGAAACCCTGTATCAACAAGGTGGACAGAAACTGAAGAACACCCAAGGGTGTCCTCTAGCCTCGGCACACATGTGCACACATGTGCATGTGTAAACACATGTGTACCTGATCAGACATACACACACATATATACATACATACATATATATCCACATATATACATATATATACATATACATACATATATATGTGCACTTGTGTGTGTGTGTGTCACACACACAAGCTATAGTCGTGTATACCTGTAATCCTAGCACTCAGAAGATGACGTAGGGGGATTGTGAGTTTAAAGCCAGCCTAGGCTACAGAGCAAGACCCTGTCTCCAATATTAAAATACTAATAGGAAGAGTCTTTTGGAAAGAATGGAGAAGTTGGAAACACAGGGCGGAACCAGTCCTTCAATCACAGCTAATTCTGGTTCAAACTCTGAGCACTGCTCCTTTTAGTCTTCAACTCACCCCCTCCCACCGAGCATTCCCAGACAGCCTTCCATCAGGACCCACCATCCTGAGAGGGCTTCTCCCTCTACTTGGGTGACAGAGGGCTCTGGTTCCTGGCCTGTCTGGAGAAAGACCTTCTAAGGTTCCCACTGTTATATCCCCCAAGCTCTCAGTGCCTTCCCACTACCGAGGTTATGACATCTGCTTATTTCTGTGACACTGTGACTCTGGCCACATTTGTTGAGGTGACTTAACCTTGATTTGTTTCCTCATTGGAAAACATGGGTGTAGAAGTGTTTGCTTGGCCGGTCCATGCCTTTGTGGGGGAGGTAGAGATAGTCTTGGTGTTCGGAAGCAGGGTCTTACTAATTGTGTTAAAATGGCAGGGACCGGAAGCCAGAGATATGGCTCAGTGCGTAAGAACACTTGCTGACTAGTTGTGAGGCCTGAGTTTGGGTCCCCAACATATTGTCAGTGCTATGGGGGTGCAAACAGAACGGCTGCAGCAGCTAGCTGGCTGCTCCAGGCTCAGTGAGCGACCCTGTCTTAAGAAGATGAGGCAGAGAGAGTGAGAGCACATGACACCAGACACCCTCCTCCGGCCTCTCTGCATTCATGGGCTCTCCCTCTCAATCTCCCTCTCTTCTTCCCTTCCTCCATCCTTGCTTCCTTTCCACTCTCTAAGTCTCTGTCTCTGTCTCTCTCTCCCCCTTCCACTTTCCCTTCAGGAATCAGAGCCCTGAAACAACAGAAAACCAATGAAATATTTTAAGGATTTAAGAGAGAGCTGGAAAGCTGGCTCCGCAGATAAGAGTGCTTGCTGCTCTTCCAGAGCGTCCAAAATCAGCTCCCAGCACCCATGTCAGATGGCTCATAACCACCTGTAACTCCAGCTCCAGGCGTCTGACATCTTCTTCCGGCCACTGCAGGCACCACATGCATGTGTTGCATATCCCTTCGTACAGACATACAAATAAGTAAGTAAATAAATAAACTTAAAAATGTTTAAGGTAAAATGGCTCAAAAACTTAAAAACATTTGTACAATTTTTTGTTTGCTAGGCACAATCTGACCTGTCAAAATGAGCTAGAGCTGTGCTTTCTGACAAGAAATGAAATTGTTGAAAAGTGCTATGTCAATGCTGACATTCGTGAACAGTCCCTTTTGGTGGTCTCTGCAAGCTTGGAGCAAGGTCAGAGAAACAGTCTCATGTTTCAGGGGAGCAGAAAGGATAATGTATGGAAAAGCACACTAGTTAGGTCTTATTACCCAGGGCCGGGCTGCAGAGGGGATTCCTGCGTCATTAACTAACTGGTTCACATTTCTCACCATAGACACTGAGGTTTTATTTAAAAGGCATTCGGTTCCAAAGGTTTCTGAGCTATCCTGTTTCCCGGTGTTAAATTTTCCATTGTCTAGACAGCTGCAGAGTCAGACAGGATTATCTAGAGGAAGGAATCGGTTTATGACCCAGAATCCACCTTCACAGCCAAAGGAATTTACATACTAATGGCCTCTGCGGCAGCTGTCATAAGAAACTGGGTATAAAGCAAACCTCGGGTGTTTGTAGTTTCTGACATTTGGCAGGGGCAGCTCTGCTCTGAATTGCTAATGGACTTGGGAGACCTCCACACAGGAAAGGGGGGAAGCCTGCCCACGCCTGTTGTGGATATGCTGGGGCAGTGGGAACGTTCCAGTGTGCTACAGAGAGCAAGCTGTCAGTCTTAGGGTCCTAGCAGAAGGTGTCACATGGCCACCCATCAAGCCTGACCACAGTGTCCCTTGGAGTTTGGTTTTTATACCCAACCCTTTCTGAGATGGGGTAGCTCCTTCCATTTGCAATCACACTCATCCCAGGGCTAACCCTCTGATAGGCTGTCCCTCTGTGGTGCCTCCAGCAGAGGCAAGGTTCCCACATTAGCTTCACCTACCCTTTGCCTAAGGCAGTGGTTCTCAGCCTTCCTGATGCTGTGGCCCTTTAATATGGCTCCTCATGTGTGGGGACCTCTCCCCCTTAGCCATAAAATTATTTCCGTTGCTATTTTATAACTACTATTTTGCAGCTATAGAGCTCGGACTCACCAGACTGGCCTGGTGTTGTATGCATAGTGGGGAGAGGCTGTGTAGGGGGACACTCAGTTAGTGAATCACTCGATGCATGGGTATGAGGACCTGAGCTCGATCCCCAGCACCCACGTTAGGAGTGGGTGTGTTGATACATGCTTTAAACCTGGCGATGGAGAGATGGAGGTAACAGATCCTGGGGGCTTCCTGCCCAGCCAGCCTGGCCTACCTGACGAGTTCCAGGTTCAGAGAGACCCTGGCACAAAAAATAAGGTGAGGGGTGATTGAGAAAGATACCCAACGTTTACCTCTGGCCTACACACACACACATATACACATACACACACAGAGAGATTTTCAAGAATTTATACATAACAAAGACATCATGACTGGAAAACAGTACAGATTACAATAGATGGTACTGAGATAATTCCACAGCAATTTGAGAAAATATTCAAATTTGGATTTTTTAAAAATTTATTTATATAATGTAGATGAGTACTCTTTCTATATGTACACAGCAGAAGAGGGCACAGATCCCCATATAGGTGGTTGTGAGCCACCATGTGGTTGCTGGGAATTGAACTCAGGACCTCTGGAAGAGCAGACAGTGCTCTTAATCACTGAGCCATCTCTCCAGCCCTGATTTTTTTTAACCTCAACCAAATACTGAAATCAAAGCTAAGGACATTTTGAGGATTTTTGCTTTGAGACCCTATCTCAAAAACCCAAAAGAGGTTCCTGGCACACCTGGCTATGTCTGTGTCTCTGTTGCTGGGCCTGTGTGGAAGAGCCTGCGCCAAGGGTTTGTATCTTTACAAATCAGGTGAGTGAAAGTTATTCCAAGAGTGTGTGTGTATGTTCGTGTGTGTGTGTGTGTGTGTGTGTGTGTGTGTGTGTGTGTGTGTGTGAGAGAGAGAGAGAGAGAGAGAGAGAGAGAGAGAGAGAGAGAGAGAGAGAGAGAGAGAGAGAGAGAGATGCTGGAATAAAACCCAGGGCCTCGTGAATAACAGCAAGTGCTCTGACACAGATACAACCCCAATCCAAGATCAGTTTTTATAGTTTTCTCTGTGTATGCACAGGGAGGACAGAGGTTGGCACAAGCTGTGTGCTTCCATCACCCTCCTCCTCACTGTTTGAGGCAGAGTCTCTCCCTGGGGCCAGAGCTCACTGCTTCCGCTAGATGGCGAGCCCCAGGAGCCACCTGCTTCCATCTCCCCAGGGCTGGGGTTTCAGGCGTGCGGGGGGGTGGGGGGTGAGGGGGGATCTGAGTGGGGGTCCTCAGGCTTGCACAGCGAGCACACATCAGCGAGCCATCTCTCCCTAGCCCTTGAATCCTCTGTTCTCTTCTTGGGAAAACTGAGCACCTCATTGACTCAGTGTCCCACTGGCTCTTGGTGCTTCTGTCTTGTGGATATTTGGTCATTTGCACCTCCTGTCACTATGATGGGATGTTCATTGGAACACCCTTGCTCTGTCGAGGGGACGGATACCACGTTCTGCTTGTTTTTGTTCCTTTAACCGCTTAGACTTGGGCTGATTTTGTTGGCAATGTGCCACCCAAGGTTAGAGGATGCCCCTAACCCATCTTCCGCTTTCCTTCCCTTCTTCACAAATGTCCTTCAATGGCTCAACTCATATGTGCCCCCACACCTCAAGATTTGAGAAATATTTTGATTTAATGTAAACATTTAACTTTTTTTTTTTTTTTTTGCTGAGGATGGGGGTAAGACAGGGTTTCTCTGTGTAGCCTTAGTTGGCCTCAAACTCCATGTGTAGATCAGGCTGTCCTAGAACTCACAGAGATCCACCTGCCTCTGCCTCCTGCTGGGACTAAAGGTGTGAGCCACCACACCTGGTCCCATTTCACTCTGACAAATCTGTAACTTATTTTGCCATGATGGTGGTGCAAAGCAGGGACAAGCCTGCCTCTTCTTTAATGACTTGTAGCTCATGGACAACAGACCTGCTCCTGAAAGGAGACACTTCTATCTCTCCACAAGGTCCACCTGCCCACCACAGGCCACAGGAGGATTTTCCTGATGGGATCTAAGTCAAAGGCACACATTCCCACGAGGCCTGCACTCCCTGCTGGGAGGATATCCCTCTTTCTGGGCACCATTGAAGCCGTCAGGGTAGGAACAGTTCTGGCATTTTGGCAGAATGCCGACACATACGACCAGGGACATGGCTACCCTGCATTTCTGGGGACAGGCCTTCATGAGGGGGCCTCAGCTTGAGCTCATTGTTATCTGGCTGAGAAACGCTCAGGGGCAGCCGGCTGTGATCGAGAGCCCAGCATAAACAGCATCAAAGGCCTTACTCTAACAGCTCTGGCATGAGGAGAGGGTTGTGACATTGGTGACATGTGGCACCAAACGTGCCTGGTGCTGAAGGGAAGCATGGGTCCCTACAACGGGACCAGGAGCCATGAGGAGCCTTCTGGAGGTCCCAGAAGATGTGTACAGTGAGGACAGTTACGCGATGGAAAGAGGAAGAAGACGCCGATAGATGCATTCCTCATGGCTACTGCAACCAGGGTCAGAGCCGGCCAGCCAGCTGCCTCTGCCCAGCCTGAATCCCACGTGGTTCCCAGCTAGTCATCTGATGTGCCCTGTCCCTTTTTGTGAGCACGGCCTAGTGAGGCTCCCCCGTAGCCTTCTAAGTACTCAGCCCCAGGTGGCTATGAGCGGATGTTGGACATTGCTCGGTTTAGCAAATGAGGAGACAGACACCCAGAGAGGACAAAGGATCTGTTCACAGTCACACTCATTTGGTGACACAATTAGGTCTGGCATGGTGCCAGGAAGAATGAGAATGTGAGCCCAAATGCCATTATGTAGACCTGCTAAGCAGTCAAAAGTTAAAGAGTAAAAAGAGATGAGATGGAATCAGTTTGTATTTATTTACTATTGTGTGTGTGTGTGTGTGTTGGGGGGGGGTTGCAGGCACATACATAGAGGTCGGAGGTCAGAGAACAGTTATGGGGAGTCGATTCGCTCTTTTCAGCATGGCTAGGGGAATAAACTCGGGTCTTCAGGCTTGAATGGCAAGCACTCTGAACCAGTGAGCCAGCTTGACGCTAGGTGCATTTCAGAAATCAGTACCTGGGACCAGCCTATCAGAACATTGCTGGCTCACCAAGGCATCAGCGTGACAAGTTATTAATGGGGTTGTCTACGGCCTTGGAATTTCATGAGTCTGAAACCTGTATGCATTTTACACCTGTGACCCATTTCGGCTTCCCTACAGCTATTCAAGGCTGGCAGTGGCCAGAATGGGCATCTCAGCACTTAGGTGCCAGACTTTCTGGTTTATGTAGGTATGAATGTCTACATGCACGTGTGTGGGGAAACCCGGTGTCCCTCTATCACTCTCTACCTATTCCCTTGAGACAGGGTCTCTAATTGAACTTGGAGCTGGGCCGTGGTAGCCAGCAATCCCCAACTGTTCTCCTGTCCTTGCCTCTTATGGCACTTCAGTTATGGGCACCTCTGCTTTTCACAGGGGTACTGGGGATTCGAACTCAGGTCCTCATGGTGTACATCACCATGCTCTTACTCACTGAGAGATCTGCCCCCTGCCTCCACCCTAAACTGAATCACAAGGCTGGAAAGTGAAGCGAAGAGTTGAGGGAAGCCATCAGTTACGATTGCAGGCCGAATACAAACAAAAGCTCCCCAGAACGTACCCAAATCAGTCAGCTGCCCACAAAGCCCCAGCCGTACTGACCCAGAAACTTCCTGACTGCAAACCCTAAACAGTGCAGAAGCAGCTTGCTCCTCTCCACATGGACCGTCCTCCTGTCCCAAGCCTCCCTACCACCCGTCACCCTGGCCTCTCTCCTCCGGGCAGTGCAGGCTTGCGGCCGACACTGTGCCTTCTGCTTTCCCAATCTTTACTCTACAGATGCTCTGGCCCCCAGGTGCAGCACACACATTCAGCAGCCTCCCGGTTCCCTTCTAGGTTCAGTGTCAGGAAGCGTGGATCCACCACAGCACCACCCAGCCGGAAAAAACCTGGCAAGCAATCCTCTGGAGCATTGTGCTCCCATGAGCTGCACGCATTCCATGAGGGCTCTCAGAGGGTCCTTCCTCGCCTTTCCCTGCTCTAACTAGAGCGGTCTCTCAAGCGATGCTCTTTACAAAGGCCAGCCTTAGCCAAGGCTGCCCTAAGCCTGAGACCTCTTCAGACTGCTGAGCACAGCCCCTCCCCTCCAGCGGCCTGGTCGTTCCTTCTTACAGCCTGTGCAGGAGAAAGGAACCCTTAAGTCCATTCAGCCCTCAGAAGAAGAGTCTGGAAAGTTCTGGGTCCGAGGTCTCTTTTTGCCTCTTTGGCTCCTGCTCCTCGACTGTTGTTTTAGAAGCTTCCCCAACCCCATTTGTATGGACAGCATGTTGCTCTCTCCTCCACCTCCAGTAAGATGCTGGGAAAGGCAAAAGACCAATTACCATCACTCTGGTCACCATCATTAACATCTTCAACATCATTTTTGCCATCACCATCATCATCTTCTTCATCATCATCCATGATCATCTCCATCATCACCAGCAGCAGCAGCACCGTCTTCAGCATCACCACCGCTACCACCACCGCCACCAATCATCACAATCATCATCTTCATGATGTCATCATACCATCACTACTGTCATTACCACGACCACAAACGATGCTCTCAGAGAACAGAGCCTTTTCAGGTCTCCCATTGTGGATCCTCTCACTAATTTCCCATGCTCCACTCTAAGGCAAAGGCCACAGTGGGAGGCAAAAGCTCCGGAAACTGAACTTGCACTCACGAGCTGTCTCTGGGGACTCACTGAGCCTCTCCCTAGCCGTAGAGTGGATTCATCCGTCTCGAGATGAGCAGCAACAGCACCCCACCAAGACCCACAGCTAGTTAGGTCCCGTTTGCCATGCTCCACCAGCTGTGCACACTTCCCGTGTTGCCACCTTCCCCAACCCCAACGAGCCAGCCCCACTTAACCAAGCTCCTCCAGAAGGAGGCCACCTGCTCAAGCCTCGCCTCCTCTGTCTTAGTAAACAAAGGTGGTGTGTGAGGGCCTCCACTTCAGATCCTTCCCACCCCCCACCCCCAGGCAAGAAAGCAGGGCTTGGGCAAAGGACCTTCAAAGAGAAGGGGAGGAGAAGGCTCCTCCTCTCAGAAGAATGTGAACACTGGACCCTAAATCTCCAAGCAGGTTAGAAAGCTGCAAACGCTCCAAACCAACCTAAAAGGGGAGGGCCTGGGAAGAGGCCCAGTCGGAGGCGCACCCTTGATCCGGTGGGTTTCCTGATTCTGATGCTGTCCTGTTTCTGTGTGTGTGTGTGTGTGTGTGTGTGTGTGCTTTCCAGTGTATGCAGGCATGTGTGCATGTCTGTGGGTGTGCATGTCCTCAATCCTCATTTTAGGTTCTGGATCAGGGTTTCCCGTTGAACCCAGAGCTCACTGAGCTGGCCTTGGGTAGCAAGCAGTGCACCAAACTGAGCACCCTCTCCTGGTTCCTGTGCTCTGTGTTGTCATAGGATTTAGCTGCAGGGGAAAACCCAGGCGAAAGGGTGTGAGATCTTTATACTTTCTTTTTTTTTTTTTTTGAAAGTTTTCTGTAGTCTATAATTATTGTAAGATTTTTTTAAGTGTTTTCTGGGGCAGAAGAGATGGCTCAGTGTTTAGAGCACTTATTACTCCTGCAGAGGACCTGAGTTTAGCTCCCAGCATCCACATAGGGGCTCAAAACTGTCCATAACTCCAGTTCCAGGGGATCTGCCCTCTTCTGGTCTCCAAGGGTACTGCATGCACAGCGTGCACTTAAACACAGACACAAACATATACACAAAAACAAAGATCAATAAACTCCTTGAGGAAGTAGAATTTTAGCTGAGCAAGAGGGGGAGGAGAGAGAGGAGGGATGACTGGGCACCGGGAAGCGCCACTGCATGCCAGCACTGGGGCCCAGGTGTTGCGTCCATTCCTTGACCTTATCTTGAATCCTGGCTACACTACACTCCTTGCCGGGCTATCCCTAATAAATGTTTGAAAATGTCTTTTTATTATTCATTTTAGACCCACACTGGCTCGCAAATTGCCCCTGAAGACATTCAGGAGCCTGATACTTCCACATGTATATACACATATACAGAAAGAGAGAGAAGCACCATTACATGTAAATTCTTGCTTTAAAATCGCATTTATTTCTTCTGTGTGAGGGCTGTATGCAAGTCATGTGTGGATGTCAGAGAACGACTTGTAAAACTCGGTTGATTCTTTTTACCATTTGGGTCCAGAGACCAAACCCATGTCATCAGGCTTGGCAGCAAGCAGTTTTTCACACACTGAGCCATCTTGCTGGCCTCATTACACCCAAGTTCTTCCTGGCAACTCCTGGGCACGATCAGGACGCGTGCATGGGGTCATGTGCCGGGAGAGAATGTCCCAGCTCAGGCTACGTCCTCAGGTCCCCATCCACAGATCCCATGTCACCAAGTTGGTCCTTGTCTTCCAGTCACTGAGTACCCTGCCACCAGCTGCCCCCTCCCAAACGAGCCTGCCACGTGTACGTTCTTCATAGAAACTAGTTTTATTTGACTTAAAAGAACCAGGGCTTTGGGGCGTTGGAAACTGTACTCTAAAGCTCTAGTCCTCATTAAAAAGACAAGCAAAAGAGATTTAAGCTAAGGAGACATGTCCTTCCCCTGGCAATGTGCAACAGAAGAAGGCAACAGGAGCCAGCCTGGGGTTCAGGTCATACCCATAAGGCAAAGTGTGAATTAACCAATTCAATAAATAAATAAATAACCCAAACAGAGAAATGCCTTCGACATCTCTGAATTTCCCAGGAAAATGCTTCCAGCTGTAACCCTGGCTTGAGCTGCAGGTCTGAAAGCTGAGGGCCTGTTTATGAGACCCACTTGAACAGCACAGATGAGGGAATCTGTGCTACGGGGCCCTGGGGAGCCAGGGAGGGGCTAATCCGGAGGCCAACGGCCAAAAGGGACCTGTACAAGAGTGAAGCTCTTATTCCAAAAGCCCATGAGGCCACAGGCTGGCTGTGGAGTAGCACTGGGTGACAAGCTGTGGGAAGTCCCAGAAGCACATAAACTGAGGCTCACGGACTCACATCCTGGGTACAGAAGTGGAACTAAGCAGAGGTAGGTAGGTGCTGAGGGAGAGATGCCCGAGGGGCCTGAGACATTAGGATGCTCTCTCCTGCCTCCCAACCCCTCAGCTTCTCATCCCAATGGGGGGGGGGGGTGGCTTCCCAGACCACAGTCCCCACACACTGGAGACCATGGCTGTTCAGGTTTGTCTTAACAATCTCTGGAGCCAGAGCAAACACAGAAGAAGGCTGCTCCGAGCCAGGGTCTGTGAAAAAGCATCCCAAGCAAAGATGAGTTGATGGCTTAGGGGGAGTGACACCAGGAAAAATGTTGAGGCTGATGTCCCCAAAGCACAAGGGAGGCAGTGCAAGATGTGTTGGTGGGGGCAGTGCAGTTGTACCCATCCTGGTCTTTCCAATGCAATGAAGGCGACAGAGCACACGGTAGAATCGGATCCCCTAGAGAGGGCAGGAAAGATAGTCTTTCTTCCTTCCTTTTTTTCCTTCCTTCCTTCTCTGCCTCTTCCCCCTCTTCTTCTTCTTGAGAAAGGCTCTCATGTAGCCCAGGCTAGCCTCAAACCCAGGCAGCAAGAATGAATGGCCTTGAATGTCTAGTCCTCCTACTTCAACTGTCTGGTCTCACAGACATACAGAAACACACCTTGTTTGTGTGGTGTTAGGGGAGAAACCAGGGCCTCATGCCTGGCATGCAGGTACTCTACCAGTGTAGCTACATGCCCAGTTACATTCGAGTTCATTCTAAAGGGCTTTGTGACACAGTCCCAAAATGCAACACTCTTACCCTTAATTTCTTTGTGGCCAATGAGCTCCAGGGGTTCTGGCTTGGCCCCCCACTGCTAGGATTACAGATGTGTGGGTCTTAGGGATCAGACTCAGGCCCTCATGCTTGCATGACAATCACATTACCAATGGAGACATCTCTCCAGCCTCTTTGTCTTTCTTTCCACAAGGTCTCACTATGTTTTTGAGGATGGCCTGGAGTTCACAGTGTAGCCCAGGGTAGCCTCAGTCCTCACAGCTCACCCCTCCCTGTACTAGATTACAGAGGGTCAGTCCACCTGGCTCTCCTGACTGTGAGGGTCAAGTTTTTCTTCAGGATTCGTGTTGCAGACTCTGAGGTTCCCAGTGAGCAATGCTGGAATGTTCCTGGTACCAGCCAGGCCCTGGGATGGACAGGATCCCCTCCCAAAGCCCTTTCCAAGCCGGCTGGAATGTCTGAATTGGCTTAAGAAAAGAATTCAAAAGCTGAACTTGCAAAGCCTGGGGCCAAAGGCAAGCAGGAGAGTGGAGGGGAGTGGAGGGGAGTGGCCCTGGGTTCCTGTTTGCTCCAGCAATGAAAGAGGGAGAGGGAACTCAGCAGTCTGCCCCCCGACCTTCCTCAGCTCTACGGCTCGGGGGTGGGCAATGACTGTCCAGGCTTCTCCACTGTCTACCTTGTGGACTCTGCCTGATGCCTGTTCTACTCCAAGGCACAGGGCTCTCCCTAAAATGTCTTACATCCTTCAGGATGGTTGCGGGTGGTCCTCAGGATGGAGGCCACATCCAAGACTTGTCTTCTGCTATCTTGGACAAGAGACAGCATATGCTTTGGTCCCAGGTCTTCAGACCACAGAACCTGTACTGAATTAGCTAAATAGCAAATGAGAGTAGAGCTCTCTGCTCTCCTCCCTGCCCCCATTCATTTGGAGTTTTCCTAGTTGCCAGAGAACAATGTGAAAGTCCCCAAGCGTGGTTTCGGCTCACACTGGCGTCTATCCTTATTACATAGGTAGGAATGTGCTGCAAAATGCCTCCTAGGCTGCCAAGAGACTACCCTTATCCAGATTAAAGGAGTCTGAAATGTTCCTTCAAAAAAAAAGCCAGCATCACACAGTGGTGATGGTTCAGATAGTCATGTGCTTGCCATGGGAGTTTGAGGACCTGAGGTCACACTCCAGCACCCATGTAACAAGCCAGGCATGGAGCCAGGCATGGTAGTGTATGCCTTACTCCCAGTACTTGGGGAGACAGGCAGGCAGATCCCTGCAACTCCAAGACCAGCCTGGTCTACCTAGAGAGTTCCAAGACAGCCAGGGCTACAACGAGAAACCCTGGGTCTCAAGCAAACCAAAAGAGACCCAGGCATGGTGGCCTTTTAATTCCAGCATTGGGAAGGTGAAACAGGTGGATCCCTGGTGCTCACTGGCCGGCCAGTCCAGCTGAATCAGCAAGCATCAGGTCCCAGTGAGAGACATTGTCTCAAAAAACCAGCAGGACAGGAGGAAAAGACACCCAAGACCAAGGTCGATCTCTGGAGGGCCACACATGTGTATAAAGTCTGTATCCTGGGAGAAGAGACAGACTAACTGAGAAGAGACAGAACGGTCAGAATCAAGGGAAAGTTCCTGGGTTCTGATGAAGAAAAGGAGAAGAAAAAGAAAAGATGAAGAAGAAGGAAGGAGGAAGAGGAGAGGTAAAATACAGATATTGTGAGCATTTGGAGAAAGCTGAATATGGACATTAGGGGCTTACAGATGTGCTTCTGATTGTGTGAATTTGGGGGAGAAAGCCATTATCCATCAGAGGTATGTGCTCTGGAAACATTTAGGGCTAGGGCTGGAGAGATAGCTCTTGCCTTCAGTTCCCAGGACTTGCATAATGGCTCACAACTATCTGTGATTCCAGTTCCAGGAGATCCAATGCCTTCTGGCTTTCTTGGGCACCAGGCATGCAAGTGATGAATAGACTTGCATGCAGGCAAAACACCCATACACATAAAATAATAATTTTTTTAAATCGAAGGCAAAAAGATAGAAACTGAGAAACAAAATGAGAGATGGGGAGATGGCTCAGTGGTTAAGAGCACTGACTGAACTTGCAGAGGACCCTGGTTTGAGTCCCAGTGTCTGGAAGGGCAACAGGCATGCATGCCATTCAGGTACATACATGCAGACAAACACTCATACACATAAAATTAAAAAATAAAATAAAAAAGAAGAGGAAGAGGAGAAGAAGACAAAGACAACGATGAAAAAGGAGGAGGAAGAGAAGAAGAAAAGAAGAAAGAAGAAGCATTATTTAGGAGCGAAGGGGCCTGGTGGCTGCACATTGCTTCCAAATGTCTGGGCTAATACTATATACACAGATGGCCAGACACTAGACAGATCTCAAAGCAAATACAGAGAGATGCTAACAACTATTAGGTGCAGCTGGGAGACCACAAGGCTCAATGTTCTTCATGATTAAAATTGCTCCTAATGGAATTGGCAAGATGGTTTCAGTGGGTAAGGTCCTTAAGCCCTGTCTTCCTCCCTGCTGCCTAACAACCAAACCACTCCTCCTCCTTCCTCTCAGGGCCACCACCACAGATTTCGCCCCTTCTCTCACATCATGGATGAAGGGCATTACAAAGAGAATGACAAATAGTCAGAGTCTTGAACAAAGTCAAAAGTAAGCTGGAGGCTCACAACCCAGCTTCTTGGCCGTGTGTAGCTCCTGATGGCCAGGATGGTTAGTCTTTCTAGGTCTTAGTATGTAGCCCTGGCTGGCCTGGAACTCACAGAGATCCTCCTGCCTTTGCCTCCCAAGTGCTGGGATTAACCCACCTGTTGGTTAATCTTATCAACCTGAGGAGATCTAGATCCCCCTAGGAGACAATGCTCCGGGTGCATCTGTGAGGGGCGTTCTAGACTGGGTAAGCCGAGGAGGAAAGACCCACATCTGAATGTGGGCAGCACCAAACCACAGGCTGGGGTCCTGGACTGGACAGAAGAAGAAAGTGAGCTGAGTGCCAGCATTGTCTCTCTGCTCCTGCCTGAGGATACAGTGTGGCCAACTACCTCATGCATTTGCCGCCATGCCTTTCCTGCCGCGACAGATTGTGCCCTCAACTGTGAGCTGAAAGCCCTTCCTCCCTTAAGCTGCCTTTGTCAGGTATTTTCTCATGGTGGAGACAACTACCACAGCAGGAGATTTAGACTCCCAGCCCAGGCAGAGGACCCTTCCCTCCTTACCCTGTGGTGGTCTGGATGGGAATAGCCCTCATAGGCTCCTGCATTTGAATGTTTGGTCTCCAGTTGGTGGAAGTGTTTAGGAAGGATTAGGAGGTGTGGCCTCATTGGAGGAGGTATGTCTCTGGGTAGGTTTTGAGGTTTCAAAAGCCTATGGGTCAGGCCCAGTTTCTCTGTCTCCCTCTGTGTCTCTCTGTCTCTCCCTCCCTCCCTCCTTCCCTCCTCTCTCTCCAATTTGTGGATCAGATGTGGGCTCTCAGCTACTGCTCCAGCACCGTCCCTGACTGCCTGCGCCACACTTTCCCGCCATGATGGTTATGGACTAACCATGTGAAACTGTAAGCAAGCCCTCAACTAAATTCTGGTTCTCAAACTGTAGGTCACAACCCCTTTGGGGGTCAAATGACCTTTTCATAGGGGTCGTACATCAGACATCCTGCATATCAGATATTTACATTATGATTCCTAACAGTAGCAAAATTACAGTTACAAGGAAGTAGTGACAAGGATTCTATGGTTGGGGGTCACCACAACATGAACTGTATTAAAGGGTCACAGCATAGGAAGGTCGAGGACCACTGTTTTGTAAGTTGCCTGGGCCATGGTGTCTTATGACAACTATAATAAAGTAAGACATTCCTCTGTTCATCTGTCTCCTTTTCTGCCTCCACTGATTTCCCTGGCCACTGAGAGCAAAATCAACCCAGTCACCACCACAGACAGCTTGCTGGTCCTCCTGTGGGAAATCTGAAGGGAAAATGCAGACAGCAGCACGGGTCCTGGCGGGAGCATTCCAGCATTCATCCAGCCAGCTCTGGGGCGCTGTGGCCACTGCCTTTCATGTCCCCATGTCCTGACCCCCTGCTGCCAACACGCCTCAGAATGGGATGCTGTTTGGGAATGGAATCTCCCAAGAGGTAGCTAAGTTAAAATGAGGGCTTTAGGATGGGTGCTGATCAGGGTCCACATAAGACTCTTAGATACATACACAGACACCAGAAACATGAGCTGGCAGAGGAGTGACCAAGGGAAGAGAGTAGGACAGAGGCTGTCTCCAGGCTGAGCAGAGTGGCCACAGAAGAAACCAGATCTGGTGGAGACAGATGGCTCAGTAGGTACCACCAAGTCTGAGCACTCGGGTTTGAGTCCCCGGAGCCCACATGGGTGACGGAAGGAGGAAATGACTCCCACAAGCTGTCTTCTGATCTCCACATATGTGCCCTCTCCCCACCACACAAAGTAGTTGTAATTTTTAATATGCTAATATATTCCTTAAAAAGCCCTCGATCCTAGAAAAAGCAGGGGCCATTTGTAGCCAGGAAGATGGTGTCCTGTTCCTGTCTGGTGAGAGGCAGGACAATGTGTGCTCTATAAGCTGGGCTTGCCTGCCCCCTGGCTGATGCTCACTGCAATGATCATGTCCTATGCTGTGTGTGTGTGTGTGTGTGTGTGTGTGTGTGTGTTTGTGAGAGAGAGAGAGAGAGAGAGAGAGAGAGAGAGAGAGAGCTGGCCTTGAATGTGAATGCCCTTCTAAGGAAGCCTTGTCTATACAGGAGATCTGCCCACTGTCTCATGCATGCATCAAAGCAATGTGTCACAGGGTCATTCCCTTGGGTGATTTTCTGGGAGGAAAGTCTTCCATCTGTCCGTCTGCCTGACTCCCCACCTCTTTTATCCTCTGCAAAGGGGCTTTTCCTTTCCCTGTGTCCTCCACTCAGCTCCTACGTTGAGACCTTGACTTCCAGTCCTGGACGTGTGCACTGATGACTCCTGGAGCCTACGCAGAGGACATCTGCTCCTCTTCTGCTCCTCAGGGCTTGGGGCTTCAGCAAGGCCTCTTCCCCCAGAGACAGGACTGCAACTCAATGTGTGTGAAGACTTCCCATGAGCCTGCAGGTCCCCACGCCACCAGGGCACCTGGGAGCAACAAGCAGTTCATGGGACACAAGGCCACGGGGAACTCAGGGGACCCACTAACAAGGTAAGATTTTTTATTTTCACTTAAAATAAAAGCAAAGCCCTGGTCAGTGAAGACCGCAAGGCCCACCATGTGGGAATGGCCCACCACCTTCCAAAGTGGCCATCCCCAGGGCTGGGACCTTAAGTACCAACCACCTCTACCTGTCTGATAGGGAAACTCCAGTTTGCACAAGGGGTCCAGCCCAGAGGAACGCTTGTCTAGACTGTTAGTGCTGTTCCTCAGCATTGTGGCTGAATCCCTGAGGAGAAGCTGCATCAAGATGGACACACTTCTTTTGGGCTGGATTTGGAGGATGCAGGCAGGCATGATGGAAGGCATGGTGGCAGGAGGCAAGGCGGCTGGCTCGCATCCTGACAGATCAGCAAGAAGATGAAGGTCAAGAACTGGGGCCACTATAAACATCGGGCCTTCCCCCCACTTCTCCAGTGAGGCCCAACTTCCCAAAGGTTCCAGTAGCCCCAAAATAGAGCCACTGAGCTGAGAACCTGGCACTCAGACACGTGACCCTGTGGGGATGGTTTTATATCCAAGCCAGGAAGTCTTGGGTTCTTGTCACAACACTGCAAAAAGATAATTGTAAACAGAAAAGAGGGAGGAGGGCAGAGTGGGTAAAGGAGAGTGGGGAGAGGAGGTGGAGGTGGAGAAAGAGTTGGGAGGAAAGGAAAAGGAGAAGGAAAGAGGAAGGGGAAAACACTAATTTCTCCAGAGAATCCATCTCATTTCCCACCACTGGAGTTGGCAGTCCCTCCTGACCCCACCAGCGTCCCTAAGGCCCCGAGGATGCAGAGAACCAGCATGGAGTGGGTCCCAACCCTGCCCTTTCTTAGCAGACAGCCCGAGTGAGTGTCTTCTCTGACCGTGTGAAGCAAACCTCTGGATGAGCCATACTAGGAAGTGAGCTTCCGATGACGACTTCACTTAAACTGGAAGCCTGTCACAATCAGGACAGAGAACAGAGGTGGCAGAGGTGAGGCTTGGGGTCTCCTTGGCAAGAGTGTGCTGTTTTCCGTGGAGAGTGGCACACACCAGACTCAGAGTAATGGAGGGGGCATTCTGCCAAGCATGAGCCCTGCAGAGGAGCCTGGCTAGTCAGTGCTGGGGATAAGAGGGATGAGGTCTGGGGTTCAGGAGACACAGGGGACCCAGAGATACCCGGGGACCATGGGGAAATGGTGGGAAGAAGAGAAGGAAACTGGGCACACTGCCCTCAAAGCATCCTCATGGGAATGCCCTAAACAAAACTGGTGAGATTTTGGGGTTTGGGCGGTTCAAGACAAGGCCTTCTTATGTAGCTCAGACTGCTTCCAACTTTGCAATGTGGCTGGGGATGACCTTGAACTTCTGATCTTCCTGTCTCTACATCTCACATGCTGGGATTACAGGCGTGTGTAATGGAAGTTTTGGTTTCTTTGTATGCTATGTAAATATGCTTTTGTTTTAATTCCAAGTGTGGGGTTTTAATTGGACTATAGTCTGTCCACACCTGTTAATTGTATGCTATTATGTGGAGCATGGCTTTTGCCTGCTGGTAACGGCCTTCCACATGCGGCACAGAGAGGGGCGTGGTCTAGGACTCAGAGTATAAATATGAGAACTGAGAAAGAGAAGATATGGGTTTTGGTGTGGTGTTCAGTGTTGACGTGTGGCGTGTAGCAGTTTGGAGAGACCAGAGACGGTGTGACAGTTTGGAACAGACAGAAACACTTCGGGGTGCAGTGGCATGGAGGAGATTGCTAGCTGTGTCTGCTGTTGATAGAGATTGGTATAGAACCCTAAAAGAACCCCTTGACCCTAACTAGCCGGGAGAAGTAAAGGGGTCTGGGACCCCTCTCCCCACTAACCTTTTCTCCCTCCCTACTTAAGATTAGGGGGTTGGTGGAAGGGAGGTAGAGGCCTAGACCCCAAATAAAGGAGAATTTTTAAAAAGAGCACTACAGGCATGCTCTACCACACTCAGTTTACGAGGTGCTAAGGATGGTACCAAGGGCCTCAGGTATGTTAGACACACACCAGCCCACATCCCTGGCCTCAGCTTCTTGTTTTTGTTGTTTGAGGAAATGAATGCTGGGGACTGAGCTGGGAAGGGTGCTTATTTCCAAAGCTTCTTCCAGGGCAACCTGGAAGAGGTCTATAGATGGACCCCAGGGGTTCATACAAGCCCACATATTCCTGCAGCCACTCACACAGAGCATAGTTGCCAGTGGAAGCTGAGAAGACACTGCAGGGCTTTTTCTTGGCTCATTCGGGGGTAGAGGCCTAATCTATAAATAATGATGCCCATCACTTCATTCAGAGACCAGTCAGCCCTAGGAGCCAAATGTGGAGGGAAGCCACTGCCTCAAGGCATGGAAACTCCCCACTGATGGTTGTGCTCTATCCCTTGCTCCTCCTGGTCTGGAAAGGAGCGTCGGTGCATCCTCTCTCTAGAGCCTAGGACATGAGCAAGGGAGACAAGGACATTGCCTGTCTCCCGCACTGGCAATATCGCCATCTACAGGAGAGGATACTTTTAAATATTTTTCCTTTCTGAGACAGGGTCTGAGACAGCCCAGGCTAGCCTCAACCTCGCCATCCTCCTGCCTCCGTGCTGATTCCAGATGTGTCACATGTGTGGCTTCAGATTCTTTTTGTGTTTGTGTATGTGTGTAAGAATATTCGAAGCCAAAGGACAACTTTTGATGTTGTTCCACGGGCATGAGCCATGTTTTTTGTTTTTTGAACCTAAAAAAGTTTATTACATGTGTGTGACTGTGTTTGGTGTTTGTGTGTGAGTGTGCTTGGGTGTACACAACGCACCATTATGTGAGTGTATAGAAGTCAGAGAACAATTTACAGGAGTTGGGTTTCTCCTTCCATCATGTGGATTTGGGGGCTTAAACTCAGGCATCCTTACCTGCTGAACCATCTTGCCTGCTCCACCACTTTATTTCTGAGGCAGAGTCTCTCAGTGGCCTGAAGCCTGCCCTGCGGCTTAGGCTGACAGGTTAGTGAGCTCAGGGGTCCTCCTGTCTCTGCCTCCCCAGCACGGGGATTATAGAGCCATGCTGCTGTGCCTTTCACACAATGCTCAGGGTCTGAACAGAGGCCCTCATGTTTATGTGGTAAGCATGTGCCAACTGAGCCATCCCTCAGCAGCCCACGAATGAATTGATAGTGAGTAACTGAAGCCACAGAGCAAAAGTGTGGGTTAGAGAATGACTCCACCCCCTCCTTGAGTGTCAACACCCCCCCTCCCATTGCACTCTACGCTAGGCTGTCACAGGGCAGGCTGAAGGGCCTTGAACCCAGGAGCTGACACAGGGCCTAAGCCCCTGGACTGCAAACAGCAGCAGCACCTGCGCTTCACAGGAGCTCGACCAGGGCTCATGTCATGCTTGCCAGCCAACACGAACACCCCGGCTCAGACAGCACCCACACAGCAGCCTGCTGCTCGCACCTGTGGCCCTGCTCACCTGGTGCACCCCGCTCTCTGGTGCGCCCCCGCTCTTGGGGGAAGCAGGCTGTGAAACCAGGCAGCAGAGATCAAACAGAAAGCCCCAGGTCTGAGGAGGCGGTTTGACAGCAGCATCCCGTGGAGCCACGGGCGTGATCATTTTCAGCGCCACGGCCCTGTTCACAGCTGCTGCCGGATGAACCCGTAAAAGCAGAACTCTTCATCTCTGTTTCTTGTTTCTGTCCTCGGCACTGCCTGCAGAGCCTGGCTTCAAATATTTGTCAGTTTGCTGTGTGTCTAGTAGTATTTAAGTCCCACTGGGGAGCTGAGATGCCTGGGTGAAATGCCAGTGAAGGGGGAAGGAGAGGCTTTTGTTTCTGCTCTGGATTTGGAAAGGTTGGCCTTTGATTTGGGGGAGTGGGGCCGTGGCCCTGCAATGGAACAGTGGCCTTGACCATCCCTCAGTAAGGGGCTGGCAGCAGCAGATGGAGTGGAGATTGACACCTGAGTCCACTGTTGATGGTATGGACATTCCTTCAGCCAGGCAGATGCACACTTTGCTCTGTGAGCCTAGAACAAAGGCCTGGCGCCAGGGCCCTCAGCCAGGGATGGGTGTGAGCCCCCACCGGGTGGTGGCAATGCCTGGAGATGGCTTTGGTTATTGCTGTTGGGAACATACTCCCGATAGGCAGTGAGTGAAGGCTGCTGATGTTGCTAAAGGTCCTATGATGCAGGGGGCATCCCGCCAGGGAGCCAGCCGCCCAGCTGAAAGTGCTCATGGTGCCTGGCTTGGATAACTGTTACCTATGAGCACCTGGTGCGAGAAGTTCCTTTTTTCTTTCTGTCTTTCTTTCTTTCCTCTTTTTTTCTTTTCTTCTTCTTTTTTTTTTTTTGCCTGATTTTCCTGTTCTGTTTCATAGTGAAACCCAAAACCAAACCAAACAAAAATGATTGGAAAGTAAAGCCTCCTGGGTGACCTTCAGCTGGTGACATTCCAAGATAGCTAGGTTGGGCATAGGATAGAGATGTGGCTCTCCTGGAAACGAGGCCCCTGGCTGCCTCCGGCATCCCCTCCCAGGGAATCTGCCAAGGGGCTTTCATGTAACTCAAATTGTGGCAGAATGAGCAATGTTTGTATGCATCTGGGTCCCTGTGCCCATGCCTGGAAACAAATAGGATCACTAAGAGAGGCTGCTTATTGCAGAGGGGGTTACATACATTTTGCCCTTCTGAGACACTTACTGGACAATATCTGGGACACTTATTAGACAACAGGAAGTGGCAGCAGGCAGAGAGGGTCCCTGAGTTGTCCTGTGCGGCTGGCTAGAAGGGGAGGCTGTCTCATAGTGATGTGTTACTCAGTGTTCAGGTAAACCAGTTTAGTAAGAAAAAGGGTTTATTTTTGCTCATGGTTTCAGAGGTCTCTGGGCATAGTTGCTTGACCCTGTTGCTGTGGGCCAGTGGTAAGACAACACATCATGGAGGCTCCATGGTGTAGGAGGCTTGTCCATTTCATGGAGGCCAGGAAGCCAAGTCAGGGACAGGCGAGTGCCAGGTTTCACTGTCCCCTTTAAGACGTCACTATCTTTCGCCTACTTTTCTCCCAGCAGATCCTATTGTCTAACTTCCCCCTACTACAGTCCACTTCCTACAATGTCCTAGCTCCTCCCACTAGGTCCCACTTCAATGTCACTGGGTCCTAAAATCTTCCAATAGCACCCCGGAGGGGGGAAACTTCCATCAATACATGGATACCTGGGAGGAATATTCCAGATCTGAACCACAGCAGACAGGATTAAGGGTCGCTTCCAAGAGGAGCAGAACCTGCAGCTTCCTTGCCCAGGAAGGCCAAGCCTTAAACTGTTCTAAGCACCCCCTTACATTTGTCTAAGGCTGTCTACCTGTGCAGGAAGAGCTCCTACAGGTGAGGCAGGATCTCATGTTAACAAAAAGGTTCTAGAATCCCACCGTAGAAGAGAAGTCTGTTTGATAGGCCTATGAGGGAGAGGAAGAAAGACTGAGTGTAATCAGAGCCACTGACTCGACATTTCCTCCCAATTGTTGGTGATGAAGACAATAGAGGCAAGAGCCGCAGCAAGTTAGGAACGGAAGCTCTGCCTGATCCCTTCCTGGTGGACAAGAGTGGCTGTGAATGCTGTCACCACAGAGTTGGGCAGCCTCCCCTGCTCTTCTGCAAAGTCCCTCCTGTATGACACACTCAATGGGTCCTGCAGAGAGGTAGGACCCACTGTGGGAAATGAAGAGTGATGTCTAGATGTCTAGATGTTCCCACAGCGGTTAAGAACATTGGATGCTCTTGCAGAGGACCCAGGTTCAATTCCCAGCACCCACATGATGGTTCACACCTGTAATTCCATTTCCAGGGGGTCTGATGCCTTCCTCTGACCTCTGATCATGTCAGGCACTCACTCACATGGTGTACAGACATACATGCTGGCACAACACCCACACACATTGAAAAAAAAAAGTTAATCCAGGGGGCCAATTCATAATGGTAGAATTGCTCTGAGTCCAAGGCCAGCCAGGGCTATAGAGTAAGACCATGTCATAGAAAACCAAAACAACAGATTAAACTCTAAGAAAAAAATGGTTTACCAGCGAAATGGCAAAGGTGGACTCCTCAGAGTGAAGCACAGAGACTAGAGTAGAAGCAGAGCGCTGTTTCCAGACGCCGACTCTGCCGGCACAGCAGGACTGCTGACGGAGGAGACAGAAAGTGCATACAGAACAAAAGCGATGGCTTCTGGCACCCGCGCAGGGCCACGATGCCCAGTCCCATATGGAGTTCACTCGGTCTCTGTGTGTGCTAGCAGGCCGAGGAACCCTGTTTCCCAGGTTTAAATGCTTCTGCACATGCGCACTTGCTACGGTACGCCTGTGGCGGTCTGAGTACAACTCGCGGGTGCTCGCTCTCTCCTTCCAGCAAGTGGGTCCCAAGGATGGAACTTGGTTCCTCAGGCTTGGCAGTCTGGCCTTTCCTAGGTTCCCACATCTTGCTCTGTGCTAACGTCCACAGTGACAGGGGAGGGACTGGAGGCCTCTAATTGCTGGATGTGGCAGTGACGGGGTCTTTGGAACACTTGGACTGGACAGGTCCTGTGGACTCACCTTTAACAAGAGATTCAAGAAAGGGTGTCTGCGCCAAAGACGTCCCTTCTAATTTACAAAGCGAAGTGAACTGGCTGGCCTTCATCTTCTATAAGCAAGCGCAGGATGAGATGATGCCAACCAGAGCAGCATTTGGGAACTGTGCCCAGGCCTGGCACACGTTTGTTTGGCCCATGCTGTGAACGGCACTATTATTATCCCTGTTTCGTAGTGAGGGAAACCATTCTGCCAGCGTGCTGGATTCACACCCAGGGCCAGGGCTGGACTGCCCATCACTGATGAAAAGAAGGGTTTTTTTTTTTCTGTTTGTTTTTTTGTTTTCAAGGAAACATTTGAACTTAATAGAACATCTTAAACTTAATAGAGTATGGGGGCCAATGCTTATGTCAGCCTCTGTGGACTTGCGTAAATCAGCCTATTAGCTAATGGGCTGAAAGTCCTTCTTGATTTTGTTTATTCTGGAACTGTATTGTAAGTGACTAACATGATTTCTTTCAGCAGAGATGGAAACAAAGGCTGGCTGAAGTCATTTACCTGCCACTTTATTTATTTTTATGAGTCACATGCTGCCCACTGGTGTTTAGTTTCGAGAATGTTTAGGTGGGGATGGGGATGCAGCCAGGGTGGTACTTGCTGCAGCTGGGCACTGGTGGCGCATGCCTGTAATCCCAGCACATGGGAGCCAGAGGCAGGCAGATCTTTGTGAGTCTGAGGCCAGTCTGGACTACACAGTGAGTTCCAGAACAGCCAGAGCTGCTATACAGAGGAACCCTGGCTCAAAAACAAAACAAAACAAAAAGACACTTGCTGCTCTTGTAGGGGACCTGAGTTCGGTTCCCCGCACCCATATCTGGCAGCTCACAACCGCCTGTAACTCCAGCTCCAGGAATCTGATGCCCTCTTCTGGCCTCCATAGGCACCCAATCATGCATGCACATAGACACATGGAAAAAAAATGTTTATGACTTGGGTGTAATGGCATACACCCAGGAGGATCATGGATCTGAGCCACAGGGTGAGATTCTGTGTCCAAAAGAAACAAAACTGCAGCTACAGAAGATGTGATTTGCCCCTGAGGCAGGAAGAGACGCCTTCCTAAAGAAACTGGGCAGCACTCTGGCCTTGGGTGCAAGTCTGCTGAGGCCCCAGCCGTGATGTCTGATGGCCCTGCCCACCTTCAGCAGAGCACCCCCAGTCAGACTGCTCCTCCTGAGGGTCTTCTACCACGAAGCCTGTCTCTGCTCCCAGCCACCTCCTCGGAATCCAAAGGGGGCCTACTTCTCTGGGGGTGAGTTTGGTCCTTATCACAATGGTGCCAAATAAAACCTCCGTGGGCTTTACCCAGCATCAGGTGACGCTTTTCTATGACAGGAAAAGCAACCAAGATAATTCCTCAGAACATATGATGCTAAGATCTTTGTCTTTAAAAGCCAAACTTCAAAATAAGAGTGCTCCAAGAACATTTCAGAGCCAGCCACCTTTCCTTCCTCTCCTGAGATGGCCTTGTCCGCTCCCTTAGGGTTCAGAGCTTATCTTCAGCCATTCTTCAGTGTCACTGGCAATGTAGACCCCATCACCTCCCAACACCCCTCGCCAGCACCATTCCACAGGAATTCCGCCCACATTCCTCAGCTCTGCACTCACTCCTTTTCAACCTCCCTGAACATATTTATGTCCCAGAACCTTCTAATTCTTCCCCTCCTTCCTGATATTACTGCGTTTTGGACGGTATCCACAGCAGCTGCCACCCACCTGGATGTCTCCTATTGTACAGAGGCAGCAGCAAGCATTCCGTTTCTGTGCTGCCCCCAGCGTGTGGCACAATGCCTGAGGCCCGATGGGTATTCGGTAAACATTGAACAACGGAACAAACATTGCCATTAAATACTACAGAACAAGAAACAGCAGGGGAAAAAAAATTTTAAGACTCACTTCCTGCAAGAACACTGCTTCTTTGCAGACTCAAGAGCTTAAATCTTACAAAGTGAACAAGCGCTCCCTGGTGGCTTCATGCGGTAGTGCCATGGCACTTGGAAACTGGAAGCAGGGACACTAGTTGGGTGTGGAGCTATGGACACTGCAGGGGACTCTGACCAGATCTCTTATATTTAAGCTAACGGAGATGTTAGGAAGGTGACAGCCAAGGGCCTTGTGGGGAGCTTGACTGACAGATGCCTGTAAGGACCCCACACAGTCCTGCATGGGGTTGCCCACAGCAGCTCTAGTCAAAATGGCCAAAAGGAAGCCAGTTCCCAAGTGTCCTCACTGGGAATGGACTACAGTGGCATTGGATACGACAGGAGCAGTCTGGTGCCCGGCAGGGTGTCCAGAAAAATCATGCTGTATAAAAAGCCTTACAATTCCAGTTCTTGTTTGTGAGTTTCAAAGTCTCTCTCTATCTCCCCCTCTCTCTGAAGCTCAGGCTAGATTTGAACTCATGACTTTTGGCCTCAGCCTTCCGAAGGTTGGGATTATAGATGGCACTATGACACCCAGCTCAATAGGATGCCATTCATATAAAGTTTTAGAAAGAGCCATGGTAGGAAAGATTAGGGCAGGGTTGTCTGGGGGTTAAATCTGGTCAATTTGTCTATTGCATCGATAAATGACTCTGTCTTTTTTCTAGATCAGATCCCATGTGTGTGTGTGTGTGTGTGTGTGTGTGTGTGTACCACACATGAATGTGTGCCACACAGCACAGGCCCAAAGGGCAGGGAACACCTTGTGAGAGTCAGTTCTCGGTTTCCTCCACGTCTGTCCCAGAGACTGAGCTTCAGTCATCAGGCTTGGCAGCAGGTCCCTTCACCTGCCAACGCATCTGGCCAGACCGGGATGTCTTAGCACACTGAGCACACTACTTACATCACAGGTAAACTTCACACCAAAGGAGAAATGAAGAAATGCCCCGGTCTTATGAATGACCTCTGTGCTGAAACGTTTCTAGGGAAGTGGCTAATGTCTGCATCTAACTCTAAAAGACAAAGAACCCCTGAGACTGACCAGCCAAGTCAAAAAACGGGGGCCGGCATACAGCGAGTCACTCATTGCAGAACCAGGGGCAGTTATACCCACATTCTCAGCCATGTCCTGCCATTAAGGTGGCTTCATGCCAAAGCTCTGTGGGGAAGAATCGGAGTCATTTGAGTGTAGACTGGGTATTTGGTGACTGACAGAATTGTGATGTCATATTTGTGATCTTGATGGTGCTATGCCGATAAGAAAATGGTTCTAATTTTAGGTCAGCACACTTAAGTGTTTAGAGGTATCTTAGCATGTCTAAATTACACTTCATAATAGTCTGTGAAAGAACAGGAAGTTAAATTGGATGGTCATAGTGTCACATGCCCATAACCCTAACATTTCGAAGGCTGAGACAAAGGGACTCCCTCAAGTTCAAGGCCAGCCTAAGATGTCGAGTGGGAAGCTGTCTTTAAAAAGAGTCCAGTGATAACATGTTCATGGTTTACCCATCCACACAGAGACGCATGAACACCAACTGTGCCGTTTCCTCTTTGGACGAATCAGAACACACAGAAAAAGAAGCGCCTTGTAGGACCCCACGTCCTGCAAGGCCCCCTCTGGCCCTTTGCTCTGCTCTAGCACCACCCTTACATTTTTTCTTTTAAAAGTTCTATCTGGGCTGGAGACCTTGCTCAGTGGGTAACGGGTAACATGAGGGCTTGAGTTCAAATCCTCCAGCTCTATATAAAGTCAGGCACCACAGCGTGTGTCGAAGAAGCCAGCACCCCTCCTGGAAAATCCTCTCTCACACGTGAGATACTTTTTCAGTTAGCACTACAGGACACAGGTTTGCCATTTGCTCACGTGGCTGTGAGCATTACCTCAGAAGGCAGATGAAGAGGAGTAAATGAGTATGTATGAGACATGGTACGCTGCAAAGGGAGGTGGAGAGTTCAGGGAACAGGGGAAACTGGAGAGAAGGCAGCTCTCCATGATTCCAGGCAGCTCTGCAGACTCCCGCCCCTGCCAGGAGCTGCCTCCAAACAGAACTCCAGATAGCACCTACACTGCATCCCACTAATGGCATTCGGAGGGTCTGCCCATCCAGCTCCACAGCCTGTACACTGGCTGCCAGTTTAGCATCGGCAGTCCCCTAAAAGGTTGCGCTTGAGCCCCAGCCTGGTCTCCAGCCCCTCTGACAAAGTCAGGTCCTGCCTGCCTGATAGAGTTCAGTTAGGAATGTTCACCACAGTCTCTGGCAAGGCACCCTGACCTCAGCTGCAGGACCCAAGGTGGTTTGGAACGTGGGAGTCAGCATCTACTCAGAGGTGTGCGCTGACAGACACTCCCCACCACCCTCAGTGTGAGAACACTACACACTTGAGCTGTCCTCAGGGAGGAGAACTTGTGGGCTCAGGAGCCACACAGGAGTGCCTTAAGGCCCCGCCCAGCTCCCTCACCCCTGACATTGCTCAGCCTCCTGCCCCCAAACCCCAGCCATATCCACAGCCTCGTATTTCCAGAGAGACACTGTAACGCCACCCTGCAAGTCTTCAGAACACGAGGTCCTCAGAGCAACAGCGGAAGTACACAGGAACCTGGGAGGAATATAAGCATCCACGCCCAACATGAGGCCCCACGGAGTCCCCTTTGGGGGCGAGGCCGGAGAGCTGCTCTGTTTTCTTGAGTCCCCAGAAGGATGCATAGTGGCCATTCCCTCAGTTCCAGTCACGCTTTTTCACTGTACCGGTCAGCAAACGCCTCCACATCCCTTAAAGCCCTTCTACAAGAAAGCTCTCATAACTTTCTGGCTCTTGACAGGCTTCTTCCCTCTTACTTCTGAAGCACTCTGTACATCTGCCATGGTTCTTGTTATTCGTTTGTCAGTCTTTCTTTCCCCGCAGGCCAAGCATACGGAGCAAGAAGGAGGCCATTATTTTCTGTCCTTCAGTCTCTCACGGAGTGCTATTCATCTCTTGTAGTCTACACCTGGGAATAAAACCCCAGGTCACTAAGCAGGCTCTGGATGCCTGGCTTTTAGCTAGCTTTGTCCCTCACTCTGAAAGTCACTGGATGTTCTTCCCAGTTGCTGGCATTCCTGGGCTGTTCCTTCTGCCATCCATGGAAGGATGTTACTCAGGCAGAGGCCTTAGGCTCTACCACAGAGACCAAGAAGCTCCACACACTGCAGCCTAGAGAGAGCCCTTCTAACCACCAGAGCTGGAGCTTGCCCTGTGCAGGCTGTGGCTGCTCTAAGCTGGAAAAGCACAAGGCCTTCGCTTCTGTCCTCACAGTTAGCTCGTCATCTGATCACCAAGAAGCCAGTCAGGAAAGAGAATGAAGAGCCATCTCAATTTGTGGAACACATACTTGGGCTTTTTAAAGCCCAAAGGAATGAAAATCATGGCTGGAGAGATGGCTCAGTGGCTAAGAGCAAGCAGAAGTTCAGTTCCCAGAACCCATGTGGAACAGCTCCTGGGTTTGGTGGTACAGGCTGGAGTCCTAGCATTTCCTGAGGCCAAGTAAGCCAGGAGGATTGCTGTTAAGGGTAAGGCCAGCCTGTGCTACACAGTGAGACCATCCCCCCTAAGCAGCATCCCAGGGTCATCCCCTTTGGAGGAACCGAAGCCTGCCTTTGCCTCACCGCCTCCTTCATCATGTGACTACTGTCTGCTCTGTCTGTGCAGGGTCTCTCACTGTCCTTTGCAGGGTTAGTATTTAACTTTGCCACAATAACCACGAGCCATTTCCAGGCTTCTGTTTGGTCTTAAGACAGACAAACCCTAAAATCCGCAACAGCAACACTTGGTTGCATAGGACATCAGGGCAAATCCTTGTATAATCTCAGACCTGTTTGCTTTGTTATAAAACAATAACTAAAAAACACTTTCAAAGGCTACTTTGTGTTTTAAAAGTCCCCCAAGTACAAAGAGGGTATGAAGTCCCTGTGTGTGATGGCCACTCAGCTGCCTCGTGTGGGCCTGCAGCCTCTAGATCTCTCCTTCCCATGGAGAAAAATGAAAATGAGCCCCAGGCTGCCTCTCCTCCTTTATGATTAGCTCATGGGCTGCCAGCTCATCTCATTATATCGTTCAAAACTAAATAACGATGGTAAATAAAACACAGTCTTGAAGTAACAATCTACTTCATTATTCCCCACTTGTGGGGATCATTCCAGCCACTAGACAATCAGTCTGCATATTAATATTCAGTCATGTACTAAACTCTTGTCAAAATGAGGTGATTGCCAGAGGGGCCTTGCACCTTGCAAGCCCATCGACTTCTCTAAGCATCCTTTGCAAGAAAGATGTGAACGATGAGAACCTGGCTGATGCTGCCAGTCTGGAGAGGAATCCAAGTCAGGGGATGGGGAGATGGCTCAGCTGGTAACGCGCCCACTGAATAAGCAAGAGGACCCAAGTTCAGATCCCCGGCACCCATGTAATAATCTGGGTTTGGTGGCAAGTGCCTGCCATTGTGGTGCTGGACAGGTAGACCCTGAGGGCTTGCAGGCCGGCCAGCCTATCCTATTCAGCGAGCACCTGTTTCAGTGAGAGATAAAAGTCAAGGGGGAGAGCAATAGAGGAAGACATCCAAAGTTGGCCAGTACCCTCTGCATGCATGTACATACATGTATGCCTAACACATACAGACAGACAGACACACACACACATACACACACACACACACATACACACACACACACACATGGGTCACAGACACAGACTGACCCCAGGGCTAGTTATCTGGTTCAGCAACTAAGCATTTGCTGAGAAGCCTGAGGACCTGAATTTGATCCCTGGGACCTCATGAGACCTCATGATAAAAGGAGTGCCTAGCTCCAGGAAACTGTCCTCTCCCTCTGTCTCCACATGCATGCTGTAACACACACACATGCACACATGTGCACACACACACAGACACACACGCGCGGACACTTCAAAGAACCTGAATTCAAGTAATTTTTACTGCAAGTCTCTCACGACAGCAACCCCTCAATACTTCATGTGCCTTGCATGGGTGGACCTGATCACAGACTAGAATTCCTTGGGCACCTTGAACCCCGACGACTCACAGTTTGTGGAGACAGACACACAGAAAAGAGCTGTTTCATGGGCCTTCATGCCTGGTGACTCAAACATCTTGCTGACCTGAGGCTGGAGTATCAGAGAAAACAGGAAAGACATGGAAAAGCTGACCTATCTTGTTTTCTGGGACATGCAAACACGGCTGAGTTAATGCTGAAGAAGCTGGGGACATAAAGAAGGCCCAGTTTCAGTCTCTTGGCACTGCCTGGTCAGCATTCCTCTGGACTCTAAGTGCTTCCCATAGAAGGCCCTCTGCATACCTAGGACATTTCAGAGTCGGCCTGCCCTGCCCTTGAACCTAGCTGAAAGGGGTCCTGCACCCAGGGCCTTCTTGGCTCTGGTCACCATGTTGCCTTCCTCACAGTGGGGCCCATCTGCACAGTCAAGCCCAGGCCTTCAAGGTTAGCCAGAGTGGTGCATTGGGAGAGTGTGGCCAGAGTCCAGGCAGGCAGTGGCCTGAGGAGGCCTCATCAGCAGGGATGGAAGGCCGAGCACACAACACCAGCAGCTGGGGCGCTCTGTGGAGTCACGGCCCTCCAGGTCATTCTGCAGGGGCCAATGCATGTGAATGGCTAGAGTATTTTATCATCAGCTGCTTTGCCCCCTTGATATACAAGCTAATGGAGTAGACCCGGGGGTGAGGGTCATTTGGACTCTTGCCTGGGTCCCCAGCCTGCCAGGAGCCACCCAGAGAGTAGTGCATTGAACGGAACTGGTTTCTTGGGAGCTTCTGACCTAGAGCCCTCAGAGAAACATGACCACTGAGCATTTCTAAATAAAATATCATTTTGAGTAAGAAGAGTAAATGATAGAGAAATAGGTAAAACCAATGCTTTCTCCTAGTAACCTGTTTCAAAAGTAGTCCATGGAAATTGGTGGGGGCAGTTAGAAACTGTACACCAGGCTTTCCAGCTTTGAAGTCAGCCCTACTGAAGACGAAGGCCAGCTTCTGGCTACACAGCTGGCAGGCATGCCTGTGCAGAGATGAGGGTGCTATAGAGTACCCTGCTACAGCCCAGAAGCTGGCAACCCCAAGGGACTTTGGGCAGGGGCCCCACTCTTGCCTAACCTCCTTGCCAGGGACAAGTACCTTGACAGTGATCTCAGTCACAGTCTGTCAATGTTTGCTTTCAGAGAACAGGAATTGACTCCCTGCCCTAGCCAGCCCTGGCTCCCTGTAAAGGTCACCCCAGCCTGTTTTGGTATCGCCAGAGGCTGTCACCCAGGGACCTTCAAATAAGGGGTTCTCAGGAAGTATTCTGGGGTCACTGCCAGGCCGGTGACACTGCAAGCCTCCGCCAACATCCACTGTCCCCATATTCTTAGCTGTTAAAGCCTGTCGTCTAGGCCAGGCTCTGGGAACAGCCAGCTCTGATGAACAGTGATAGCATTTCTGTGAGATCCAGTATCGCAGGTGGCACTGGGGGGGATGGGACAGGAACTGACAGCTAAGCTAGCCAGGCTCTGACTCCAGGGTAGGCTGCAGCTAAGGACCTCTCCTGCTTGGCTCATGCTTTCCTTACACCAGAAAAGGGCACACTTTGCCCTGTTGCACAGCTGAGGACATGGAGGCTCAGAGCGGTACGGAAGCTGACTCAAGGCCACACAGCCACATCAGGGACCCTGGGCTCCCAGTGTCCTACCATGAGCCTCTGGAGTACACGGGATCTTTCTTTGTGGCAGACAAGCCTAGGCTGCCCCCCTGGTACCTCTATAGTCTGGCTCTGCCTTCCCAGGGGCTCACCAACTGCATGGATGCAGACTCCTTGAGGACATCGAGTCTCCCTGCTCCAGGAGAGATTTATAGGTGTGTGATGGTCCATTGTCTTCCCCCTCAGACCCTCCTGAAGCCTCTGGAAGGGCAGGGCTATTATCCTGAGTTACAAACACAGAAGGAACTGCTAGTTAAATGAGTCTGGTTACCAAGGGATCATTTTAATCTAAGCATGGGCACCTCTGAGATCCAAATTTAACCCTAGAGGAGGGGTGCCATCATCCCTAGGCCTGTGCAGAGACTGCGACAGGTAAAGATGAGAGATGGGGAGACAGGAACATAGAGCAAAAAGGGGGAGGGGAGACCTTCAGTGAGGAGGGTGTGGGCAGGGCTGAGTCCAGAGCTGCTCCATCTCTACCCTGAAGAGGTCAAGAGAAAAGGATGGATGGACACAGATCTGGGGAGAAAAGGGAGAGATCAAAGTGGATTTGGGGTCTCAGCAACCCCCAAGTAGTAAAGAAGGGATGTGAGTCTCTGCAGCCAGCCAGCCATAAGCCAGCCATATGTCTATGACCTGATCCTTTGACATGGACTGGCCAGATGGCTTAGCAGATAAGACACTTGCCGCCAAGCCTGACAAGCTGAGATGGGTTCTAGGAACCCCTCATGATGGAAGCAGAAAACTGATCCTTTGAGGCCTTTGGAGATGTAGGCTGAGGTATCGTCGTTTTAAACTCTGCTGTCATATGAGACTGACTTTCTCCGAGACCACAGAGGCTCTGCAGTAAGGATTCCATTAGATCAAGAATGGCTCTGCCTTGCTTTGGGCACCATTTGTGCTGTTGGCTGCTGTCACATGGCTAGAGGACGCAGAGGACGGTGGTGCCAACAACGATGCAGCCAGCCCTTCGACTATGCTGGCTGGCAGCTAGCCCCGACAGTTCTGATGAGCAGCAAGGCTACCCTCTCAGGAGCCAGTCCTTTCCAGAACTTTCCACACAGCACCACCTCCTCTCTTGATATGCACAGCAACTCTCTTCCCAGGCACCAGATGGAGGGACTTTCAGGACCAGAACATGAAGTCAGGGTTTCCTCCAGGCATGGGGCTAGGCTGCATCGGTGTGGGCAGGGCTGAGTCCGGTGATGAAGGACAGATCAGGCACAAAGGGAAAACTACGTGATTGACTTGAGAGGCTTAACAATCTGAAGGCGGATTATCACATGCAGGTATGGCTAGATCAAGGTGACTGATGGCACTGAGAGCTGATCTCACAAAATGGCATGCCTGGGACTGTGGTCCTGGGCATTGCTTTTGTTCTCCAGTTGATCTCTTCCATATAGCAGTGTAGCTCAGTGGTAGGGCACTTGCCATAATGTCCAACAGCTTGGGTTCCATCCCCAGTAGGGTTAAAAGACACTCATGACCCAACTTCAGTTCTAATACAGATCATCCCTGTGGCCAAAAGGGTGACACAAAGACATCCCTTTCTGGATGTGCAAAAGCAGGCATGCCCATCCGCATCCGTTCATTCAATCCTGCCATGGTGGCTGTGCCAGATGCATAGAGGAAACAGAGGAAGACACAGCAAGACAGATACTGAGTAAGCCCCAGGGTGTCCTGGGAAGGGCATGATGGACTGAGTAAGGGAAGGCAGGCGGAAAGGGGAGCTTGAAATAAAGGGGGGGGCATTCAGGTCATTAGTATGAAACAGCGTAGGTGAAGTCAACAAGGGTAGGGGAGATGCAGGATTTGGGGCTCAGTCGGTGAGTCACAGGAGGAGCTCTGAGCTTCAGTGAGTAGTTTCATGTTAGTGAAGGGGCTATCACCGTGTCATGGGGTGCACTGTTTGTGCTCACAGTATAAGCAATAGGGGCCTCTGGGGCTTCCTCCAGTACAGCCGGACCCTCCATGCAGCCCACACTGTCTTGTGGAACAGGAAGGAGTCCCTGCAGCCTGCCAGCCTGCCACACAACACAGGAAGAGCTGCCTTTTAAATGAATCTGGTACACAGGTGTATGGCATATCTGAGATCCAAATTTAACTGGGCACCCTGTATCTTATCTAGCCATGGTGGTAATTGGTAAGGGTGACTCAAGGAGGTCTCCTCCTCTGCCTGTTCTGCAGGCCCTAAAGAGGCAATATTCAGGATGACTGTGCAGCCTGACTGCCAACTTGAACAAGAAAAGCACTACTCAGTCCCCTGTGGGGCAGCTATTGATTTCTACGTGGTCAGGAAAAGCGAATAGGCTGAACCTACTCTTAAGGCCATGGGAGCTTTCTCAGGCTTTCAATGTGCAGAGCTAAGCGTGTGTGACCTGCAGACACCATGGATGGCATAAAGAGATGTGGCTAACTGTACGTTCACAGGACTTTGTGAGATGGGGGTGAACTGTAGGTTAGGGAGGAGTCACAAAGAAAAAATGAAGTCAACTAGGGTGGGAAGGCGGGGCCTGGTGGAGGAGCAGCCTGGGGACTCCTTGGGGGACAGGAGTGGCTAGACATCTCTAGAAAAGATATTCTGTTGTTCCACATGAAATCATAATAGTATCACTTAGTCAACAACTTAGTATGTTATAGCTTGAATTCTAAATGTTTTCCAGAGGCCACATGCCTTAAAGATGTCAGGTCACGGACGACATGCCCTTGAGGGTGTATCATGCCAGTAGCTTCTTCTCCCCTTTGCTTTGCTCTCCTTGACAAGATGCCATTCCTCCCCACAGGTCCCAAAGCTACACAGCCTGAAACCTTGGAAACCATGAGTCTAAATAAACCTCTCCTCATTTCTTAGATTTTTATGTATATAAGTCTATGGGTGTTCTCCAAGGCCAGAAGAGGGTTCCAGACTCTCTGGAGCTCGATGTAAGCCAAGTATGGGTGTTGAATCAAAGTTATGTCCTCTCCAAGAGCAGCATGTGCTACTAATGGCTGGGCCATCTCTTCAGCCCCCTTTTCTTCTTATATGCTGTCATAACAGGAAGCTTGTCTGTGTTTGCATCAATTTCCTTTAGCATGTGTATGTGTGGATGTATGCATGCCTGTGGAGGACATTGACCAGTGTCAGCTGTCAGGTGTCTTCCTCATTCACTTTCCACCCTAACGTTTTTTGCAGCAGGGTCTCTCACTGGGACCTAGAACTCACAAGTTTCACTAGGCTGGCTGGTGAGCAAGCCCTTGGGGATCCTCCTGACCCCACCTCCCAGCACAGGGATAACAGGTGTGCTGTTGAATCTGGCTTGTACCTGTGAGCTGGGGATTAAACTTGGTCCTTACGCTTGCAAAGGAAGCACTTTACTGACTGAACCATCTCTCCAGCCCTTATCTGGCTTTTAATGAATAGCCCAGTGGTTTGGGTTTTGGCTGTTTAATCATTCAACTTTCACTGTATCAGAGAATGCAACCCATGGCATTTCTCTGTACTGGTTTCTGGTAGTGATCTGTCCTTTTGATTATCCAGGGTTCACTAGTCTTTCACACATGGCTGGATTCCAATGTGTGTTCACAGGGCCTCACTCAGTGAGGTCCTTCTGAGATAAGGACCGGCATCTCCTGCTGCAGTTGGAGACTGAATTTCTCACCACATCCTAAAATCCAAACTATCTTCATAGCTTTTGTTGTTGTTGTTGGAAAAGGTACACATCACTGAGCAAGTACCACTTTCACGCACTGGCATGTTCTGCCTTGTGCTGTTTGGACACTACTACCTTTCTATTGGCACCTGTCTCTTATCAGACTGGTCTTTCTTTTTGGTGGTCTCCTGTGTTTACATGCCAGCAAGGAGGTTTCTAACTTTCTTGAGTTATCTGCAATCTGTTCCCATTTACTGTGTGGTGATTCAAACTACACTGGCAGCTGTTTTAGACTTTGCTCCTTTTTGGTCTTGAGATGTTCCAGGGACTGAGCCAGCTGCTGTGGCAGCAGAGGTGAATGCGGGTCCTTCTGAGGCTGGCAGCATCTGACAGCAAGTTCGACAGCATCAGCTCGGAGACAAGGCAACTCCCAAGCTTGATCTCTGCAAGACTCTGGGAGTAAGACTTCTAGCACTCAGAAAGGGCTCAGCGTCCACACGATGGACATGCAGCCGGTTAAAAAACAAAACAACACAGACCACTTGCCTTGACACCACCACTCCACAGAAACAAGTTTAAGACCAACCTAAATCACCACAGAGACCTCATCTTTATTCTGCAGCAGAACTGTCTCCTCCAAAACTGTTTTCCATATATATACCAGGTTCTCCCAGAGCTGTTCCAAGCTGGACATACTGAGACTGTGTCCCAGCTTACCTGTGGCCTTGTGTAATACACATTATCTTTTCTTTCCTACCACCGCCCTCCTCCCTAGCTTTCCAAAGTAGCACGTGACCCCTACCCCCATTTACTGTTAGTCAGCTTCCATATATATAAAGATGCTCTTGTTATTTTTAAATTATATGTGTATAGGCATGCAAGCGAAGAGGCCCACAGAGGCTAAACATCAGATCCCTTGGAAATGTAGTTACAGGCAGTAACTGTGAGCCACCTAATGTGGGTGCTGGGAACCAAACTTGGGTCCTCTTCAAGTACGTGATTTAACTGCTGAGCCACCTCTTCAGACCCCAGCTTCCCATTACTCTAAAGTATCCCAAAGCAATCAGCATACACAAAAAGGGGTTACTCTGGCTCAGTTCTATGTCTCAATGTTTGGTTGGCTCTGTGGAGACTTAATATGAGCACCTTTGGGGACATTCAAGATCCAAACTGCAGTGCAACTAACTGTCCTTATTTCCTGTTTGTTCTAGGGATTCATGACTGTTTGGAACCATCAGCTGTCCTTCTAAGATCTTTGCCAGGACTGACCTTGTGACCCAATCAGAAGCTTTAGTTGGTGCTTGTTGAATGTATCAGAACCCTTCCCCAGAAAACAGACACAAACTCTGCAGAGCCCAAGAGCCTCCCCACAAGTCCCAGACTTGTCAATCTCTCACACCTACTGATTAAGGGCAGACCTTGACCAGGGCCAACAGAGCTTGGCAAGGGCAAGTGGCACTGGTTCCAAAAGCATCATTCAGGAAATACAAATGCAGAACACACATGAAAATGGAATGCAAAGCTAGGCCTGGTGGTGCATGCCTTTAATCTTAGGCAGGGGCAGGTTGACAGAAGTCAGCCTGGTTTACGTCCTCCAGGATAGTAAGGGCACCCTGTGCACCCCCTCCCCAACAGAATGAAATGCAAAAGTTCATCTACACAAGAACTGCAAATGCAGTTACCTTATTCTAAAAGCAAGTTTCATACACCTGTGCCCAGATGGAAACTTCAGCCATATCCTTGTTGGTGCATCCATACAGACTATAAACATCAGGGGAGTTGGGTATTTGGGGGGATTTTCTGTAGTACTAAGAACCAAAGCCACAGCCCTGTGCACATTAGGTGATCATTCTACAACTAAACTTCATCTCTGGCCTTGCTAGGCATTTTCTGCCATCCTACAGGTAGAGCGACTGAAGGCACTATGGAAGCTGGCACGTGTACCACCTGTTCATGTGGCTCTAACTACAGAGCAGCACTGGCTGTAAAGATGGGGACATGTGCAGGCCAGGGCCAGAGAGTACCCCTCCACATGCCCTCACAGCACACCATCTGGCAGACTAGGTGCCTCCTGTTAACATATAGACCCACAAGTCCTTCCTTGAGGATCTTGTACCTAGAAGGGCCCCATCATCATCACTTGCCAACAATTCTCTCAGGAGAGTGTTGGGGCAGATGCCGCTTCCATCTCAGTCACTAGAATGTAGAGTTTTCCCCTCACAGCCGGTGGCTGCTAGGCTGCTTCACAATGGGTTGTGCATTTGCCCCTGCTTCTGAAACAGTGCCTTATATTTTGCCAAGGGTGTACCAGTCAGAAGAGACAAGAACGGACTCATAAAAGACATGCCCAAGGGCCAGGTAAACAATAGCAATGACCAAAATGAGCTATGCACAAAATATGATTGCTACCAACATTTTAAGATTAAATTTTGTATAAAAACTATACTACAGCACAAATGACAGCTAATCCCAAGCACCAGGATTACTGAATTCATACACCACACAGGAAACATGGGGCCCTGTTATAAAGTGATTTTATTAAATTGATTTAGACATACTGTAGGTCAAATAATATTTTCTGAAGATAACAATTATGGACTTTAAAGCTTGACATAAAATTAGTAGCTTCAAAAGTGTTAGTTGTATTCCCCAGCAACAGCATGATAAAATAATTCAACTATGTAGAAATATAGAACTCTAGGACTAGCTGGAAATTGGGAAATCATTTAGTCCAGTGTCCTCATTCAGTGAGAAAACTAGACCTGAAGATTAAGCGATTTGCCCAAGCTTACATACCTAATAGTAATAAAGCTAGAAATCAAACCAATTTTTCCTAAACTAAAATTCTATTGATATTTCAACTGGCTATCAACTAAAAGTCTGGGCTTTTCTCTAATGTTCCACGCAGTGGTGACATGAAGTGTAAAACACTACAGTAAACTGCAGTGGTGGCTGAGGCCAGGAAGGATCTTTGTTAGTCAATAGCCCTCTGTGGAGAAGGGGAAGGCAGTGACCAGCGGGCCAGAGGCTGGCTAGAAGGTGTTTGCACTGAAACACATGGTGACAGAATCATTCCCAAACCCCACCCACTGACTATGTGCTCTACGAAGCCTTCTATGAACCAAGACTTCAGTTTTACAAAAACCTCTTCCAGCCAATCACCAAAAATAAAAAATAAAAAAAAATAAAAAATAAAATAAAATCAAGCAGTCTTGTATTCTAGCCATCTGGGAAGTTCTTTCTCCAGCCTTAGATGGCTGGCAGAAGCCACCGAGAAAGTCACCACTTCAGACTTACATTAGTTTCCCCAAAGACTTCCTGAGCGAAGGACTGCACGTGGGAGATGGAGATGGGAGTGCGAAGGACATGGACATGGGAGCTCTGTGTGGTCACTGGGGACTTTTGCTCTTCTCAACATCCCTTGACTTCCTCCATGAGCCACACCATCAGCCAGGAGAAACAACACAAACACAACAGGCCCATAATGCTGACTGCTAAGCTCATGGCCCAGCGCCTCCCCTCCCACACCACCTCCAATGCCTGCATCTCCGCCCCAGAGCCAGCAGCTCCTGTGCTGTGTACTGTCACTGCTCCCCTCACCTGGCCCCAGCGCCCTTAGCGCAGAGTTCCTGACCCTTGCTACCTGGCCCCCCACCCCCCTCTACATTACCACCCTAGTTTATTTCTCATAGCACTTAATCACTACCGCAAACTACATTACTTATGTGTTAACTTGCTTATCCCGTCTCCTCCGGAGGTGAATTTCATGATCCAGTGGCATTCTGAGCACCCAGTACATGTCCAACACCCAGGAGGCATTCAATAAATATTCAGTGAATGAATGAGGATGATGGATCAGTAATACACACTCATGCCTAAAAAGAACTGTAACGTGATTCATGATGACACCTACACATTATTGCCTGAGATGACAGATTCATCTTCCTTGACTCCCCAGTCAGCCTTCTCAAGGTGTCCCCAGCTGGTAGGGAACCCCACCACTTAAAAAGGAGCCTGAGAGGGTCACTCTTGAAGCAGGCAAGCTCAGTTTGCTTGCTTCTTCCTCCCTGATATATGCATTCAGCTACTTAAAAAAAATTTCAAGTTAAAGCATGTGACGCAGCCACTAGAAAATAAGTCTAACTTAGAGACACAGTGATTAGCAGAGTCCAAAAAACTAAAGAAAGTTCTAGGGCATGTACATCTGCCAGTGATTCCTGATCGGCTGAGTGAGTGCATATTATGACTTTTCTAAAATCTAAAATGAAATTTAATGCCATCTAGGAAGGGGTAGGTTTTTGTAGGTACTCTGAGGACATGAGGTAAGGTGGATTCAGAAACAATAGGCTATATGGAAAGCTATGTCACGGTTGAGTCAAATGGCAACCTCAGAAATACCAGGACTTGGCCTTCATGGGAACTATCCATTTTTAAATGCACTGACCGGTAGGTAGGGTCAAACAGGAAGGAGCATGTGCTCCAAAAGGGAGTGTCTGGAGTTGCCCAGAAGCACAGCAGAGACAGAAGGTGATTCAGAGGCTGAGCAAGGCTCAAGACTTTTGAGGATTATTTCAACTGCTGAGACGTGCTGCTAGAGCCCCAGGAAACACCTCACCTGTGATAGGAACACAATGCTCCATCTTGGGCACATACAAAGAATTCCAAGTTCAGAAAAACACAACTTCACCCCCTCTGAAAGAATGTTTTCCCAGGGACTACTGTAGATGTCCCAGGGTCAATGTAGGTGGATTCCGGACTTCCTTCCTAGTGGCACTTATGGGTTTAAGATTTTTAATCCTTTGCAAAACATCTATATAACTGATATTTTAAGATGGTTTCTCTCCTTAGTGTGTACTCTCTGGTGGATGCAAAGGCTTGTACTCTGGCTGAAGGCTTTGCCACACTCATCACACTTAAAAGGCTTCTCCCCTGTGTGCACTCTCTGATGGATGCAAAGGCTGGAGCTCTGACTAAAGGCCTTCCCACACCCACAACACCTATAGGGCTTCTCCCCCGTGTGCACTCTCTGATGGATGCAAAGGCTGGAGCTCTGACTAAAGGCCTTCCCACACTCATAACACTTATAGGGCTTCTCTCCAGTGTGGACTCTTTGATGCATACAGAGGCTGGAAGTATGCCTGAAGGCTTTCCCACATTCTTCACATTTGAAGGGCTTCTCCCCAGTGTGGACTCTCTGGTGCATACAAAGGTTAGAACTATTACTGAAGCCCCTTCCACACTCACTGCAGACATACGGCTTCTCCCCGGTGTGGACTCTCATGTGGATTTGAAGATGGGAGCTCCAGTTGAAAGCCTTGCCACACTCGTAACATTTATACGGCTTTTCCACAGTATGGATTTTCTTATGTCTATTAAGTTTTGTTGTCGTGCTGAAATCCTTACCACAATCATCACATTTATAGACCTTCTCTCCTGTGTGGTCTCGCCAATGAATATGAAGTTCTGATATGTGAAAGAAACCCTTATCACACTTGTCACATTTATGGGGTTTCTCTGCTGTGTGGATTTTCTGATGCATAAAAAGATCTGCTCTCTCAGAGAAAAATTCCCTGCACATGGGGCACTTGTAAATCATTTTTCCTATTTGGTATCGTGACTTAAGGAAGAAAGTGTCCTTACAACTATGAGTTCCAGGACTGCTACTTCATAAAGCCTCTTATTTTGCCATCTTGGTAGTCTATCTCAGGCTTGCTCTATTGGGCAAGCTTTCTGTCGACCTCAGCTTCTCCCTGCATAGTGTTCCTCACTCAGAGCTCTTATTGATTGCAAAGTCACAGTGACTTTCATATGAATCCCATAGGTCGTCAGCATAGTTTTCTTTCCTTTAGATCCTGAGTGGTCAACATTCCAGGGGCAGGAAGGAATAAGCCTTTGTTCTAAGCCCCTGGAGTCTTTCTGATGTACAGTACTCTTCTACTTCTTACTCATAAGACAAAGCCTGGGTAGCATGATCTGTCTGCCCAGGGCAGAAGGTACCAGCTGGTGATGAGCCCCCACAGCACCCTCAGAAGAGTCAGAACGTCTCTCTGCCTCCTGTCCATCACATGGCAGGCCTTGCCAGCATGAAGGCTCCTTGGCTCCAGGGACAGTCAATCTTGCTCCTGAGGATTCTATACAGTAGCACACTGGTTTTCTGTAATACAAACAACAACAGGCAATGTCCTTTTGGTCCAGAAACATCCATTTATCTCAGGATTAATGTTACTTAAATGGGACAGTGGGACGGTGACACACATACACACCTTTTCTTGATCCTGGGGAGGTAGCTCTCTTATCTTCCAGGAAGATGTCTCTTGGATCTGCAGGTCTGAGAAGAGAATTGGAAGAGATCATGCTCCTATTCTAGGTCAAGTACATGATCAATTACAGTAGCTCATGAATTATATGAACATTTTCAAGAGAGAATCTGACAGAAGAGAACTCCTCCCGAGACCCACAAGAAATTCAAAGTGTAGCTGTCTTGCAGAAGAACAAGAAAAATCATCTCCACTTTGGAGGACTGACCCTACATGTGAGAAAGAAGATACATGTTAATGTCAGTCTCTGGCTGAACCATCTTCAACATCTTCCTGGCATGCTAATAGCATCCAATCCTTACCCTGAATACTGAGACCCTGCATGGCCTGGTCTTCTCTGCTTTCTGCACATGGTTTCTCTCTTTAGTTTTTTCACAACCCAATTGCAGTCCACCTTACGGCCTTTCCACACTGCTTGCAGAACAGCACCCACTCTCCCATGAGGTTGTCAGCTCCCTCTCCTCTGAGCAGAGAATGGCCCTAGCAGGATTCAACTTTAATCTTGTTTGGTTCCTTCAAAGCACATACAACTTGTAATTATTTTCTTTGTTTCCCTGGGTTTTTATCTGCTGAATAGGCCCACTATCCTTAGTGGGGTATGCTCATAATCCAGTGGGGCTGCCTCACTCTAGAGAGCACATGCGAAAACATTTGCCATTGACTTATTTCTAGGCTTTGACAGCCACAAGGGGAAAAAGTAGAATGAGGATGAGGAGGGGACAAAAGAAGCAAAATCCCCAGATCACTCACTAGACATCATCTAAGCTATGTCAGCAATCTTCTCATGTATTTTATGAAGTGATATACATCAATTAATGAATAACATGGCATCAACAGGCCTTTCCCCCCTTTATATGTGGATGTGTACATGTGACAAGGTACACATGGAAGTCAGAGAACAACCTCTGGCCCTCCTTTACCCCCACCTTGTTTGAGACAGTCTTGGTTTTGTCATTGTGTATTGTCAGGCTGGCTGGCCTGGAGCTTCCGGGGAGTCTCCTGTATTCACTGCCCATTTCCCTGTGCAAGTGCTGGAATACACACACACCAACATGCCCGCCCATGCTCAGCTTTACCAGTGCTCTGTAGATTCAAACTCACGCCCTCATGCTTGTACAGCGTCTTTTACCTACTGAGCCACCTCCATAACCCCCAAAAGCCTCCATAAGACAACAGATTTTTTTTT
>CM053766.1:103227799-103281800 GCA_028658305.1 Pachyuromys duprasi
GGCAGCCACACACACAGTCTCCAACTTCAGCCAGCCACTGCGGAACAGGCAGAGGTCAGGACTTCCATACAGGTATGGAGCTGTCCCCACTGGCTGAGAGAAAACCAGAAACTAGAAACCCAGCATCTGAACTTGCCCAGCCTCGCTGGCTAGGTGAGGTTAGTAGAATGGCACTCTGGGAGATAGCTCCTGGAAGACCATTGGAAGATATGTACAGAGCAGCTGGGGGGGGCTGATGGAATAGGGGTGGGGAAATGATGTGCTTCCCCGCCCCGCCCCATACACAAGATGCGAGATTGAGTGAAGAGTATATGCTGAATGGAACAAAAAAGAAAGGGATTTACACAGTCCTCCCTCAGCAACAGACCTGGTATACAGGTCCCAACATGGTTCTGTACCTATTTTACATACTGAGATAATGCAGATGGCCTTGATAAAGACCTGGCATTGGAAGCTCAAGGCTTTGTGCTTTGTTCTGTCCTAATGCTCAGGCTATTGAGACCAACAGCAATCCGTAACCAGCACTCACCAAAGCTAACTCTGGGCATGACCAGAAACAAGAACACGCAGCAGGCACTCTAGTTCAAGCCCTGTGGTGGTGAGTTCCTAGGGGTACATTTGTTCCTTTCTTTTGAAATTTTCATAAAAAGCCTGAGGCCTCTGCTGTAATAAGGAGTTCTTAAGCCCCGAGAGACACATAACAGCACTCCTACAATTCAGTTGAGTGATCCGTGAAACTCAGCCACAGCATTCTTATGACACAGAAGCTAAAGCTAGCCTGTGTGTCTGCCAGCACCTTACCCATCAGGCCTGAAACAGTCCCTTGTCCAAAAATACCCCACACCATGCAGTCTTCTCTGCTCACAAGATTTCCAGTCTCCTAGCCAATCCTGGTCCTATCACTGAGACATTGGTTGTCTCCTTTCCCTCTTCCCATTCTAGCTCAGTTCCCACAGTTCCCACCCCCCTACAGCTATGGTTCCTAAACTTACCAGGAACTCTGCTCTAAAATTCATGCTACTCAATTCTCTCTCATGTCTGATACAGGCTCCAAGTCAGCCACTCACAGCTAACTTTTTTACCACTTTGAACAACCCCCCAGTCTGCCTGAACCCAACTCTTTGCTGAGCACCAAAATCATGCCATCAAATTTCATCTGGGTTCACAAATCTCTAATGGACACTTAGCCCCTCCCTATTTTTCTGAAAGTCTTGGATATATACTTACCAGCATTTTAATTTCCAGCAAAGCATGCTCTTTTCTCAAGTTCCCCCATGTGCCCTGGATGAGGGAGGGCTTCTTCTAGCAATCATGCTGTTCCCCTCTATTTGGCATTCCAGTTTGTCCCCACTGTGGGTTTTACAGAATGTGTTCCTATCTGTTCCTGAGAAGGATGCAAGCCCAAGCAGTCATCAGCCAAGACCCAACAAAAGTTCCCCAATGAATTCTATCATGAGCTCTAGAGTCATGATGCTCCAAGGCTGTTCACCTCCCACATGCAACAGCCCCCATCCCACAGCCTTCACTTGTCATGACCAACCTAAGGTAACCCTGCAAATGTACTGCCAACTCTGCTCACTGAGCCCTTTCTGTCCCAAGTTTCCTTCTCTCAAGGAGTCTCAGCATACGTGGCCTGACACCCTGTGATGATCAAGTTCTAACTGCAGTCCTACATACTCTTCCAAACACACTGCTGGGACTGTCCTTTCTGGCTCCTCCCTACATCCTCAGCCTTACCTTATAAGACAGATGAAGGCAGGAAGAATGGGGCTAGCACTGACTGTTCTAAAGTAGGAGAGAAGGTCATCTATGGATTTATCTCCAGGGCTCAGCTACTCACTGGGTGAAAAATGCTAATGGCTGGCTTTCTGCAAGATGGGGTTTTTCTAAAAGATACACCAATAGGACAAAGAGCCTTCTAGTGCAGAAGTCTCTACCCACCCATCTAGATCTCTGCCTTCTCACACTGATACAGGACATGACCTGGTTAAACTGTTACTGTCCTGCGCCTTCCACCTGCTAGGAATGTGTATAGCTTTTGCCAAATTTGGCAAGAAGCTCCTGCACTATCTATATGTATCCCCTCCCCTTGACCTGCAGCCAGCTCTTTTTGCACCAGAGAATGATGACTTCTCGTGGAGGGTGTATACACAGGTGTGCTCGCTCTCTCTCTCCACCCCCTTTTGCAAGTGAAAGGCCATAAGTTCTGCCTGAGGTCCACACCAACACCGTTCCCTGCTGGTATTTGAAATGGGACTATTCAGAAACTTCTGCAGTGCTTTGAAGACAATGACCTTATTACTCATAAGTCAAGTAAAAACAACAACAAAAAACCCTACCCTTTTAAGGAACAGAAAAGCACTGTCAGCTTTTTGCAGCTCTCTCAAGTACTGGTAACCCCACTCTATGCAGCGTGCTTATAAAGCACGAGTATGGGGGTGGTCAGGCCTGTAGACATGTCCACCATACCTCAGTCTACCTAGAGCATGTGATATGTAATCAGCCATCCATAGGAGTATCAGGGAGAAAGAAAGAAAAACAAAAACAGGCTGACCATTTCTCTACTCCAGAGCCTCCCAGAAACCACTCCTCACACTAGAGAGGGAAACCGCTACTGGATCACTGATAGCTGTAATGCTGTCATGGTGGCTGGGTAGGACTCCAAAGAAAATGAACAAAAGTGGTGATACATGGGTAGGGAAGCTCACAGCAGCTTTGAGAACTGGAAGGCTGTGTTGGAAGATCCTGAATCCTGACTCCCCCAGGGCATGCTGATGAGCAACTGTGATACTCGAAAGCTAGCATACCTGACAGCCTAGAAGAGAGCTGTTATCAGAAGAGACGATTTACCCCTTAGACAAAGAACAGCAGACACACACACACACAGAGGCCCATGTTCCATGGACATCTGACTAGGGCCAGGTGCTGGGTTTGTTCTGGAGAGTATGAGGACTGTAACACACACGCCAGTCCCATACTTTGAGCAGGCTCTGGGAGAGGTACTCCCCTAGGAGCATAGACAGTGAAGACTTCCAAGCTGAAATCCCTAGTCAAGATAGGCACAGGAAGACTAGGAGGGAAGTTGATGTTCAGTGTGGAGAAGGCAGGTGGAACAGAAGCAGGACTTCAGTCAGAAGCTTCCACCAGCAAGAGACACACACTCCACGTGGAACTAGGTTTCAAAGAAATAAAACCATTCTCACTGAGAGACCCCTGGATGGTAGTGTCTCTATCTTCAGAGACAGGAAGGCACTGAGAGCTTGTCCTAAAGGGCAAATTGACAGCAGGTAATACAAGATGGGACACACAAAAGGGAAAGTGCCTATCATATTGCTCAGAGCACAGATAAGGCTAAAATTTGTTATTTCCTATACTTTAATTAGTGTATGAGAGAGTCTGGTGTCTGCCAAATGTGTTACTTCAAGGGCAAAAGCTTCTGAAGGCTATGAGTTCATCTCCAGTAACGAAGGCTTCTCCGCTGCCCAAAGGCTTGTCTGTCTCCCAACCCTCCCTGCTCCTTCTGGGCCTCTACTCATGAGCAGGTTGACAGACCTGACCCCACTACTACTGCTCACTCTTCACCACCCACAGAAACCACAATGTAATGGACAAATGACAGCCTCTGGGGAATGTTCTCATGGGAACAGCATACAGGAACTTCTTTTCTACCTAGTAAATGGGTAACAAGAATAACCTGGAGGGCAGAGGGCTTATAGACAAAAAAAACCCAAGTGCAAATCCTTAGTCTCACACTAACTAGCTATGTAGACACTGGTAACTTGTCCCTATCAGCCTCAGCTTGAAAAGTTGGCCAGAGTTAAGAAAGCTGCTGGGGTCATGCCAGATGCAACCTCACCTACCCACCCTCCCACTGAGAGAGGTGAGGTACTTGCTCTGCCCTCATGAAGGAAGAGCACAACGGGTAACCAATACAACAAAAGCTTCTCAGACAGAGGAGGCCAAGCAAGGGTCAGGGTGTGACTGTATATAAAATGTCCCTTTCTCTATGCTCTGCCTACGCAGAATGGTGTGCCCTATCCATACTTCAAGATGGTAGGAAGTAAAAAGGACGGAGGGGTAGGCCAGATCTGTTCCCTCTCTCCATAGGACTCACTTGCTAACCCAGCTTCCTTCTTCCATGGCTGCAGTAGTGAGTGTCAAAACTAGCTCAAGCCCCAGGATAACAGGCTGAAAAGGTCAGCCACTGCCAGGAAAATCCAGAAGAAAGGCTTAGGAATAGCAAAGGCCCAGGTTCCAGGGAAAGAAACTGTCTTTAGCCAAGTGGAAAGTGACTTCCTTCAGCAACACATCCCTCACCTTCCATATCTACTTCTCTGCGATCTCTATGAATCACATGACCCAGGGACCCTAGCATAGTCTATTGCTATACCTGGGTCACAACTCCTTACTTGCATTGCTCGACAAAGAGAAGTAGTCATGTATAGGGAACTTGTTGTCACTGCGAGCAAGAACAGTCCACGTCTCCTAACAAGGAGCCAGACAGTGAGCATCTCGACCTAAGGCAAGATGGGGGGAACAAAACTCAGGACTGGTGCAGGGAGAGATACACAGTAGCTTACCTGCAAAGGACACTTAAATCTTTTGTTGTTGTTGTTTTGTTTTTTAAGATTTTATATATAAGTGCTCTATCTGCATGTACACCTGCACACCAGAAGGCACCAGATTTCATTATAGATGATTGTGAGTGACCATGTGGTTGCTGGGAATTGAACTTAGGACCTCTGAAAGAGCAGACACTGCTCTTAACCACTGAGCCATCTCTCCAGCTCCCACTTAAATCTTAAAATAAAATACTCCAAGGAGATTCTCTATTTTGGACAAATGGCGAAACAATGGGAAAACTGACCACACTGACATGAGTCCTTCAAGATACTGCAGAAGAGGTAGAGGCAGGGTCACTAGTGGTTTCAGGACTATTGAAGTCTTAGGGTCCTACCTGACAAAGAGAAAGGATAAAAGCACAAGTTAACATATAGAGAGCTGATAAGCCTAAGTGTTTTTGAAGAATTGGGTACTACGAACAGGCAATCTGAAGAGCTCACAGGACAGGACAGACCAGTCATACCAGGGGCTTATGTAATCAGGATTCAAGACATGAAAAATCAAAAGAAATGTGACTACTCAAACCATGGGAATAAAAGTAAGGCTGTCTGTACAACTTTCCTCAGTACCATAGTGATCCTCCTGTGAGGAACTACATCCAACTGAGAGGGAGGTCATGGGTGCCAGATGGCTGACCAAGGTGAAAGGAAGCTCAAGGAGAGAAAAGGCAGTGATGCTTTTCACTGACGCTCAGGCAAGAGGAGTACTGAAGACAAACCCAAGCCACACAGAGAGAAGATGGCTTTACCATCCCTGTTGGGTAATCTTCACTTGAAGGTGAAGAAAGAAATCACAATGGAGGCCCCAGATCCTACAAGGTGCTAACAGGATGAAGTAAAAGATGCCTGGGCACTTACAGTAATGCAGTTAGCAGTCTGAAGAATTGTGTATCAACACAGTTGAATGCACAGCCATTGTCACTGCTGTACTGACGCACACACTCTTTCTCTGCAGTTTGGACTGCTGTCAAGGTCTGTTTTGGCACCCACTTGCTGCCATGTTTTTACTCAGACAGGACATGTACTTGTCCTACAAGTTGTAAAGTTAGGGTGATGCTAAACTGCTCTCAACACTTTAGGGAGAGAAACTGGAAGGAGGGCAAACTGTTGATAGAAGTGGCCGAAGCATTGTTAGTGATGTTCATGTATAAGAGAAACAGGACTGTTAGGGCCAAGGACAGGCTCTACACCATCAAAGCAAACAGAAAATACCTTCAGCATATCAAGGACAGTTTTTCACCAACTTCTCTGTGGATAGAAGAGGCTGTGCTATAAGGGTGACATAAAGGAAGGAGTTGCACATAGTTCTGATATTGGTCCTCAGTGAGCACACCAGTCAGTGCCTCTCAGCCCACAAGAGCAAGCACAGCCATCTGATGCCATACCTTAACTGAGACCTTATGACAGAGTCTGGAACATCATTAAAACCACCAACAAAATAAGCTTTTCCCTGTCTCTCAAGATTATAAATGACCCTGAGAGAATGCAGTGGTGAGCTTGAGAGAAGAACCTGGAAGACTACCAAGTACACAAGTGCTGTAGAGGGTCCAACAGATCGTAGCAAACCATTCAGGAGGAAGGCAAACCCATCAGCAAGAAGACGAAAGCAGAAGATGTAGAGGAGAAAATGAGTCCAAGGGATTGGGAAAGAAAAAAAGGTCAACTGTCTTGGGAAGGATGCCCTGGTTCCTGAGGCTGCACCAAGAATCCTGGCAATACACATCCCCCTTTCTTAAAATCAGTTACTGCTATGCCGCTAAAAACGCAGCTTTCTCAGGAGGCTCTCTGATCCCTGAAACAAACAGGATTTCCCAAGTCTACTCCACCAAGCATGTTTGACATTTGCTTCTCGAGTGACAGGGATACCTCATCCTGCAGGCAGAATAGACCCAAATTGTGGGGATCTCAAAGATCAGTATTATAGGATGAAAACAAAGGGAATGCACAGATTCTTAACAGACTGTTGGAGGCACAGCATGAGGGGACAAAACAGATGGCAATGATGACAACAATATGGAACATGAGCTTTCTGAAGGCTGACTGAACTCAGTGAAGACCTGTCCTGGGGCTTGAATGTAAAGTGTAATGTAAATGCTCAGTCCGTAGCTGGTAATGTTGTTTTGGAAAACTGGAGACCCTTTAGAAGTGTACAGTCTGGCTGGAGCTGTTGGTCATAAGGGACAGGCTTTGAAGATGTATAGTGTAGCCACACTTTATGTGTGCTGTCTGCATGAAATGCCATCAGGTGTCCTAAGTTCTTCCATGATGGGAATGGATCCTTTATTAAAACTGTGAACCAAAATAAACCCTTTGACTTGCTTCATATATTTGGTTACCACAATAAGAAAGTAACTAAAAAGGCCTCCAGAGGTCCCCACACTAGGTCAGTGTAGGGTAACATATCTATAGCCAGGATAGTCTCTGCCTACTGGGCTCCTGTAGAGAATACACCTCACAGCTTGCTGCCACTCAAAGGTAACTCATAATTTAAGCCCCTGTCCCCTTCACCTTCCTACAGTGATGGTGGTGCCTGTGACATCAGGACAGAAAGCCCAACTATTTCTATCAACCATACTATTATTTCCACCAAAAAGAGAAAACATCACTTGTGAAAACAATGGATCCTGTATGCTGAAAAGGTGTCTTTAACTTTTGACACCTGCCCAAATAACCATCAAAACTTGGTCTTATCTGCTTTCCTACTCAAGAACTCTCACCTATCACAAGGAAACAAGACTAGTCTCTCCCATTTGCTCAGTAAAAACAAAAGGGCAGGCACTACAGAATGGCTCAGTGGGGAAAGCCACCTGTTGCCAAGCCCAATGACCCGAGTTTGATCCCCAGTACCTACATGGTAGGAGGGGAGAGTGCAATTGTCTTCTAGCTTCCACGTGTGTGCTCTCTGTAATGAATATATGCACACACAAAAAACCCTGTAATTTTACAAAAGGGCAAATATCACTCTGGACAGTAGAAACTGCACAGGTGCAGAGAAGCTCCTACTGCCCTCTGCGGCAGCTCCCAGCCTGGCAGTCTTCCTCTTGTTGACTCCTTAGTCTAAATGTCTGTGGCTCCTAACCCTCAAAATCTTCCTTTGGGCTTGCCCAGTGCTGTCATCATTTTTAAAAATAATTTATTTTCTTTTTTGTGCATTAGTGTGAAGGTGTCAGATCCCTTGGAATTGGGGTTACAGACAGCTGTGAGCTGCCATGTGTGTGCTGGGAATTGAACCTGGGTCCTTTGGAAGAACATACAGCGCTCTTAACCACTGAGCCATCTCTCCAGTCCTTTTTCCTTTAATCCTTCCTCCTAAATACAGTGCCCTTAAAGGTCTGTTCTGACTGCATTGTTTTTTTCAGTGAGTAAAAAATGATAATGTAGTGAGGCACTGACCTTCTACCCACATCACCCCACCTTTTCCAACTGTCCCTTGGCTTACTTCTCTTCTTCAGCATTTAGCAACCACTGGGAAAAACAAAACAAAACAAAACAAAAAACACAAAGCCACACTTTACTCTCCCATCTTCTTCTCCCAGTACCTTGGGGCCACTTCTGTTATTTCTTTAAAAAGCTTACAGGGGCCATACTTCTTTGCCTCCATCCAGCATTCCTCCCTAGCTGCAGAAACTCCCCCATCCTCAGCTAGCCTAATAAGCCTCTGTAACCCCATTTCAAGTCCACTCCTATTCCCAATTCTCATCCTTGCCAGTTTCAGCCATCTGGCTGTGATTCTCAACTGGTTGCTACCAAAATAAGAAAGGAAAAGAAAAAGATTAAATCCATTCCAGAACCTCCAGAGGGCACTCTAAAACCAGCTCAGAAACACCTCAGTCATCCACAAACCCGTAACTGAATGCCAAGCACCTTGGGAGTGTGTGCTCGCTCTGTGCAGTTTCATACAGGCTTCTGGGTTCTACCTGAGGCTTAGCATCCAGTTCTATCACAGTACAGTAAGTTACCAAGAAGAAGAGCAGAGATCTGACAGCAAGGGCAGCGCTGACATTGAAGTGTTTCACACCGACTCACATGTTAAAGTATAAATATGAAGGTGATCTGGAAAGCCAGGGATACAGCAGCACTGGCTCTGCAGAAGAAAGGCTGCTGGTTCTTTTCATTGTTCTACTGTGAATTTATGGGTACATGGTCCACAGAGAGTTCTGCTCTGGCTACTGTGGCTTTCTCATAAACAATACCATGGAACATGCTCTTCTCTGCATCTTATTTTAGATGTGGAAATAAATTATGGCTATTTTATGAACTTGGGCTATGAAAAATAAATGAGCTCTGGAAGACTGAGGAGACACTGCATGCTCTTAAAGAAGTAAGTGCAGAAGCAATACAAATTCCAAGCACAGGTAGATCAGAACCCTTCCAGCATCTCTGAGAGTAAATTTCACTTGTTTAAAAACCCCTCTTCTTCCATGGTTGAGTATATAGCTTATTTGGCAGAGTACTCAGCTAGCATGCACAAAACCCTTCCATCTTCCGCAGCACTACATAGAACCAGGCATGGCAGCACACACCATCTTCAGCTACTTAGTGAGCAAGGCCAGCCTGAGACACATGAGGCTTTGTTTCTCCCTCACCTGCAGCTCTCCCAAAAGACTAAACCATTAGACAAAAAACCAAGGACAAACAAAAGCACCTCCCCGGACCACCACCCCCACTCTCCAACAAGAGACAATGTGGCCTGTGACCTTACTTTAAATCGGGGCTTATCAGCATCAACCTGACAAACACTGCTCCCTGTATCACATCTCCAGACCATTTGAAAGTATCACCCCTACCCCTGAAACTTCCTAACTCTTCCCAAGACACTGGGCCAGGTTCTCATACACTCAAGACTTTAATCCCTAACAGGAGTGGGGCAACATTAAGCTAGGCCACTGGGACTTCCACGGCTGTGCAGCAAAACTGCTGCTCTGAGGTTAGCTAGGGAGAAGCTCACGATCACCTTCTGATGTGGCCATTCTAGAAAAATGCAGGTCAAGTCCAGGAGAGGGAGCACAAAGGAGAGGCTACAAGCAGAGACGGGAAGAAACACAGCCCATCACATGAGGACAGAAAACAAGCTGTTTCATGCTGCTTCCCTCAGAAAGCCCCTCATGTCAACAGTCTTACAAACTCTCTCTGGTGACAACACCCTCCTTCTTCTCCCAGGCACGCCTAGCTCTGGCCCAGTATGTTCTCACTGTACTCTACATGGGCTCACCTGCTCTTAAAGATGTGATCTTTAAAGAAAAAACAAAACACACACACAACCAAAAACCAACTTCCAAACTTCTATCTGCCCTCTAAGGGTCAAGCGGGCACAGCCCAATGGAGGCAGAGTCAAAGTGCCACTCTGCCTATGCTGTTCCTTCTTTACAAGTTCATCACATTATAGAAATTACTGACATGCTACTCTGTCACATAAGACTGAAAGCAAGACCACTAATGCCCAAAGCAACCCCAGACCACCCAACTATCACCCAAAGTCAGGCCATCTGCAATAATTCCATCTGACACAACAATGCAGGCTAAGCTGTACAGACATGGCCCAGCTTAAACAATTTGCAACATAGAATCATATTTCAAAAACAAATTACTACAGAGAAACCACCTCAATGATGGAGCTGCACACTGCACTTCAGAGAGCAAAGAACACTCGCAAAAAACTCTATAAGAAACTATGTGACCTGTTAATAAGTCCCTCAAACTCAGTGGGTCCACGGCCAAATCTCATTATAGCTATTTTGCTAAGTGAGTTCCCCTATCCCTTCATCTGTCCAATCCTGAAACCCAGGCACTGTCAAAGTCCTATACCAAGTCCTGTACCCTCTACCTCATCACATTTCTCTAACCACATCATTTACTTCAGCCATTTCTCCCCAAAGCCTCATTCCCCCCTTCACCCACTCTAATGTAACCTTTCTAAAACATCAGATTGTTCCTACTGTTTAGAATTTCTCAACGAGTCCCATCCATTTGCATTGCAATTTCCAAATGTTTATGGCTTTAAAAGAACATGCAACACGTGGTGATGCACACCGTTAATCCCAGCACTTGAGAAGCAGAGGCAGGAGGATCACTGTGAGTTCAAGGCCAGCTGGTCTACATAGTGAGTTCCAAGACAGCTAGTAATACAGAGAAGACCCTGCTAATAAATAAAAGAATATGCAACTGGGTTAGGTGGCACACACCTGTAATCCCAGCACCTAGGGAGGCAGAGGCAGGCGGATCTCTGTGAGTACGGGACAGCCAAGGCTACACAGAAAAACTGTCTCAAAAAAAAAACAAAAACAAAAACAAAAAACAACAAAAAAAACACCAAACCAAACAAACAAACAACCACCCCCCAATATTCCCATCATTTAATTATGTAGCTAACAGGTCCCCAACACAACGTTATTTTTAAAACTGAACATCCCATTGTAAATACAATTTTTGTTAATTATATAAGAACAGATTAAGGAGCTCAAAATCCTAATACCCAAAGTCCACAATTTTTAACATTTTCAAATTTCTTGTAGACATTTTTCCACTCAAAGGTTTTGGTGAAAGATTACTGAAATTTTTGCATATTTTTAGCATGTCTGCAGCTGTGTATCCTGATTCTCCTCTACGTAACAGTCATATGCATTTTAATATTCTTCCTTGAACTATATTTTAAGTGGCAGCATTATCTAGCCAATGTATCATCACCATTCTACAATTAAACCCTTAAGACCATTCTGCATATTTTGTGCATAAAGCTTTTTATATTTAAAAACATTTCCTTAATGGTTCCTATGTCAGGAAACCCAAGTACTGCAAGGCTTGGTCAATGCAGCCAATATGACACAGACTGTGCCAATGGCAGTGTGCCCCAAACACAGTGATTCTGTATTCAATGACAGAGCTTACGGCCTCTTCACTACAAGTTAATGCTCATATAGACATCAGAAAATGCAAAAGCACATAATGGCTGCCAGGGTTTCCCTGCAGAAGTAATCATGGTTTACACGGGCTCTTTCTAGATATTTTTATGTTTTTATTCAAACACATAATTATTTTACTTTGTATCTTATAAAAATAGAATGATGTTCGAGTCTTTGTTCAATAGTATATTACAGACGCCTATCCAGGCTATCTCTTTCCAAAGCCAACACACTATCCCTGACACAAAAACAAACGCTTCCCTGTGGTTGTCTTCAGCTCCTGATCTTGTCAGAGCTTCACTGATACTGATGTTCCCAGAAGCTGTCAGGGGTTTCAGCAAACATGTCCACTTGCTTAGTCTAATGTAAAAATACAGTATTACTGACAAAATTTGGAGAGCTTTACATTTTTATTTTATATGTGTGGGTGTTTTGCCTGCATGTATTGTCTGTGTACAACATGCATGAGCTACCATGTGGGTTCTGGGAATTGAACCCATGTCCTCTGGAAAGTGTGTGTGTGTGTGTGTTTTAAAGTGTCTTTTTTGTTGGGAACATAAATCCAATGACAGATAACATGACTGGCACTTGGAAGACCCTGGAGTTGCAGAGGTGTTTTGCTCTTGCTTTTACTGAGTTCCATCTCCTAAAAAAACAAAACTGGGTCTTAGAAAAAAAAAAGAAAAGAAAATCAGGCATCTATTTTGACACACTTTTCTTCGTGGTGTGAATTCACCATAAGCTCAAAGAACAGGCTACCCCTCTTCCAATAGCACTGTGAAATGGTCAGTATGGCCTTCCCACTTCAAATCTTCATCTCACACCCCCATATTCTTTATGTGGCAACTGGAAAGACTGTTTAAACAGCACATTTCTAAAGTACCTTATGAGTAAAGACCCTACACAATCTGGCCAGTCAGGTTACTCTCTCTTTAACCACCATCCAGTGATGCCTTAGTTCCTACAATGAGTGCTACTTTCCCTCCCTTTAAGGCCTTCCCACATGCTGTTCCTCTACTGGAAAATTATTTCCCACCTGACTGACAACAGAGCTTGCTCATTCCTCAAATCCCAGCTTAAATCTTGTTTTAGAGGGTGGGGATAGTCTTTCTGGGCCCTCAATCTAAAATGTCGTTCTCATTTTTATGCTCTCTTATACAGCAGATGCTCCCTAACTTTACTAGCAGATAGCCTTATCTGTGTCTAATCTCTGTTTTGGGACTAATCTCTCACCCTTTCCCTCTAAAGATTATAAACTCTAAGAGCACAAGGACAAATTGGTATTCTTGGCATGCCACAGGCACTCACATACATCTGAATGAAAAAAATTAAATTAAATTAAAAACGCAACTACAAGGTGCTGACCTAATCTTAAAATGTTACCCCATTTCATCACTATTTCAACTGGTAAAACTTTCTGATATACCTATAAATTCAATAGGAACTCCTTTTCCTAAAAGGGACTAAGGTAACCAAAATCTTCCGTGGTCAAAGGAAAGTATGCAGAGAATGTACAACAGGAGGAAATAAGTTTGTTTAAATGGCTAAGCACACTGTAGACAGTCCAAACCAGTCAACTAACAATATGTGGGTTCTTTTTTTTTTTTTTTAAGAAATGAAAAAGCATTAGGAAAAATGTGCCTTGTAAAACATTCATTAGAAACACAGTATTGTATTTCATAAAACTTAAAAGCTTCAAAGTTGACTGTCATAAGTAACCTATGATATGCTCATCTGATGAAAAAAGTATACAAATTTACATTGCCAAGTTGGCCAGTTTGGGATAACCCAGACTAATAAAGCAGTCTGTTTACTGCTTTACACTTTCCAGCTTTCCCACTTCAGTGAAGTCTGTGCAGCCCACAGACCTTTAAAGAAACAGAGGCTCTAAGTGTCCTCCTCAAGGTCACTGGCCAAAAAAGTTAGTCATCCCAGGGAGGGCTGAGATGCCCCTGTGCAAATTCCTAACCAAGAAAATCCTTCCTCATAAATGTTTCTATTCTACAATTAATATGGCTCTGTGGCTCCCTCCAATAAAATCTCATCTTATCACAAAACCACCACCAGGCTTTTCTGGCTTTGGTTTGTTTGTTTTGTTTTGTTTTTTAAAAGCTGTTCTTTAAAACTAAAACTTCAATTGCCATCACTGTGGGACATGGCTAAACAATGATAGACCCAAACTCTAGACCACAGTTCTGAAAAACGAGTTATGCACTATAAAAAATAAAATGCACAACTAGGGGGCTGGAGAGATGGCTCAGAGGTTAAGAGCACTGGCTGTTCTTCTAGAGGTCCTGAGTTCAATTCCCAGCAACCATACGGTGGCCCACAACCATCTATAATGAGTTCTCGTGTGCAGGTGTACATGAAGGCAGAACACTTTATACGTAATATTAAAAAAATAGCACTTAGCTTTTAAAAACATGCACAACTAGTTAGTACCCAGTATGATATAAGGCCCTTTATAGAAAATAATTTCTAAAAGATCTAGGACACAAACCACGTGCAGAATAGAAATGGGCAGATGGACTTGTCATCAGTGAATTCGTTCACCTTCCCAAGAAAACATCTTTCTCTGCTCACCTACAATTGAGTTTCTAAATCTTAACCCGAGGACGGAACGACTTTTCTGCCCTGGGAAACAACACGCCTACCGAATAAGTAGAGTCGTCGTCCCCCCTCTAGAAGAGTCCCACCCCTTTAAAACAAAACAAAGGTCAAGGGGCACACACTGTCCCTGGCGAAGAGGCGCTGGCTTGGAAATACGACTTCCGACCCGGGGCGTCTTTGTTGCAATAGGCACACTCTCAACTCCCGACCGGGCAGACGCATCCCCGAGGCCGACTTGCCAGGAGTTTGGCCAGAGAGGTCTCACAAAGGAGCCGAGTTCTCGGAGAGCGGCGGCGACCGGGCTGGAGACGCGGCCCGCGAGGAAGCGGGGCGCTCGGGGGCCTCGGCGGCGGGGCAGCCTACCTGCGGAGGGCCGGGCCCGGGCGGTGGTCAGACAATGGAGGCGTCCGGCGGCGGCGGGCTGGCGCGCCGGGGGCGCGGGGAGGTCCTCATCACCGGGGCCGGGCGCGGGGCGGCCTCGGCCGGGCCTGGGCGCTGCTGGAGACGACACGACACGGAGCCATGCAGCGGAGCGCTGCGCGGCCCCCGCCCACCCCGCCGCCCCCGGCCCCGCGCGCGGCCATCACGGCCCTCCCGGGACCCGCCTGGGGCCGATCCAGGGCGCGGCCCTCCCGCCCCGGCCCCGACAACAATGGGGCCCGGCCCGGGAGCCCAGCTCCCCCGGCACCTCTCCGGCCTCGTCCCGGCGCCGCACGCGCGCCCCGCTCCGCGCTCCCCTCCCCGCCGTGCCCGCGGCCCAGGCCCGGCGGAGCCCTGGCTTGTTTTCCTTTCCTTCCCGCCCCCCTACCCCGACTCCGCCGCCTCCCGCCCCGGAGCCCGCTCGTCGGCCCACGCCCCGTCCTGAACAGCCGAGACCCACGCACACACTCACTCCACCGTCGGCCGGCGCAGCTCGCTCCCGAGCGTGGCGGAGGGCGGCGTCTAGGCCGCGGACTCCGCGCGCCCACCGGCCCTCGCTCCTCCGGGGACACCTCACAGGTGCGCCTCCGAGCCGCGCGCGCGCGCTCCGCACACCCAGACGCCTCGGGGCGTGGGGGGGCGAGACGGCGCGCGTGCGCACGCGCGAGGCCGGCCAACCCCCTCCGGGGAGGGGCGGGGAGAGAAGAAAAGGAAGGGGGCGCCGTACGCATGCGTGCCTAGTGGTTGGCGGCCCCTCCCGCGCACGCACGCGCGTTCCCGCCCCGCTTCTCCTCCCCCTTGCCTCCCCGTCGTTGTCCCCGCCCCACCCCGTCTTGGTTACCAAGGGCAACCGCAGTGCGGCCGCACCTGAGCAGTGCGCTTGCGTGTTACTAACATCCCTCCGGTTTTTTTGTTGTTTTTTTTTTTTTCTCTTTCGACCTCGCCCTCCGCCCTGCCGCAGCCGCAGGGAGCGGGGCGTCGCCCCTTTCCCCCTCCGCAGGGAGAGCATCGATCCGCCCGGGCCCTCCCCTCACAAGCAGACCGCCGCCGCGTCGGCGCCGCATCCTCCCCTCGGACGGCCTCGGGTGCGAGGACCAGCCCGGCGCCCAACGGCTCCCGGCGTGCACCTCGGCGAGCGCTCTGAGGGAGCGGGCGCGATGCGCCGGCCGGGCGGCGTCTCTTGAGTCTCCGTGCCCCGCGGCAGGGCCGCTGCGCACCCGGCTCCAACCGTCCCTGCCCATGGGCCGCGGGTCACCGCGAGGAGCAGGCCGAGCGCCGCAGCCGCCTGAAGGAGCGTGGCAGGTGAGGCGCGCACCTGCGCTGAGCAGGAGGAGGCTCGCCCGCGGGGCTCGGCTCCAGGCTGCGCACAGGGGCGGCGGGGGAGGCGCGGCGCAACGGCTGCAACCGCCGGCCCGGGCCGGCTGCGAGCCGCATTGCAGGTACCGGGCAGCGCCCCGGGGTCCGGCGCAACGCCGGCGGGATGCTGCGGGCCTCGGCCGCCCGCCCGCGCCACACCTGCCGCCTCCCGGACCTGCAGCCCTGGCGACCGGCTGGCTCAGCGTAAGTGCTCCGCCCTGGGCTCCCGGGGACCCGCGGATGCGCGCGCTGGTCACTGTTCGCAGGTAGCGGGCCTCCAGGCTCCGGGTTGCGGTCTCCTCGAGCTGGACCCTGCCCTGCGGGCCAGTGTCAAGCCTCAAGTATCTTTAGCTGCACTGTCTGGTCCACTGATGACAGTGAGGTGGCGGAGGAGAAGGATGCTCTGTGACAGGTGGCACCGGTCGGTTTCATAACGAAGTACGGGATGCTAGACACCTTTAGGAGTGTTAAAACGCAGCTTGGCGAGATGGCGCACGCCCTCAAATCTCAGAAGCAGGTGGATCTCTTGAGTTGGAGGCCAGCCTGTTCTACATAGCGAATTTCAAGCAAGCCAAGGCCAATGGTGAGATCCGGTCTCAAAGAAAGACAGGAAAAAGGTGTTAAAACCAGGATCTCAGTCTATGAACTAGGTTTGAGATTTATTTAAATAGCATTGGTATTTATTTACTTATTTGCACGGCCGAGAATTCCCTGGCATTCTCTCGCCATTGTATTGTAAGGAGAAAAAAAAGATGCTAGCATTCATAATCACTTTTACCTCCAGTTCTTTCATGTTTTCCCATTCTGTTCACCAGAATGGCTGAATATTCTAGTATGTTTGGAAGAAAGCCTTTAAGACTTGTGCTTCTCTATGTATGTGTACATGTGCACACCACTACTGGAAAGCCTTAAAATAGTTTGGATAGCTCCTCTATGAGTCAGTTTCATTTGAACTTTTCTGTTTGGATTTGCAGTGTGGAAGGTTGAACATAGGGCTCCATTGAGCTACAGCCCCAGCCCTGGTTTAGCTATATTTTTAAAGTATAGAACAATGATTTGCATAAACCAGATTTTCCTGTAACGCAAATATGTCACATTGATGTTTGGGAAATTAGGCATTTTTAACGTTGAATCTTTTCACAGAAACACTCAAATCCTTTTGTTTAGAACCACTCACTCAGTCTGGATTCTTAGCTCTCATCTGTTGTAGGTTGGAAAATCGATTTTAACCTCATTATCTAATTGTCAGGATGTTTGCAGCAGGACTGACATTAATTATGACGTTGATGCTTTTAAGAAATACTTGTAAAGCATTCTCTCATATTTCTGGCAAGAAAAGTGCAGAGCTTTTTTCTTCTGTCTAAAACAAGGTCAGCCATAAATAGATCCTAATGCATACTGGGTGACACATTTATTAACTAAGATTAACTATCTCTTGAACTTCATATACTCTGAGGGCAGTGGCAAGGCATACTGCAGTGCCATAGAGAGAGAGAGAGAGAGAGCCTCCAGTGGAAGTCCAGAGCAGCTAGGTGGGCTCTGATATTTCACCCTGCAGAAACATTGGCAGGGGAGGCCCAGCATCCTAATGGTCTTCAGATATTTGAAGGTCTGCCATGCAGGAGGGATTTTGATTGCTTTAGAGTAATTCCTGAGCAAGGAAGAGGACACTGAGTACTTACAGGAAGACAGCGTCCCCAGTGATGTAAAAGCAGAATTACTGTCATAAGATCAGAACTTCAGCAGTGAAAAGAAGGGGCTGCTCTTCCCTCAGCTCCCTCCCAGTGCAGTATGAATGATGACTCAGGTCTGGAAGGGCTGTGTGTGTGCTGAGGGACGTCTGTTAGAGGATGTCGGAGGGTTCCAGTGGCCACTGGATTCCAGGACTTTGTTTCCCTCCTATTTCTGTGGGGGTTTGTCGTTATGTGTTCTGCTGACAGCTTCTACAGCGGTGGGCATGCTAACATCCCCAGTCACCTACTTGAACCCTGAGAAGATGGTAACTGGGTTATCTGCTTGCGGTCAGAGGTGACTTGAATCCTATTTTGCATTGCTTTTGAAGCCTTAGAGATAATAAAGCACTCCCACATCCAGTGTGTTGCTTGATATGTGTTATATACTTCTTCCTCTGGCTTTTATTTTCTGTAGTAACCATCTAGTCAAAAGACAATTGCCTTTTCTAAGAAGAAAGTAAGATGTCATTCTTGGTGCCATTTTGTCTGAGAGTCAGCAGGTTGTGAATGTGTGCTTTCCTAAGCTGAGGGCATTACAGATGGCAAAGACAGTACTCTTGTGCTTGCTCTGCGTTTTAGGTTGTGTGTTTATTTCATTACTCAAATATGTCTCAAGTTTCATAGCAAAACAGTTGAGTCATAGTAGTTGTATTCAGTGCTTTTTGGATGATTTCTAAATATATCCAAAGAAAGAATGACTGAAATGAAGAGAAGGTGAAAGGGGCTGTCTTCGTTAGGATTTCTGTTGCTGTGATGAAACACCATGACCAAGAGCAACTCAGAGTTCCATAAAACAGTTCATCATCAAAAGCAGTGAGGGCACAGATTCAAGCAGGGCAGGTACCTGGACGCAGGAGCCCTGGAGGGGTGTTGCTTACCAGCTTGCTTTTCCAGGCTTGTTCAGCCTGCTTGCTTTTGGAACCCAGGACTAATAGCCCAGGGGTAGGCTACAGTTGGCCCACCTACAATGGGCTGGGCCCTCCCACAGCAATCACAAAGAAAATGCCCTACAGGCTTGCCAAACACCCAGATTTTATGGAGGCATTTTCTCAGTAGAGGTCCTCTTCTCTCTGATGACTCTAGCTTGTGTCAAGTTGACATAAAACTAGACAGCACAGGGGCTTTGTGATTGAAGGAGATGGAAGATGTGCCCTGTTTGTGTTGTGCCAATCTTGGTGAACTGATTGACAAGGGAAATAACTATGTCACCATTAGAATAATGACCAGACTCCCAGGTACATGCATTAATTGGGGTTAGCACTCTGGGAACCTGATGAGCAGCAGGTTCCTGGGAGCCCAGAGGACTGAAGTGCAGCAGAGTGGTCACAAAGCCAATGGAGTTAAACTGTTGAATCCTCTGGAATTGGATTCCAGATCGTTGAGCCACCATATGAACACCAGAAACTAAACCACAGCCCTCTGCATAAGCAGCACATGTTAGCAGAGCATGGTAGCATACAGCCTTTAATCCCAGCACTTGGAAGGCAGAGGCAGACGAATCTCTTGAGACCAGACTGCCCTATATAGCAAGTTCAGGACAGCCAGGGATCCTGGCTGTAGAGAGACCCTATCTAGATAAATAAATATGTACATATATATGATTATTTTAGAAAGAAAGTCCCAAAGTTATCTTAAGTGTTTCTGAAACAACAAATGATCAAGTAAGAGAGGCACTTAGAAAATAGCACAGCCCTATAGTACATTACTCAGTTGTTTTAAAAGATGTCCTTGTTAAGCAGGCATGGTGCACACTGCAATCCTAGCACTCAGAAGGCTAATGCAGGAGAATCCTGAGTTCAAAGCCACCTGCTACTACAATATAAGACCTGTCTTTAAAACAAGGAATAAGACTTATTTGTTAATGAGAATGAGAACAAAGAGCAATATTTCATGATTATTTCCTGCTCACACTTCCCAGAATGAAAAGTACATGCTGTGCTGTGGCTGGAAAGGGAGAGGAGAGTATACTTTCTTCTTGATGCTGAGTGCTAAATTCTCAAACCAGAGCACTGAAATACCTGGGCTAGTACCAAACAAGGAGGCAAACCCAAGAGGCCTGGTGCTTATGGGAGATAGAAACCCTTGCTTAATGCATTATGAGACATATATATATATACTTTGTTTCTATGGATTGTATCTGTATTTCCTGTTTGGCCACCGTCTAGAAGATTAAGTTTAGCTCTGAATGAGATCCATTGTCATGGGATTCTTTCCTAGGCTTTTGCAGTGTGCTGTTGCCTTCTCACTTGCTGTGTGTGCACTTAGAGTTGGTGAAGTCCATTTTCACATTGATATTGTTTAAGGTATGTCTGCTTTTACACATTGCAGTTCCTAGCATTACTGTGGTCCCAGCCATCTGAAGTTACACATTTTACCCAGAAGTGAAGAATTATACTGAAATAGGCCATCGTTCTCTAGAATCATGTGGGGATGCATAAGACACAAAGTTTTGTCTCTGTTGTGGATGATTACCCTGGGAGTGCTAATGGTTTCTAACCAAATTTCTCTGAGTGGATGAAGTAGGAAGTTAAGCTCACACCACACTCTGCTATCAAAGCTTTCTTTGAACTCTTGTCCCTCCAGCCATTACATCTATCACCCCAAGCAAAAGGTCCAGGGGTTATTTCTCCTCCCTGACTAGTGACATGTTAACAGATCCACATGGAGATGTACTAAAACCTTGCACATTGATGTGAGGATAAAGAAAGCCGCAGCTAATTTTATGTCCTTATAGACGAGACTATAGCCGAGGGCACCGGTGCTACCAGTCCTTTCCAAGGTGTGTCAGCCTTTGTCTTTCGTAGTATGTCATCTTTATTTTTGGATCAGATGTCTATGACCAGACCAGAAACCCCCAGAAGCTGAGCGCAGCATCTTTCAGCCAAGAAGTCACTTGCTTGTGGGCCTGCCTATTTCTCTGGGTGAGGAAAGGTGGTCCTTTGGCCAGGAGGAGGATGTGGACCCTGTGGGCCTCTGCCCCAGGCAACAGGTCTTAAGTAAGCGAACTTCCTGTGAAGAAAGTAGGCAAGGGTCAGCTAGGTGGCTTAGGAGTACCCCGGCAGTACTTTGTAGAAATCAAGCTCAGGTACTTTTTGCCAAGCCTGATGTTCTGATTTGGATCCCCAAATCCTATATAATAGAACCAGATCTCCCAAATCACCCTCTAACCTCCACACACCTGCCATACTGTGCCATACTGCCACACACCACATACATATTTCCACAATATGTAAGTGGAAACAAAATTTTAAATGGGTGAGGCAGTTTTTGATAGTTTATCTGGTATTGGGGTCCAGTGAAGAGAACACTGAGGCTAGACCTTACTGATGGGACCAATGAAGTGTTTGTTTGTTTGTTTGTTTGTTTGTTTGTTTGTTTGTTTGTTTTTTAAAGAATGGGACAGTAAGCCAGAGAAAGAAAGCCAGGACAAGACTTTCTTAGAGACATGGCAGTGCCCTTTTTGGGTGCTCTTTTTGTCTCAGCCATGGTTGAGACTCAGAACAATTTTGCATGCCATTGACTGGCTCTAGAATATCGTGGTGAACTTTACCCAACAGCTTTCGGAGCTATACATACTACACCCGAAGAGCTGTAGATTGAGGACTTGGACTGTTGTCTGACTGCCCCTAGCCACACGGGTAGCTCACAAGCTAGTAAAGCTTATTGATGCCTTCAGAATGGCTTCTGGTGACAGAACAATACTGTATCACACACGTCAGTGCTCTGTAGCTGAAGGAGTAGCTGGAGGTCTCACAGCTGTCCAGCTGTTTAGGTGAAAGTTCTTAAACTTTTAATTGTTCTTGTATGCAATCCAAAGATGGGGCATCCAGATTCCTGAGTCCTGTCTCTGCAACGTACTGTCAGGGTACTGTACACAGCTCCATTCTAAACTGTTATCACCCACTTCAGTTTTGGAAGACAGTGAAGACATGCAAGAACATAAAAGTTGTACTCCCATCATGTGTGTGCTTCTGAGTCAACATACAATGTGCTAGATCTAGGAATAAAATATTTCACAGGTTTTTGCCAGTCACATGTCAGCCTCTGCAAGTAGCTGTTTTCTGGATGAGTGAAATGATTACATTATCCATGTGACAGTCACTCCTGTTTGAGTGACCTAATCTGAATATGTTTATAGCCACACACACACCCCATAAGCTAGTCATTTCCTAATGGCTTCCCACAGCATGAACCATATGAGCAGAGTGACTCATACAGCACTTTTGGTAAGCTGGGAGGCTCAGAACACCTGCCTCTGTCCAATTCTCCCTGCATCCCTTCTTGTTTGCATCCTGGCAGGAGATACAGAGAAATACCCTTTGTTGCTTCCAAGGGCCTGCTTGGGAAATACTAAAGGTTATCTGACGCTAAGGTTCCTACATGAAGCCTAGCTTGGGACAGTTAAAACATGGAGAGAGCTAGTCAGCTTAAGAACACCTTGACTGTTATTTGCCAAGCGGGAAGGTTCATAAAACAGGTCTGATGCATAATAATGTGAAACCCATCGGTGGCTTCCGGGCCTACAATCAAGGAGTTCCCACCCACATCTCAGTGCCTACTGTCAGTGTGAGAGTGTTTTGGTCTTCTGGACAGAGTATAGCTACCATGAAGAGTGGAGACCCTTCTGTGTTGAGTATGGAGGCATCCCAAAGATCGATTCACTTAGCCTTTTCTCCTCCATTATACAGTTTTGTTGGTTTTCTTTACTGTATTATGATACTCATATAGTCACTCTGTCTGCTTAAGTGCCAGTGTATTATAGTTTTTAAGTATACTGAACATATTAGGTACCCATAATACATTGATTTAATCATCTTCAATGGGCTTAAAAAGCAAGTGTTCAGAACTGTTCATCTGTAAACCACAAAGAAAGGTGGATAACAGGTTTGCTTTTCCCATTTGAATTTGAATTTCTCTATAAGTCTTTAAGTAAATACATATTGTTTCCTAATCATTCCATTATTGCACTAGTTCATAAATAAGTAAGGATTTTAGAAAGCAAATTACAAAAAAAAACATGTAATTACTGATATTTCAGCATTGGCAGAGAAACATGACACCCGAGTAGATTTCTCAGCCAATAATATAACTTTATAGTTGCCATACTGTGTGATATCTAAGACTTTTGAAAGGTGTATGAAAGAATAGGCTACATATCATTTAACCTTTGTGAAAGAATTGTTTCATGTGAATTAGTATGTGCTGGGAGGTCCACCCTCCCCTACATCTAGACTCTGAGCTATACAAGGGTCACATTAATGTTTAGTCCTTTGCATATTCCAAGTGGTTACTCTAGTTCCTGGCACTAAAACTAAAGAAAGATACTTCACTGGGCTGACAAGATGGCTGAGTTGGTAAAGGTGCTTGCTATCAAGCCTGGCAACCTGAGTTCCATCCCCAGAACCAACTTCCACAGATTGTCTTCTGACCCCCCCCACACACACACATATGCTGTTACACTCAAGTACCCTCATCAATGAGTAAACATAAAAAAGTTAAAAGAAATGATGCTTTTATAGAAAGAATGAACTGCAAAGCTTTATATTGTCATCTCACAAAGGAAACGCCAAACTCTTAAGACCATGCATGAAAGAATTCAAGAGCATCAAGAAAATGTTATATGTCTTTGGTGTCATCTTCTGTAGCTGGTCTTTGCTACTTTGTGGGCTCTTTTTTTCCCACCATTTATCTTCCCAGTTTTAATCCTTATCACTAGATAGGAGGGGAAAAAAAAGATAGGGGGGAAGAGAGAGATCAACCCCCAAATCTAATGTCTTCTTTGAGTACAACTACTAACAAACTGTAACCAACACCCCCTCAACAACCAACCACACCCTTTTCAGGGCCCTATCATCTATTTACTCTCTAAAAAGTTTCCAGAACTCCAATCTTCATACAACTGCAGAAACTGTCCCAGCAGCTGGCAAAACCATGCCTCTGCTAGAGCATGAGGCAAATCCTAGTCAGCTGCTTTGGACAGACTAAAGCAGCCCCATATCTCCACATCTGAGATTAAAAAGAAAACATTCCTATAATATTTCTGTTTTTAAAGAAACCAAAATTCCAAAACTGTTACTATAATCTTCCATGTTACATTGGAATGTCTTCATTCTTGTGCTTAGTATAAGAACTGGGGGAGTTAGGGGCTATTTGAGTGTGTTTGTTTTCTGTGCTTGGTCTTGAGCACAGGGCCTCAGGTGTAGTTAGTGGGTGAGTGCTCTACAACTGAGCTATATTCTCAGCTCTTTTATTTATGTATTTACTATATTTTTGGAGATAGTCTAAGTTGTCCAGACCAGCCTAGAACATTCTATAGCCCAGGAAGGCCTCAAACTTTTCCTACCACACCCTCCCAAGATTACAGCCTGCCACTGGACCAGGCATTTTGTTTATTTTGTTAAAGATTTTTTAAAAATATGTATGTTTTTTTTTTCCTAAATGTATGACTGTACATGCATCCCTGACACCCATAGAGGCCAGAAGAAGACATTGGATCCTCGGCACTTAAGTTACAGATGATTATGAGCCACCGTGTGGTTGCTGGGAACTGAGCCCAGATCCTCTAGAAGAGCAGCCAATGCTCTTAACCACTGAGCCATCCCTCTAGCCCCTATACCTTTAAATTTTATTTTTGAACTATAATTTTGTACCTGAGTAGTTGTTTTTACGTTAGAGCTAGAGCTCTTTTCTGAGTAGGAAATAATTTTGATTCACTGGCTCAGCACTGATTTATTTAACATCTTTATTATATTTGTGCAAATTGCAAAGCTTAAATCACAGCCTATACTCAGGGTGTCCTGGTGAACACAGAGCCTGTTATTTTCCTGAGGAACTTTTACACAGAGTAGAGGTGTCTAGTCACAATCTCTGATAGCATCTTGAGGAACTTGCGTCTTTTTAAGGTGGCAGTCTCCTTGAGCACAGGGATTCCCTGTATTGAATTAATGCTAAAGCCTTTAAACAGTATCTGCATGTCAGCTCTGTACAGACTTGAGAATGTCGACAGATTTTTTCTAGATACACGTATCTTTTGTAACAATACTGGAGATGCCGTGTTTATAGGGCTTAGTTTCTCAGTTTATCTTTGTGTTTAGACAAGAAAACCAAAGTGTTTCTGCCGAGAACTAAGAAGGAACACTCACAGTCACAAGCAACATGAAGTCTACATGTGAGCTCAGGAGAGCAAAGAGGTGCCTGAGTTGGCCCAGCATGGGGGACAGGCAGAGTGGGGCCACTGAAGACTTGATCAGCATGGGTGGAAGGTTCAAGACAAGTTTGTACAGGATCCTTCTGATGGCTTGTAGCCCTTTCTCCATTGCTGTCTGCAATGGGAGGAAGATCATCCCTAGCCAGGTGCTGTTCCTGCTGTGAGCTCTATGTACCCACACTTGCTGGTGAAACCCAAGGAGAGCAGTGTAAGAGAAGAGAGCTTCACCTCAGAGCAGAGCTTCACCTGGGCTCCTGCCGTTCATATTGGGGGCTGGATAGGTCTTTGCTATGGGACTTTCTGACTACAGGCAGCACCTCATCACCAGCTATAGAGACCCAAATAGCTGCAGATGTAGTGCCTAAGAGCTACAGCTCCTGGTCCGGCCCTTGAGTGCACCAGAGAATCACATTCTGCTTATTCTTTAATTCTGAATACTTCCAGCTACCATACATACACAGAGAGACAATGGCCTCACAGACTATCTGAGCAAAATAGTAATGGCTCACACCAGTAGAGACTCAGCACAGGGACAAGATTACATAAACAGGCCAGCCCTTAGCAGGTACTGTGTGTGGAGTCCTCTGCCTCCCCACAATGTCTCACATGCTGTTCCTTCCACTTCCCCACTGCCCTAGTTCTGTACATCCATCTCAGTCATAGCACCAGTTGTGCATTTAAACAAACAAGTGATCTGAATGAGGAAGGCATCAGCAGCCATGGCCTGGTACTTATAAGGAGTAAGCCTGAGCCCTTCCTCCAGCTACCAGCTAACCATAGCCTCTGTGTCAAGAGGTCACCTTGCACTGTACTGGAAGACAGTACATTGTCAAGACAGTCAGAAAAGAAAATGTTTAGGATTGTAAGACGCATTGAAAAGACTTCTGCTGAATCTTTAAGGTCTGGTGTTTAAACACTCAATAGAGAGTACTAGCATCACATTTCACAGCGCTCTGCACCAGCTCAGAAGCAGGTTCTAGCTTCCTAACCGAGCACAGGGCTGCTCCTCTGTAGCTGTAGGGCAAACACCTCTTGTTCTGAGCTGCTTTCTTCACCTGTGCAGCTGTATCCCCAAATCCAAGCTGTTGGACTGTTAACACCAAGCAAAAAGTCTGTACATAGCCACTCACAACTGTAGCTATGCAGTAGGAAAAGGAACTCTGTGCCGGTGGCATTTCCTTTATGGGAGTACAATAGTACAGTATGTCAGGAATGTGAACTTCAAAGTCAGAGTGGTTCAGAATGAATCCCAGGCCTGCCACCTGCTAACCGCAGCTTTTTGCTTGCTGAGGTATAGGTTAGATGAGAGTATTCAGTAAGCATGAAGCATAGCACCTGACCTTGTAAGCCTTCATGACTGCTTTCCCCCAGAGCTAAGGGGCCTGGGGCCACTGTACCTCTCCTCTCTTGTGCTTGCTTTATCCTGGCCAGTCTAAAATCTGAACTGGGTACTGCACCTCTGTTGGATAGCCCTCCTTCTTGGTTGTCACCTCAACTTATGTGTACATTTTTTAAAAATGTGGTTTGCCTCCATGTATGTCTGGAAACCATGTGTCCCTGGTGCCCATAGAAGACAAGAAAGTGGGTCAGATCTCATAGGACTAGAGTTACAGATAAAGTTATTAGCTGCTGTGTGAATGCTGGGAATTGAACCTCAGGTCCTCTGCAAACAAGAGCAGCCAGTAAGTTCTCTTATGTGCTGTGCCATCTCTCCAGCCTTTGTGAGCAGTTCTTGATATATAACTTGCAGTTCTTGCAGTGTAAGTCTGGCTTAGTCTGTCTATCCTACCTTGTGTCCACACCTCTCCAAAGTCAAGTAGTATGTAGTTATGATATTGTAAAGCTTCATTCATGTTTTCTTCTCCAGAATTGCTTCCTCCTCCCCAGGTCTGCCCATCCTCTAGTGCTCAGCTCAGCCCCAACCTTTCCAGAGGGAAGCTTTGTCCTTCCACACCCTATGCACTCATTAGCCAGTTAAGGCCTGGTGCCACCTGGTATCACACAACATGCCAGGAATGCTGTGATAGTTGAGGCCCCACCCCTACCCTCCAGGGATCTTCTCTGCCTGGAGGAGAGACGGGTGCACTAAAGGGTGCTTCCCTGGGCGCCCTTCCCCTGACTCCTATGTTTAGTGCTTACACCTCAGGAGGTTATAATTACAGATTGGTTTCTGGTCTTCCCTCACCAAGTGATTTGTAAGCATGGAATGGAGTAATATATTGGGTGCTTTAGGAATCTACTGGCTTGATTGCTAAGTACATAATCAAAAGGACTGTTCATCTATAGTGCAATAGGCTCTAAGTGTCAAGATAAATGTAAGGGAGCTGTGCTGACACACACCTGTGATCTCAGCACTCAGGTGGGAGGATGGCAGGTTTGAGGTCAACCTGGACTATGTGACAAGTTGAAGGCTAGCATAGGTTGCAGAATGGAATCCGGTCAGAATAAGTTTTAAAGAAATTCAATGGTGATATTAAGCTCCTAGCTATCAAGGTAAAGTCTGAGGCTTGGGGTCCCTGGACTGGTATTCATAGAACTTTGTCCATTAAAAGTTCATAGGTGGCTGGGCGTGGTGGTGTACACTTTAGCACTTGGGAAGGCAGAGTCAAGTGGATTTCTGTGAATTTGAGGCCAGCCTGGTCTACAAAGAGAGTTACAGGACAGCCAGGGCTGTTAACCCAGAGAAACCCAGTCTTGGGGAAAACAAACAAACAAACAAAACCAAACAAACAAACAAAAACCAAGTTCATACGTGGAACTGTCTGTATTGTATCTACAGAGATTCAAATACCTTGTTGTCTCCCAGTGATTCTGATGCCTGGCCAGCTTGAGTAAAGCTCACAGATGATATTTCTGCAGAGCCATGAGTGATTGCCAATAATGGCCTCCCAGAGAGTAGTTAGTTACCCTGAGTGCTGCCAGGTAAGAGAAGAGGAGGATGCAGAAGTAACAGAAGGGCCTAGGCAGAGCCACTGTCCTACATGCCCTTGCCCACTGCTATCCCAGAAGCCACTTGTGTTTAGAATGTCCTCTGTGAAGTCAGAGTACTGAGTTCTCTGGGGTCTGAAACTCCTACCTCCAAGGGTAAACTCTGCCTCAGGTTCCACAAGGCCAAGGCACCCCAGAAGAGTGCCTGTGATAGAGAGCTTGGGCACTGACCTCTTCTGGCCTACACAGCCCTTTAGAGATGTATCAGCTACCTGCATTCCAGACCTGTTTCCTTGAGACCTTGCACACATAGGGACGCACCCCTTATCCAGTTGTGGGTGCCTAGTGTGATTTTAAACAGCAGCTCTAAAAGTGAGAGCTAATCAGAGTTAGAGAAACATGGGAATAAATCCATCATGCAGGCCTCCTGAGACCATATGCTTCCCAGACAGGCTGGTATCATATTTCCATGCTTAATTGCCAGCTTCTGATCACATCTTACAGCCCTAACATCAGGCTGTGTTCTCTTTTGGAAGAAAATGGATGTCAGTGGCTGGAGAATTGTTGATGGGATTGTGTTATATGATGGATAATGTCATCAAGATACAGGAAGGTAGACTGTGTGGGTAGAGGAGGCACCCAGAGGCTCTTTCTGCCTGGCACTAAATTGTTGCTGTTGTAAAACTTGTCTCCAATGAACTCTTGTCTGCTTGGATGAAGTAATGACAGTTCTAGCCACCCAGCATCCTCTGACATGATGTTAGGGAATCATACTGTCTCCTTCTCAGTGATTACCTTTCTCACGAGAGACCACTTGATCATTTCTTCTGACTATAAAGTGATCTTTGGATGGTACTGAAATGGAATGAAAAAAATTATTTTTTACTTTGATTTTATGTGTATGGGTGCTTTGGTTGCAGAAATGACTGTTTATCATGAGTAGGCAGAACCCATGTAGGCCAGCTGAGAATCCCCTACAACTGGAATTATAGTCAGTTGTGAGTCACCATGTGGGTTCTAGGGATTGAACCCAGATCCTCTGGAAGAGCAACCAATGCTCTTAACTACTGAGCCATCTCTCCAGCCTGGATTTTTGTTTTTCTGAGCCAGGGTTTCTCTGTGTAGCCTTGGCTGTCCTGGAACTCACTTTGTAGACCAAGCTGGCCTCAAACTCAGAGATCTGCCTGCCTTTGCCTCCCAAGTGCTAGGATTAAAGGCATGTGTCACAACTGCCCGGCCAGCCTGGAATTTTTAAGAAGTGAAAAATCACCTATAGCCCACCATCTAGAAAGTAATGCTTTAATACTCTTGTGTACATCCTTGAATATTTTGTCATGAAACAAAGCTGCCTTTTAAATTATACACTCAATGTAAAATTGCTGATAGAGCTTTAAACATGAGAATTTTTTTTTCAGCTTAAGCCATCACAGACATACGCTGTTAACTTTTCATCTTTGCACAGTGCAACTGTGTGAGCCCTCCTTACCAAGCACTCAGAGTCCTTTCTGTGGTGGTTTTGTACGAAAGTAAGAGTTTGGTTGGTTTCTTCTGTTGGCCTTTAGAAACATATCAAAGAAAATGTCTACTATGTAGTTAGAGAGTAGAACACCTGTAAGACATCCCTACGTAAAGTTTTCAGTTTTGGTTGACACGGAGTCAGCTTGTTTATTGCTCTGACACAGTACACCAGCCATTCTGCTTAATCTTATGGCAGAAGGTTTCCTTTTGTCCCTACAAGTCACCATGCCACATAGGCAGCATGATGCCTCTTCAAGTTACATGGAGCTGTAGCTGAAACTCATGACTCCTGTTTTTAGGACAAAAAAGGAAGGAAGGAAGGAGAGAGAGAAAAGAAAGGAAACTGGCTGGCGAGATGGTTTGGCAATTTAGATAGAGTACATGTTGCTTTTCCAGATGACACAGGTTTGATTCCAGCCCTCCCCATTCAGACAGCCCACAACCATTCATAAATCCCGTTCCAAGGGATCCAAAACTGCCTTCTGACTTTCGAGGGCACCAGACACATGTAGTACACATATATACATGATGTAAAACATTCATACCTGTGGAAAAAATTAAAGAGCAAAACCAAGAAACTAATTCTTTTGCTTATGTTAGTTCATGTGTATGACTATTTTGCCTGCATGTATGTCTGGACTATGTGTGGTGCCAGGGAAAGTCAGAAAAGGGCATTGGATCCCATGGAGCTAGAATTATAGGCAGTTGAGAACCACCATGTGAATTTCAGGAACTGAACCCTGGTCCTCTGCAAGAGCAACAAATGCTGTTAACTCCAGGGCCATCTCTCCAGGCCAAAACACCCTAAGATTACCTTCTGTCTCTTTTTGTAAATATTTAGTGCTGTAGCTTTGTTCCTCTTTAACAAGATATTTTTGGGGTCTTGTCAAATGTTTGTTTAGGAAAGAGATGATGCTCTTTTTCTTGCAGCCCTAGCTCTTTGGGGGTTTTCAGATGATTTGCTTGTTGAATTTCTTGAGTACTAACAGGAGGTTCCCACAGCTCACAGCAGTTCAGTTATCTAGGTTGCTGTGAATTGAATCGTGTCTGTGTTGTCTTTATACATGATAAAGTTTTTGCATTTTAAAAATTGTGTGTGTGGTGTGTGTGCACATGTATGACTGTACCATGTGTGCACACATACCACAGCATGCATGTGGAGATCAGAGGACAACTTACAGGAGTCAGCTCTCTCCTTCTCCATATGGGTTTTAGGAATCAAGCTCAGGTTGTCAGGCTTTGGAGTAGGCACTTTTAACTGCTAAACCGTCTCAAAAGTCTCCCTGCAGGATGCATATTACAGCAGGTCCTGGGGATAGTCACTACTTAGCCTCAGGCCATTTTTAGGCATTGGTAGAGGTACTATAGATTGGTTCAGAAGAAGTAAAGTTTTACTGTCCTTGAGCTCCTGCCTCTGCCTGCCCATCTGTCCATCTTTATTGGCTTCCCTGGATGGCCTCTCTCTGATGGAGATGGAGTGTGAAGGCTGTACTTTTATGTCTTCTTCTTTGGAAGCAACTAGAATTTGCTAGCTCATTCTCATACTTAGTGTTCAGGAAATACTCTAGTATAAGCAAGTAAACAGATCAGAAGTAAATTTGTAGAGCTGCAAGCCTATATTTACATAACGGTGGGTCACTGACATTCATTGAGCCCTTATTGTATGCCAGGCACCGCAGCTAGGTGCACTTAGCACTGAGTTGACTGTTACTAGGATCAGGTTCCAGCTAATGGTTTCACTTCCAGTCCAGACACAGTCCCACTCCCTCTCAAGTTTGCCCACCCTGTTATTTTTGGTCCCACTGTGCTCTGCAGATCTTCTGTGGGCCTGAATTTCATGTGGCCACGGAGGTTGCTGGCCAACTACTTGGAGACTTTCTTACCCTGGTATCCTGAGACCCCACATCTACCTAGAACTTTTTGGTGTGTCTTCCTCCCTGGCCTTCCTTTTCCTGATAGCTGCACTTAAGCTCTAGGACACCAGAGCAGGACAGAAAGTTCCTACAAAACGCCCCAGTGGTCTTTAAGCCCCAACACTGAGGTGCTGTGTAGTGCCCATAAAAAGACAGGTTCTGTCTAGGGGAAACAGTGCATCCATCCTTCATGGAGAGAGAACCCTCTGTGAATGAGCTATAACTAATTGATGAGTAGCCTCAAGAATAGCTGCTCTAACCAATTCTCAGTTACCACTAGGCACTGTTCTCATATTCTGAAATCGTTAATCCCATGGCTTTGTGAATCAAGCTACTTTGGATAGCTCAGAGCCTGTGTTTAAATGAGACCCCTTCCCCCAAAGATACTCATTTCTCTTCGTCTGCTAAATGTAGCTGCTTTAAAATATCTCTTAGACTGTCCAGACTTATGGGATGAGGTCATGTTCAGATCAATGCAGCTGCAGTCCTTTTTGATTGATGTGAGGTAACTGAGTCAGCTCCATGGCAGAGCAGGATAAAATTATCTGAAATATATACGTAATGCATGAGTTCTTGGGGGAAGGAAGAAAGAGGGCAGAAAGTGGGGGTTGCACAAAGTAGTCCTGACAGAGGGGAACAGGATGTGCAAAAACCCTGTATTGTAGAATGTGCCATAAATAAGAGGGGAAAAGATGCTGTGATGACGAGCACAAGAGCATTCTGGGGACTCAAAGGGACAAGGTGGAGGGGAGCAGCCTGGCCAGAGCATCAGATGCTTGCCATGAAAATGTAGGCCCAGTGAGTGTATGCACAGAAGGGGTGCTGTGAAACGACATATTTTGGAAAGGGGAATATCTGGACTTGACTGTGGGTCTCCCCCACAGACATAACCAAATGGAACCTGGCAGTTCATGGCTGAGCAGAGCACTACTTTTGGCCCAGGACATCTTGTGCTGAGTCAGTCCCCAGGGTCTGTCAGCTTGGCTGTGGGACAGAGAGGATGAGTGTGAATCTGGCTTTTGGTCCATCCTGCTGGTTTCCAGGGCCTGAGGACACATATACTGAGGGTGAGATCCCTGTTAGTTTTTCTGAAGCAACCTTGTTTTGCCAAAGTGTTGGTGAGGCAAAAAGGTGCCTACCTTTTTGTTTTAAAAGCAGGACTGGTTCATGATTGTCTGGGGAATGGACTTAAAACCCAGAGGGTGGAGAGCCATGTCCACTCCAGAACAGGCACAGTACCCGACCTCCACCTTGCAGGAAGAACTGTGATCTACTCTCCTAGAGCTGAGTTGTATCAGGTTTGCCTGTGTACTTTGTGTCAGAGGTTGGAGATATATATAACCTCATATATACATATGTACACATGTATATAAATATGAGTGTGTATGTATGTCTGCATACACACACACACACACTGTGGGAAGCATTTGCCTTCCTGTGTAAATCTCTATCTGCCAGCCTTGAAGGTTATTGCCGCAAACCCCGAGGCTGAGGAGAGCTGCCAGGTTCAAAAACATTTCTTGCCTTACCTGTTCTGGTGAGCACATCCCTCTTTCCTGCAAGGAGCAGATGACAGAATGCTGGTGCAGAAGTGCTCCATAAGGAATACCTTAATGCCCTGGAGCTAGGAGGCAACTAGCACCTGGGAGTCAGGATGGGAACTGGCTGTTGACAGGCCATTTGTCTTCATACTGGCAAGGGCTCTTAGCCACCAAGGCCCCCATTAGCGTAGCATTATCCCCAGGAATGGTAGCACAGTTCCCTAGGAGTTACCTTAGCTGGGTCTCTATGGCCCTCTGCAGAATGCACAATGACTTTCCCTGATGGGACTGCTGAATGCAGAGGGGACAGTAATGGTGAAGTAATGGTGTTCTGTGGCAAGTAACTGCAGCAAGTGTCTAAGTGCCTCAGCCTTCCAGTCAGTCAAGGTAACCTTGTTAAGGGACGCCTGTTCCCACTGCTGCAGCTGTCTGGAGAGAAAGACTACAGGTCTGTGTGTATTCACTGGGGTTGGGCCAGGCCCTGGTAATGACAGTGGCTTGGAACCCTACCTGCAATTGAGGGCAGGGTCTCCAAGAGAAAAGGACCAGTGTCCAGGCCCTGCTGCGTGTCCTTGTGCAAAGAGCTGTGAAATTGCTGATGGCTCTCAGCAAGGCACAGAAACATTTCGATCACCCTGGGGCAAAGGCCGCAGTTCAGAGCCATGGTCAGGTTGGTGCCTTTACCACACAGAATGGCAGTAGAGGCAAGATGCTCAGAGGAGGTAGCCCAGGGCCCATTAGTCATCAGCATAAAACCCACAGATGACTCAGTCCTTCACACTAACCAGTTCTAGACCCGGCAATGTACCCTGTCCCATGTGTCTGATTCCTCAAGTTGTTTGATGACCAGCTCCATGTCCTGCACACCATCTGTAATGAAGGCCTGTATCAGGAGCTCAGGAAAGTCACATGCACATGCCCTGCACTGTAGACCTACACAGGTGAACCTCCTCTTTGGAGCTTCTTAGGGCATCTCAGAGGAGGGACATAAGGGGCCCTAGACAGTCATGACTACCACAGGGCTAAAAGGCCTTGTCCTGATGTCAGAATACATTTATATGCTCAGGGCCCTACAAGCCTCCCCAGGGTGGTGCATTGCACTCCTTGCACACCTGAGTTTGTTCTAGGGTAAAAACTGCAGCAGCAAGACCACAGTGAATTCCTGAGTCCAGAGTTCGGTTCAGTCACTAAGTCCGAAGCAGTCCAAATAGGAACAGTACCTTAAGCATACTTAAGTGGAATTCAAATAAAATTTATCCACCACCCAAGGACTGGGACAGAGTGGCCACAGAAGGGCCCATTGGAGGTTATAAATGCAAACATCTGGCATCTTTTGTAGATATGCTAGTCTCTCAGAGCTGCATGAGATGTCTTAGATTTATCATAGTACATACTTGCTCTGGGCATGCATGCCATGTGAATGATAGACATGGGCCTTGGTGCTTGTAGGTCACCATTGGTGTTTACTGTGGCCTCTTGGGTGCAGGCATTGGGCTGGGCTTAGGTCAAGGCAAGGACAAGCCTGTAGGCTGTGCAAGGATGAAGATAAGAGACACACGCCCATAAACCCATTCTGACAGTTTCCTAGGACAGTGGCCAAGGATGTGAGGCACAAAGCCTTATTTGAGGCTAGGGCTTGAAAAGCAGAATAGCTTAGGCGAGACCTCAGGGATCCTGGGAAGGCAGGTAGAGGAGGGCTCAGAAGGCTGTTCTGCCATTGGATGGCACAGATAGGCTCTGAGGAGAGTGGCAAGAACAGACTCTGGCACACCCACCCCCATCTGCTATTCAGAGCATGAGAAGGAAGGGGAAGGGAACCAAGGCAATCTACCTGTGTGAGCCAAGTGAAAGGAAGACAGAGCAGGCCAGGCAGGGCATATGGATGGCCTTGAGACTTTTGACTGTAGATAGGTCACAAGGACATAAGTGCAACTTAAGGTATCTTGCCAGTATTCTTGCCTTCCAAGTCAGCAATCCCAAGCACCATGAGTCTAGGTGGACCCCAGACTTCAGAGCAGGTTGGGCACGAAAAGCTTGAGTAAAGGAAAGCGTAGTCGTGACTGGGAGGCTCAGAATCAGGCCAGGCTGCTCTTCACATGTCACCCTCTCACCTTGCCCCGGTTGTGCTGGCTCCTCTGTTATAGTCAGTGCCCCTTTCCAAGACCATGCATTTGGCACATAGTACTGAGGTCTTAACAGTTGCAGGGTCTACCTTGCCCTGTGGCCGGCTGCTGAGGCTGCTTACATGCCTTGGCTAGTGGCTTCCACAGATGGAGCTCACCAGCTCACATCTCCACCGTCTGCTTTCTCTTGACATTTCTTCCTAATTCAGATGTCCTGTCTTGTGTCACCTTAGTTCTGCTAGGATGTCTACTTGGCCCCGTTAGTCTCTCTTCTTTTTTTCTTCTATTTCCTTCTGTGCATTTTTTCAGCTCTCCTGCAGGCAGAGCTGGTGGAGTCCCAGCTGCCTCCGCTGATGGTATGAGTGAAGGCACGGTCTGAAGTCCCCATGGGAACAGTTCTTAGTGGTGAATACAACTCCAGAAGTGATGGCAGTGGGTTGCAGCAGCCATCACAACCACATGCTAAACAGATGTCGTAGGCATGCTAGAGGCCCTTGAGACTCCTACCGGGAGGGCTCTCCAGCGTGGTCATTAGGATCCTAAGGCACTGAGAGCTGTGTTGCCTAGTCTGCATTCTGTCCTCGGTGTTTCTCAGTGCTATGCCCGGTATCTTGATTTATTCTAGAAAGATGGCCTGACTTCATATTACTCCAGCTATAGTTGAGAGGCCTGAGACCTGTACTTCTGTAGCCACTGTGTGACCCTGTGAAATGTTCTTAAGAAGGGATCAGGGCTGTTCCCAGTTCTGAATACTGCTCTCCGGATTGCTTTTCCTCCCCATCTTCTCCCCACCTCTGTGGCTCCAAGTAATACTTAGGAGGCCACTGCAGGTGATCCTGGCAACAGGTTCTCTGTGGGTCACTGCTGCTTCCGAGTTACAGAATCTCTTGGGGAGGAGGGTTCAGTGCCAGTTACATAAATCGGAACCTATGGGAAAGTGGGGCTGGAATTAAGGGCTCCGAATTTGAGGAAACCCTGTTCCACACCTATGACTCTTCCAACTACCTCTTGCACCCACTTCCTTTCCAGGAACAAGCAGCAGCCAGGAGTCCTGTACCAGGTGCCACCCCTGCCTCAGCTGGTTCTCACACAGACCTGGCATGTGGCAGGTGCTGGAGCCCTTGGCCCTCACCTTTCCATGACACACATTTCTATGACATGTACCCATAGCCCCACCCTCTCTCAACCCTCATGCTGGAAACAGTGACCAGAGAGTTATGTTTCTGCAGGTCACCTGGATGTCAGCATGGCAGCCACAAACCTTGAGAACCAGCTGCACAGTGCGCAAAAGAACCTGCTCTTCCTTCAGCGGGAGCACGCCAGCACACTGAAGGGACTACACGCTGAGATCCGGCGGCTGCAGCAGCACTGCACAGGTGGGTGCGGGCTGATGGCTGCTGAGCCAGAGCCGCTGTCAGGATGCATTTATTGGGTCCGCAGCTGCGCCAGGCCCACTCTCCTTGCTGATATGTCCATTCAGTTAATTCATGAGGCCCACAGTCCTGCAAACGACCCTCTACACAGTGTCATGGAAGCACTGAGCAGCTGCCAGCTTTGCCCTAGAACAGCAGGTGTCTACAGTACTTGGCCACAGCATAGTCTGCTGTACATGGGGCAGTTGCTCACTGACTTTGTACTGTCATATTCAGGGAAGGGAAGGAAGGGAACTCTTGAGGCACAGGCCCTCTTGTAGTCCTGATAGGAACCTCGACTCCTGGTGTTTCTTACATTGGCCCCTGGAGCTGGTAGAACTCACTCACTGGGATTTGGTGCTGTTCTCAGATCTGATGTGAAGCACACCATGGTAATCAGTGTGTCGTCTTTTCTCTGTAGATCTGACATATGAGCTGACACTCAAAAGTTTCGAACTGACAGGTAAGTGTCTCCCCACTGGGGAGCATCTTGTTTTCTTTGTCGTATCCCCACTGATCACATGTTTTAGGGCCCCTTTTGTACTGAGAGTGATTGTCCTGAGCAAAGACAAGGGAGTTCAGAGCCTTAAGTCACCTGTGGGGTAGAGTGATGGCAAGTGGCTTTTGCACTTCCCAAATGTCAGAATTTTCTAAAGTTTCTATCATGATTGTATATCTGTCTGTAATCCAGAAACAAACTTGAAAGTGACTTGAGCCAGAAAGGAAAAAAAGTGAGACCAGGCAGAAGACTCCACCTCCCCTGGTCCCCAGAGTTTACCAAAGCTCTGACCCAAAGCCAAGTGTTCCATAATAGGGAGGGCGGACCTCAGTCATGGCCTCAGAGTTTGGGGCCATCTTTCTCTGGACTACAGTCTAGATATTCTTCCTAACGAGATGCATCAGGGACCCCCCCCCCCAGGAGAATAGCAAACTAGTGGCAGCCAGAGAAATGACAGAGACAGGGTCTTTCAGGAGCTCTGAACCTGCAAGAATGGCTGTCCTTAGCTGAGGGTATAAAATGTGTATCTGGGGGAGACCTTTCCCCTAACTAAGCTTTACCAGGGCAGTTTGCTCTTTGAGAGTGCAGTCTTTATGGAAGCCTCCAGTTACTCCCCTGAGCCTCAGCATCACTGAGCGTTTGTTACTCTGTCCCATCTCCTGAGCACTCCTTTTTAGGGTTTTGTCTGAGTGGATGCAGAAGGCCTGTCAGGTTTCATAGGCCTTGGAGCAGGAGCCTACCCAGCAGAATGTCTCCATAGAGCAAACACACCTGAGTCCTCTGCCAAAAACTCAGGTCTACACCACCATCCTATCCCTCCTCAAGCACACACACCATGACTAAAGCCTTGGGAAGGAACTGCCCATGCTGTGGGAGCCAGAGCCTCATACCACCTGCTTTTGCCTAGACTAGTCTGTACCCATTCTCAAGCCTCTGTCTCAAGCCCTCACCACCCTTTTAGGACACCCTCAGTAACATGGTTTTTGTCAAAGATGTATAAGGTGCTGCCTCACAAAGGGAGCAGTTTGAAAAGCCTCTAGGTGGGCTTTGTGGGCCCATGATCCTTCCCCGAACCTACAATGAAACTAGTGCTCAACTCAGTGGACATCAGACACAAGCTCAGAGGCAGGTCACAAAGAATCTGATTCTCTCCCCTGAAGGCCGTGATGCTTGCAGTCAGGAGAGGCCTTGGGTATATATATACCCAAGGACCCACTGACATGCACAGGCTCAAGCAGTACTACTCAGCAGTGAGGAACAGTTGGTATACAATAGGAAGCATGTACACCATGGGGAGCAGAGGACTGTGGACTACAACGAAAACCAGAAGTTTCTAGAGAGGATGTGTGTAGAGGACTAGGGCTACAAGCGCCTTCCAGATGCACCTGCCAGATCTGGGCCAAGACTACCAGAGAGCAGCAGACAACAGTGTAGCTAGCTTGTTTTAGGGAAGGATAGTGTTTGACCAGGCGTCTTAGGGAGGGGAGGCCAAAAGAGCACCTTTCTGAGGAGCTCTGAATTTCGTGTTCTACTGGGACTGTCAGTGTCTATAATGGCTTTGAATTTGTGAGTGTCAAGGACTGTGTTCACCAGCACCAGGGAGTCTGCTGTACTGTCCCAGGTCCATCATCTCTCCTAGTACTCCCTAGGACACAGGATGTTTATGTCTGGCTGGGATGCAGTCAAGGGCCCGAGATGATAGATTACAGACCTGCCATGCGTGTAGGTAGTGCTGGGAAAGGAGGGACCACCTGCAAGCATTTGGAGGAGAGTACTGGATGACAAACCTGACTGCTGCGTGGAGGTTCTTCACTGCACTTCAGAATCTAGTGCTGTTGGGTTTTTGGTTGTTGGGATTTTTTGTTTGTTTCATTTTGTTTTTACTAAAAACACAAGAATCATAAAAGATAATACTGTATCATTTCTAGTTCTACCATTTGCTGATTCAGTCTCTCTCTTCACACACACACATCTGTGAGCTTGCAGTGTACACCTGCCCTTAGGGCTCTCTAATGGCTCAGAGTCTACCTGAAGCTGCTGGCTTAGGCAGGTGGGGAATGCCAAGAGAGACCAGGTTTGGGGAGCCACAAGACTCAAGAGGTGCAGTGTGCTCCCAGTACCCACAGGCACCACACAGCTGTCTGCAGATTTTGGAAGCACCAACCTGGAGTCTAATCAACTATAGTGATCACAACACAGAAGAAACAAGGAAGCTCAGGGTTCACGTGGGTGCAGAAAGCACAGAATAGATGGACTGTCAGACTGGCAGCTTTTTAGGCCATGTGGAACCATTGTTGGCCAAGGGAAGAAGAGGGGTGCAGGGCGGATTGAAGGAGGCCTGGGATGTGGTAGTACCCAGTGGGAAGTGGGGCTAGACAGGTTGGAGAGGAGAGCAGGCTGCCAGCAAGTACCAAATGACTGGGGTGACTGGGAGAATAAAAGTGGCAGAAGAGCAGGGTCTAGGCCTGAGGGACATGTCTGATGCCCTTCACTTGTAGAGCTGGCACTCCAGAGACGCTGACTCCAGCTGACGCTCAAGCTGTTTTAACTTCAGCACCTTCAGATTCTGGAGACGTTCTTTTACGCAGTAAGCCAGGGAACCAAGTGCTGGGAGGGGCCTCAGAGACCCCCTGATCTGCCTTTAGTGGGAGCAGGGCCTGCAGGCCATCCTGCACCCCGCCCACCGTAGGGCTTCTCGTCAGGGCTTTCCACGCAGGCCATGAGCATCTCCTTCCTCTACTAGGCTCTGACCTGGCACCGACTTGTCTCTGCAGGAGACGGCTCTTCCAGAACAACGGAGCTGAAGAGGCGCTGTGAGGAGCTAGAGGCCCAGCTGGAGGCCAAAGAGGAGGAGAACCGAAAGCTGCTGCGGGAGCTGGAGCAAAAGAACGCTGCTATTGCTGTGCTGGAGAACACAGTCCGAGAGAGAGAGAAGAAGTACCTGGAGGAGCTGAAGGTGAAGAGCCACAAGCTGAGCATGCTGTCTGGTGAGCTGGAGCAGCGTGCCAGCACGGTGGCCTACCTCACCTCACAGCTGCACGCAGCCAAGAAGAAGCTGCTGAGCTCCAGCGGCACCTCGGACGCCAGCCCAGCAGGCAGTCCTGCACTGGCCAGCTACAAGCCCACACCCCCCAAGGACAAGCTGCCTGAGACACCCCGCCGCCGCATGAAGAAGAGCCTGTCAGCCCCGCTGCATCCTGAGTTTGAGGAGGTCTACAGGTTTGGAGCCGAGAGCCGCAAACTCCTTCTGCGGGAGCCTGTGGATGCGATGCCTGATCCCACCCCATTCCTGCTGGCCCGGGAGTCTGCTGAGGTCCAACTCAAGGAGCGGCCTCTTGTCATCCCTCCCATCGCCTCAGACCGCAGCACCAGTGGGCAGCATAGCCCAGCCCGAGACAAGCCACACAAGACCCACGTTGGGGTGGCTCATCGTATCCATCATGCCAGTCCGCCACAGACTCAGCCTGAGGAGGAGACAAGGGCCGTGGACCAGGTGAATGCAGGGAAGGTGGTGCGGAAGCACTCAGGGACGGACCGAACTGTGTGAAGCCTGCGGCCTACCACCGCAGCCATCCGCGCACTGTGAGCGCCACAGGGAACCTCGCCCACACCTTCCTCTCCCACCCATGCCAAATGTTTCCTATCGTCGCAGCCTGGCTCCTGGCCCCATAGTGACACAACGCTATGATGGTGTCCCTGCTGAAGATATATATACTGGCACTGTGGCCAACGCCTGCATGCCAATAGCTTGCTTCCAGCCCCACACCATGAGATCTCGGCACATTCCTAGACGAGGCCCAGGCCACGGCTGTATCACCGCGCCTCACAGAATCAGAATCGCCTGAAGTCAAAGCAAAACAAGGACCTGCCCCTCCCCATATCCAGGGCAGCCTGTGAGAGCAGAGCTGCCAGCAGCTTCTGCTCCTTCCTGGAGACTACTACCTTGCACAGTCCCTTTACCGAGCAGCTGTGTCACAAGATCTAAGCAAGATGACCTCACCCCTGATGTCACCCCACCCAGAATGTGTGTTATGATTTTTTTTTGTTAGTTTCCAAATGTTCAGGATCCAACAAATGTTATTTTCTAAACCCGCCCTCCTTCTCCTCTTTGTCTTTTTGAAGCACGGAGGGACTGTGGAGGAGGTGGTCGGGGAGGACCAGCAGGGCGGGTGGGAGAACTTGCTGCCCAGAGCTGTTGCTGAGGTGGTCAGTGCTCCTGCATTTCTGGCAGAAGCTGCATTCTGTCCTTCCCAGGCTCCACACTGCTTCCCTGCACTGCCCAGCCTTACAGTATAAGAGAGGCGGCCAGTGGCCATTCGTTCCCAAGCCACACACAGGCTCTGAGAAAGGAGAGGTTTGGAGCTCAGGCAGGACCTGAATGCTTGAGCCTTCTGTGCTCGGCCAGACAGAGGTAGAACCCCACAGCAGCTTAGCAGGAAGGAAGGGAGAACGCACTTGCCTTAAAACTTGCTCTGCCATGTGCTCTGTCCAGTTCTCTAAAAGAAGCTTGAGAAGCTACAGTCGATTTACAGCACCCACATGGCAGCTCACGATTGGCTGTAACTCCAGGGACTACCTTACACGTGGTGCACGTAATATTCAGGCAGGCTCACACACATACACAGAAATAAAATCTTAAAAAATAAAAACTAGGTGTGGTGGTTCAGGTTTGTGACCCCAGCCCTGGGGAGGTGGTGATGGGGATCCTGGGGCTCTGACAAATCAGCAAGCTCCAACTTCATGAAACCTTACTTCACAGAAGGGGCGTGGGGAGCAAGTAATTGAGAAATGAATGGAATGGTTAGCATGCATCCAAACACAAAACCCACTGCCAAACTAGGTTCATTTAATGGAAAAGTACATTTAGATAGCTGATTTCAAATCAAGGAAAAATCAGCCACAAACACCTACCACCACCCTACCTTGCCATCATGGGAGGCCCCCCTGAAATGACATCAAGTCTCCTATTACGAAGCACTGCCATGAAGTCCCTCCACATGTTGGGGTTAATCTGAGTTCAGGGTGAGGCACACCCCCTGTAGCACCCAGTGTGAGATGTGCTTCGTGGTGTAGAGGTCAGCTTCAAACACTAAGCCGACTCCCATGGCATTTCTCCTCATGGAGGTGGTGTAGACAGGGGTCCGGAACGTGTTCTGCAAGGGAGAGGCTGGTGGTACCCTCGTTGGCTCCTTACTAGAGCCTGAGGGCTTCAGACCGAGCACAGAAGACTCAGGCTTACATCTGAGTGGCTGGCCAAGGACCGCCAAGTCCTCAGACAACTCATCAGAGATGGACCCTGCCAGCCACAGTAGAAGGCACTTTCTGACTCAAATAGTATGTCCAGAATTTCCTAAGGGAATTTTCCCTGGCTCTCTACCACAGGCTCTGAGCTTGATGGACACGCACACGTGTGTAGACGAGCTTTCCCCTGACCTGGCTCCGCCACTTTAATCACGTCTCCGAGGCTCCCCTAGCCTACCCCAAGAGGAGGGAAGGCACCATGAGGCCAGGGAGTGGCTGTTACCTGTAGCTTCAGGCGATGAGCTTCAATGGGGATGATCTTCAGGATGGGCAAGTCCACAACCAGCACCTTGGGCTTGCTCTTGATAAGACACCCTTTCTCTATGTCCCAGTCGGCACCCTCCAGGTAGAGGCCAGAGACAAAGCACCCTGGGGGTGACAAAAGGGTACATCTGTGTCCTGCTGTGTGGCCACTCTCGGGTATGCACAGAGTAAAAGTACAAATACCACTGAGGGGCGGCCTCCGACCCTGCCCCCCAGAACTCAACCCTGCCCCCACTCCCATGTAAAAGAATAGCTAGACAGAAGACACAGGACTCCAAGGAAGTGGGTCCTGGGGGGCACCTCTCTCCCTGGACTCTGGCTTCCGGGCACACAGCTCAGAGCTAGCACATAGTAATCCCAGCATCCTCTGAGCCAAAAGGGAAGTCCAAGAGGAGTGTGATGTGATCCCTGGCTTGCAGAGACCCCAAAGGCAAGAACATTGACACTCCCTCATGGTCTAGTGGTTAGAATTCAGCACTCTTGCCAAAGGCAAAAACCATCTACTTTCCCTTACAATGGCAGCCGGATGCTCACCAGTGACACCTGTCTGGGGATTTCTGAGAGTTGCCCATTAATCCACTCTCCTTAAACAAGCATAAAGGGGTTTCTGTTCTTTGCAGTTCAGTGGGCTCTGGCTTTGGCATCTGGCCAGGGAAATCATGTACACACAGAGTTCTGCTGGAGGGGCTGAAGTCAGCACCACAGGGCAGGGATGACTGCAGACCTACTTAAAATAGCATGAGGGGTTTTTGTGGGTTTTTTTTTTGTTGTGTTTCCGTGATTTTTAAACAGATTGTGCAGTTCTCAAATAGGAACTTTGTAGTTGACAGTGTCACGTTACAGTGTCAAAAGGTTGACCATCCCTGCCGGGCTCTGGGCCAGCTAGCCTGTGTGCTCTCTGGCTCCTACACTCCTGCCCTCAGGGGTTTACAGGAAAGCCTTTCAGTGATCTTTTTGAAAACTCATTTGACCCAGGAGCCCACCTGCCACAAGCTAGCAGTGTTCAAACAGGGTAGGGCCTCACCGCCATCCATCCTGTGACTGCTGGTGTCCAATGAGAAATTGCTCTCGGAGATACCACAAATAGCACTGTGGGTAGCAGCTCCACTTAATCAGGGCCTAATCCACACAGTACTGGTCCCTTTGAGCTGGGAATGGTTCTGAGAGGGAAGTCCAAATGGAGAGCGAGGTCCATGACCCTTACTCTACCTTGCCCCGCACGCTCATTTACTTCATCAGCATCCTGGAACTTGGTAACTTGTGTGAACAAAGTGGACCGGTCCAGCGGCCAGCCATTCCTCCGGCATGTGGCCTGTACCAGGGCGGTGAGGTAGGACTCTGGGATGTGCAGCCCTGAGAGCCACATCACACTGGGCTCACTCTCGGTAACCTGGTAGGGAAGGTGGGCGAGGAGGAGGAGCGTGGGCTGTGACACCAGGCTCAAAGCTGATAAAAGACCTGCTTTCCCATGGCATCAAACTCTGGTATTAGGTCAGTTAGCTGCCCGCTGCGGAAGAAGCTGACCACCAAACTCCAGGTGGACCAACAATTTAGGGAGATACCAGGTCATTAAAGTGCTTGCCACACAAACGGGGGGACCTGAACTAGATCCTCAGAGCCCACACTGAAAACATCAGTGTGGTGGCACATGCCGAGGCAGGAGGCACAGATCTTTGGACTCCCCAGCCACATCACTGAGGCCCAGGTCCTGATGTGAACCTCAGTCTCAGCAAACAAAGTCGTGGCTTGTGAGGATGACACTCACTCAAGGTGAACATCTACACACACATGGACACACCCACAACAGTACCAGATCAAGTGGAGAAGCTGCCAAAGAAAAGACTGCACACAAACTTAAAGCCTTCCTGCACACACCACCTCCTCCTCCACCACCTTCTCCATCACCTCCTCCTCCACCTCCTCCTCCATCACCCCTTCCTCCACCTCCTCCTCCACCTCTTCCTCCACCTCCTCCATCACCTACTCCTCCACCTCCTCCACCACCACCTCTTCCACCTCCTCCACCACCTCTTCCACCACCTCCTCCTCCACCTCCTCCACCACTTCCTCCATCACCTCCTCCTCTACCTCTTCCATCACCTCCTCCTCCACCACCTTCTCCTCCTCCACCTAAGTGAATGGCTCCCAGTGGGGAAGAACCTGTGCACCACCAGCAAGCCAAGGATTACTTTCTCTCATACACAAAGAACTCTTAAGAACGAAAGGGGGGCTGGAGAGAAGGCTCAGTGGTTGGGAGCATTGGCTGCTCTTCCAGAGGAGCCGGGTTCAACTCCCAGCACCCACACAGCAGCTCACAACTGTTATAATAATAATAATAATGATAATAATACCCATGGAAAGGGTGGGGAGGTGGTTCTGTGGATAAAGCACTTGCTACACAAGCCTGAAGAGCTGGGTTTGGATCCCTAGAAGCTCTCTACAGCTGGGTGTGCTGGCACGCAGCTGCAGTTCCAGCGCCCCACACAGTGAGGTGGGAGACGAGCTAGCCTGCAGTGTGCAGCAGTCAACAAGGAGCCTGTCTCAAATATGGCAGGAGGCAAGGACTGAGTCCCAAAAGTTGTCCTCTGACCTTCACATATGAACCTTCATGCATTCACACACACATACACACATCCCATACATTTTTTAACAGTAGTGTAAAAAGATGGAGTATTCCATCAAAAGGAAACAGACATGAAAGACAGTTCACAGAAACTACAAAATGTCTTTATGCCCTCTGCTTCACCTTCATTAAAGAAATTCAGGGCAAAACCAATTAGATGTTCCATCAGTGAGCAAAGGCCCAAAACTCAAAAGGCCATACAGATTTGAAGAGAACAACTGTCACTCCCAATTGTTACCGCTTCAACTTTCTAGAAAACCCACGGACAAAACTCCAGCTCACACCTGTCATCCCAACACTTGGGAGGCTGAGGCAGGAGGACTGTTACCAGTTCAAAGACAGCCTGGGCTACAGAGCTAGAGGCTACCTCAACCATAACTGTAAATCAAGTGTACATTGTATTCTAGGCATACAATGCAGACTGCATTCATGGCAGTGACCACAGTACTCTGTGGCATAAATGTCCGCAGTCGCCACGGAGGATATCCCCTGCATGCCTGATCCACATTCATAGGGGTCAACCCTGGCAAGCCGGATGCAGCTGGGGCCAGAGACAGCCCCCAGAGGCCCGGCACTCACCCACATTGTGTACTGGTTGAACCGTCGCAGGAAGTAAAGCATCCAGTTTCCGAGGGTCTTCAGGGTGTCGGGGGCGAGCTTCCTCCAGATGTTAGGGATGTGCCCGAGGAAGAGAGACCTGGCCACATCATCTAACTCATTACTCATTCCAACTTCCCCAGCCAAGGCCTGTTGGCAGAACGGAAGAGCCCTCAGTGGGACTGTGGAGGGCCGGGGCTCCCCTCCCTGAGAGACCATGCCCAAGGGTCGCGCTCACCCTCTGGAGCTCGGCCAAGGACCTGCTCATGCGGATGGCGAGCTTGTTGAAGCGCCCCAACTCCTGCAACAGGACCACCGAGGTGGGTGTGATGTTCACGCCCAGGTGCTTCCGGACCTGGTCCAGGTCAAAGACCTTGGGCATCTTGTTCTCGATGTCCTTGGCCACCTGGCCGATGTAGTCGTCTCGGCTGATGCCACTGCTGGATTCCCCTGGAAGGGAGACACTTTAAGGGACTTCGAGGCTGGCAACATGGAAGATGGGACTCTGCAAGCCTCCTTGTTCTTGAAAGACGCTACTGCACCCACCAATAGCACCCTGCCCCCACAACCAAGCGAATGTGCACCTCCCCTCCCCCCCACCCCCCGGCAGCTCTACCTGTCTGTGGCTGCAGCTCCAAAAGGTGATGCCACATGTCTCGAGCCGCCTTTGTGTAATAGCCAATCTCAGCATTGGAATGGAGGCCAAACACTTCCGGCGTGTTGGCAAGTGGGAGGGCCTCAATGGCTTCTGGAACCACAGAGAGAAAGCTGGTTGCAGTGTGTTCCTGAGGACAGCCACTGCCCAGTGCCCAGAAATGAAAGAAATTCCACTGCTGATGTGTTTTAGAATGAAGGCCTATTCCACCTTGCCTGTCCCCGTGTACTCTGTCTCTCACACACATGACTTCCCGGAGCCACCTGCTCCTCCAGGTGAGGCTCCAGGATGGGTAACCTCAGCTAAGGAGCACTCTGAGGTGAGGTGGACCCCAGGGGATGGTCTCGCTTGACCAGCCCAGGAGTCCCATCAGGAGAGGGTGGCAAAGAGCTCAAGCAGATGAAACCTGGAATCTTTCAAAGACCTCCTTCACCCCGGGACAGCTCACCAACAAATTTATCTTTCACTTCACCAATGGGGATTTTATAGTCCACTTCCTTGTTCCGGAAGAAGTGGAATGGCTGAAAAGTATCGAAAATGAAGTCGCCCAGGTACTCATCCATGTATGTGGTGAGGATGCGCCGGTCGAAGCTGTCAATGGCCCGGCCTCCGTACATGACCTGAGGTCAGAGTGGGGGAGGGACAGCCAGTGGGGACCCACAACCCCACATGTACCTGCAGCCCCAGCTCTCCCTCCACTGCCCGGCTCCAACCTGTCTGCTCAAATAACCTTCTGCGCAGGCAGACAAGAACGGGGGTTAACTATAAAATCCTGCTGTGGTCTGAGACTCCCTGAGATCAGAGCCAAAGTGCAATGCAGCCCAGAGGGTTCCACATGCAACCGGGAAGATCCCCAAATGGATCAGACACACACAGAGTTATGGTACCCATGCCCCAAGAACACCACAAGGTTCCCTGGACGTGCTCAGGGCCTTGGTGAGCTGGCCCAGAGGAAGATCAGCAGCGGCCCTGGGGCCTTGGATACACTAGACCACCTCCCTGGGGATGGAGTGTGTCTGGGAACAACAGTGAGGAGGCAGGGGCAAGGACTGTCCCGAGGGTTCAGAGGATGGGGATCTCAGGGCTGGCCCCCAGCCTCAGGAGGCACCCGGGGCCCACTACCTCTCCGATCAGGTACTTGAGGCTGCCCCACGGGATGCGCGGGTCCTGCTGCTGGAAGGCTTTCGTTAGGTATGTGTTTAGGATTTCCATGCAGACCTTCCGGAGGAGGAAACAGCTGTGGTTAACAGCCGTTCACAGCCCGAACTGTGAACTCGGGAGGCAGGTGCAGCAGCCAGCTGGCTTAGCGTGCACTGGCTGGACCAGTGTTCACCACACTCACCTGGAAGTCAGACTCATTGAAATCGTATGACACGTTCCAGCCGATCTTGCCAAACTTCCTCCTCTCCTGTACCACAGCGTGGAAGAAGGCCAGCACATAGACCAGAGGCTTGAAGGCGGAGTGCGGACACTGCTCTAGCATTTCGTGGGAGATCTTGAAATAGGTCGCCCTCATGTTCAATTTGAGCCCATTAGGTGGCTCCGTGACCACCTGCAGAAAGGAGGGGGCATCCCTGACCCAGGAGCCCTCTGCCCCCTGCTCCCATAGCTCATCTCTAGCTTGGATAAGAGACCCAGACAACATCTACACCCAAGTCCCACAGCCTCTTCCGGAGAGTCTGCTGAGGACATGGGGCTTTTCCCTTTCACCCTACGCTCCCCACAGCAGTGCCCAGGAGTGGGGTTGTGGCATATCTGTGTTGATGTCCCAAGGCAGGACCTTTAAGGACTTCTGCAGGATTCCAATGGGGAAGCCCTTGGTGGGGTCCGTGGTGAGCCACAGGCGGAAGTCGGGGTGCGGCTTGGAGATCCTCTCCAGGGACTTCTCCAGGTCCTTCAGCCACTTGACCAGGAGGTGGCAGTTCTGCAACATCAGCCACTGTCCACGAGCGACTGCGGTCTCCAGCAGTTGCAGTGCCAGCTACAGGAGGGCATAGATGGGGTGGTGTGGGGGGCAGACTAGCGTGCCCAAGCCAGACCAACTACATGCTTCATGAGAGCCAGGATTGAAGGAGCTGAGGATCCTGGAGCCTAGTGGGAGCCATCCTGAGACCTCTTTCCGACCTCACGACTTAGAAGATGAGCCCTCATGTCTCCTCAGCCTCCACAGCCCCGGGATCCCTAACTTCCTCACACAGTCAACTATACCTAGACTGCATCCAAGCAGGCCTGTGTCCTGCCCACCCTTCCAGGAAGCAGAACTGGCCCAAAGGGCCCAGAGCGCGGTCTCCTTCCTGAGCGCACTGTCAAGACAGCAGCTCCTCCTGCAGTGCTGTCTTGGCCTCCAGAGGACCTAAGGCACTCAGCAGTTTTGGGGTTGGAAGGAGAGCTCTGCCTGTGGAAGCCTGGCCATACAGTTTCACCGTTCTTGTCCTGTGCCCTACACTTCACAGCAAAACTAGGACTGGCAGCCGGCTCCCTCTGACCCTCAGTTTCCCTGAGTGTTGAGCTGGAAGATGGCACAGAATGGGACAGACGGCCTCTGAAGAGCCACCCTAAAATTCCCATGTTGGCCTCTCTACTGGGTTCCTGAGCCACACACAAGGAGCCTAAGGCTGCTGACCCACATGGGGCCACAGTGACAGAGGGTTCTGAAAACAGAGGTCAGTGGTCCCAGGAGGCAGGAGGACCAGAATCAAGTTATGGCCAGTGTCAACGCGGTGTGATCCTGGCTTCCGCCCCACCCAGGGAGCTCTCCTGGACACAGCTGATACAGAACCCACTCGTTACCTTTTCTTGACCTTGACCCATTGCAAGAAACTTGAGGCGGTTGCCCCCGAAGCTGCTCCGCTCGGCCAGCTTCATGAGGTCACTGGCAGGGTCAGAGCCAGGACTCAGGATGAATACAATGGGCGAATTGGGGGTGCTCTGCTCAAAAATGGCCTCGAAGCTGATCATGGGGGGCTGCACATACCTGGAGAAAGGAAGAGTGTGGAGCCTCCTGCAGGACGGCTCCAGGCCACCTCCCTACCCGAGCACTTTGGCTCTCCTGACTATGGCTCTCCTGTAGCCAGCCGCATGTTTGTCCTGGCTTTTTGAGAATCCCATTACACGCATCGATCCGACCCCCCGGGTGATGGCCGCCTCTGTAGCAGGGGCCTCTCTAGGTCCCTCGATCTCACGTGATCCCTACATACTGCTTTCAGCAGGTTGATACTGAGCTGGACGCTTTGGCCCACCCTCTGTGTGCCCAGGCCTCAGACACATTCCCAGAAATCAGGCGTCAACAGCTCTACCGGCTCCCCCCATGCTACCCCCTCCTCTGGGGTTTCTAATTACTAATACTGTAATTTAGATACAGTTCGTCCCCCAGACATACCATGGGGGAAGCACACAGACCCCAACATGATGCTATCAAGAGGTGGTGGGTGCTGGAAACAGGTCCCCAAGGCACCACCCTGGGGAGGGATTAACGTACTTCTCACAGGAGTGGGGTCCTTTCCTCAAGATTGTGTGTGGCCTCTTCTGTATATGGCTCTTTCTCTTTGCCGGGCTGGGCTGTGGGCAGCCTGGCAAAGGCTTCTGACCCACCAGAATCCTGAGCCGAATAACCCTCTTTTGTTTCTGTGTCCCCCAGCACCAGGCGTTTGGATGCAGTGATAGCAAGCAGACTGGAGCGGTCACTGGTGTAGAACGAGGAGGAGAGTTCACACAGCTCAAAAAGCCGGAACGTCTGCCTTGCTCCTCATCTGCTGCCAAAAGCACTTTCCATGCAGATGCACAAATGAACCATTAGGGGTCGGTTTAATACTGGGTTCATTTGTGGCAGAGTACCAGCAGGAGGTTCCCCTAGGACCCATATGACCTGCCCATCCACAGGTCTTGCAGGGAAGTGGGCACAAAGTCCCAGCCCTGCCCGATGAGCCACAGATCGCTGCTGGGAGGAGTATCATTTTCTTCCGAGGCTGTGGGCGTGGCAGGCCACAGTGGAAGGCCACACATCCAAGATTATACGGGCAGCACAAATGGGACTCAATGGGCTCTTAAAAAGTGAAAACATGCTGGGCGTGGTGGCACACACCTGCAGTCCCAGCACTCAGGGAGGCAGAGGCAGGCGGAGCTCTGTGAGTTCGAGGCCAGCCTGGTCTACACAGCAAGTCCAGGACAGCCAAGGCCACACAGAGAAACCCTGTCTCAAAAAAGAAAAGTGACAACACAAAGATGGATGAGTGTGGGGGGGGTGCATGTGGGGGGAGCAGGAGGAGAGGCGAATGGTCAAAACGCGTTGTACTGAATTCTCAAAGAACGAATAAAAATGAAGAAAAGAGAACTTACCATTCGTAACCACCTATTTGAAAGGAATTTAGATCTAGAATCTCTTATATGGTTTTTTTTTCTCAAGTCTGAATTTCTAGTTTCTTCCAAGGAGGGAGAGAGCCAGGTCGCATTCTCTCAGTTACTGAGCATTTGGACTCTGGCTGCTCCCAACTGAGCTGCACTGTGAGTACAAACCCATCTAAAGCTTTTGAAGACTGAATACCACAGGAGCCCGTAAACTATCTCAGGACATTTTTAGACTACTTACAAGAAATGGCAATGTTTTGAATATCCTTTTAAATAAACATGCCACTTAAAATTATGGGGCCAGGAAAATGGCTCAGTTGGTAAAGCATTTGCCCCCGCCCCAAGCTAATCCTGGTGAATCCCTTGTCCCAATGTGAGACCTTGTCTTAAAAAACAAAGTGGACTGATCCTGAGGAATGATATCCAAGTTGAGCTCTGGCCTCAGAGCACGCATGCACACACACAGGCACACAGGCACGCACGCACTCAGGCATGCCCCCAAGGACTCCCATACACATGTACCTATACTCTCACACAAATTAATAATTTTAAATACTAAAATAGTTCTCAGCTCTGGGGGGAAAAAAGACAAAATAAACACTAAAATACTTTAAGTTTCCCTTTGTGCCTGAGTGTGGCCCCTCATGTCTGTCCGGAGCGCTACCTTCTCACACACAAGACCAGGCCAGGTCCCTCAGCATAGGCCAGCCCTGCTCCTGTGAGTCTGGGGTAGAGGCACTCACTTCTCTCCCATAGTGAAGGTCACGTAGTCAGTCACAGCCCGGTACACCCGGTCTACGCGGAAGCAGCGTAAAATAAGCAGTTTCTGGAAAGCAGTGATGTTTTCATCATATTTCAAGGGGAACGGGAACTGCTCCAGCGAGTCCAGGTCATACCACTGTGAGAAGCAAAGAGCACCGACTGCGGCATCCGCTCAGAAATGGCACAGGCCACCATTTGCATGTGAAGATGCCAAAAGCTACCAAAGGGAGGGGGAAATCTGAACTTTTGATCCAGATGTCATTGTTGACACCAAAGACCATGAGCTGAAAAAACCAGAAGAGCTGAGTACCAATCACTGTGGAGGTCAGAGGGCACAGGAAGGACATGGAACCCAGGAGATGCCCAGTAAGGATTTCTTGGAAGGATGGATGGGAAGCTAGATGTGTGATGGAGAAATGGATGGATGGATGGACGGATGTATAAAGGGCTGGATAGATAGATGAACATTAGCTGGTCAGACAGATAGACAGTTTTATGGATGGATCTATTAATGGATGGATAGAGAGATGAACAGTTGGATGGATGGAGAGACAGGTGGATGGGTGATAGAGGGATAGATGGACAGATAAACAATTGGATAGATTGGTGGTGGACAGGTGATTAAAGAATGGACTGATTGATAGATGGACAGACTGATGACTACCTGATGGATGAACAAATAGATGAACAGGTGGACTGGTAAATGAACAGATGGATGGATGGATGGACAGACAGATGGACTGATGGATGGATGGGTAATAGATGAATTACCAATTGATCATCAGTTCATCCATGGACAGATCAACAATTAGATGAATGAACAGATGAATGGGAGGATAGATGAATGGGCAGTGGACAGATGGGTGGGCAAAGGGGTGGCTGTTTCTCCCACCACCTAGCAGGACTGGATGAAGAAGAGTGTATCTAGGGACTCCAGGGCACTGGCCACATGGAGTGGCTTCTCCGGGAAGTGTCTTCCTGGCAAGGGGAGGCTGTGGGCGCAGTGTGGAGATGACCGCTGTCTTGGGAAGGAGAGGAGAAAGCACACACACTCACCTCCTGCCAGGTGGAGATATGGCTCTCAATGTCATCAGGAAGCTGACCGAAAATGTCTGAAAACAGCTCCGACAGGAGGATGACGTCTTCCCAGCCCTGGTCTGACAGCCAGGTACATGGCTTCTTGCGTTTGCTCTTCTCCAGAGAAATGTTTCCTAAGCACAGGGAGATGAGGATGCCAGCCATGGGCTGTCCACGCCCAGCACACAGACCACACACTCTACACTTCTGTGGCTCTTGCTTTGGGGTCCCTTTGCCAAGGGGTGAGGAGGCAGAGGCTTGTCCTCACCACCAGTGAGCCCAGCTGGGCACCCCAGCCAGCCTCCAGTCTCAACACAGCTCCAGGCCAAGGTGTCCTAAGTCAACTAGGAAGTGTTTCTGAGGCAGCTGGTGCTAGATGACCTGTTGCTCCTGGAAGCCAAGCCTGAGGGGGATTTTGCTACTGGACACACGTGTCCCAGGTGCCTGTGGTCAGGAGGAAAGTGAAAGCCAGCAAATCCATTACCTTTTAGGAAGAAGTCTAGCTCCTCCTGGGGGACCCTTCCATCTGCCTGCTCTATCTTGATGGTCATGTTGAAGGAGAAGAGTAGCTTATGCTTCTCAAAAAGCCCTGTGGGGAGACAGAGACAGGGACCACGCTTCAGAACTGAGGCCCTTGCCCATGGCACACCCAAGTCCAAGGAAAATGAAATGAAGTCCCTCATTGCTAAGTGGCTGCACTTGACCCTCTTTGGGCCCGATGGCCATGGCCATCCAAGTGCAAAAGGGCCATCTGTAGTGACAGACACCTGTGTGGGCCTGGCACAGTGACATCGACAGGAGCCACAGGTTTTGTAAGTGGAGGGTGTGCAACCAGGGCAGGAGGGGCCCCTTTCTCTACAAGGCAGCGGAACTGAGTTACTGGGGTAACAGGGTGCAGTTCCCAGAGCCGGAAGTGACTGCCATGCCCTTTAGTTCAAAAAGCATGTGACCCTTTTAAGAGGTTCCAGCTGCCATGCTTTCAGGTGAGTCCAATACAGATCAAGGAGCTGATGGTGCACAGTGCCAGAGCTGGTACTGGCCAGATGGTGGCCACAGTCCATATGTGCTTAGAATGTTCCAGAGCAAAATGTTCTTAACAAACAGTGCATTTGGAGAGTAGAAAACAGTATGGCTATTTTGGAAACCAGTTGGGTAGTCCCTCCAAAAGTCAGAGACTCAGCTTGTAGCCCAGAAACCCCACTCCAGGCAACATATGGATCCAAGATCAAAAGCAAACAGTCAGGTTGGGAAGGAGCTCAGGGAAGAACACTGGCCTGGCATACAAGGCTCAGAGTTCCAGCCCCAGGATGAACATACACAGGCATGAGTGCATGTGTGTATACACACATGCACATTGCACACACAGGAGAGAGAGACACAGAGAGAGGTCAAATGCTGACAGCTGCACTAGCTAGACAGCCAAAGCAGCAGAAAACAAGCAAACCCCCACCAGCTGAGAAATAAACAGGACTTGGGGTGCTACCTATTCATCCCCGAAGCAGATGAATCCCATACTTTACAGCACAGGTGCGGGGTTCAGACATAGTAAATGAAGAGGCTGGCTGTGAGAATAACATATTCTGGGGGCCCATGACAG
>CM053766.1:103282300-103300958 GCA_028658305.1 Pachyuromys duprasi
AACTGCCCTGTGAGAAAAGTCTTTTACCCCTAGACCCCCTCCTGTTTCCTGGTGATAACTGCCCTGTGAGAAAGATCTTTTACCCCTAGACCCCCTCCTGTTTCCTGGTGATAACTGCCCTGTGAGAAAGATCTTTTACCCCTAGACCCCCTCCTGTTTTGTGGTTTTTGCCTTTATAAACTCTGTGATTTCGTTGATGGGCACTCCGCACTGTTCCTTCAACAGGAGTAGGTAGCGGGGTCCCAGAGCGCTCTGGTATCTGAATAAACACCTCTTGCTTGTGCATCAAGTTTGAATTTGCTGATCAATTGGGATTCTGCCTCGGAGGTCCAACAATACCTGCTGATCTCAACGTCGTCTGTGAGGAGGTTCTCCAGTCGGAAAGGCTGGCTCAGGGGGATGTTTCGTTCCAAGATGTCATTTTGCCACACCTGGTTGACCATCTCATCTCGGAACTCCCAAGTGAAGGCACCTTCGTAGCTCAGGAAGGCCGCACAGAGCAGGCAGTCACCAAGCAGCTTCACGCGCCTGACCATCAGGTCATCCAGGTCATTTAGCCACCTGCGGGGACAGGGAAACTGGCCATGACCAATGGAACCCGCTTCAGACTCCCTCAGCGCTTAGGGGCCTGTGGTGAGTTTGTATATGTGACCCCCACCTGAGGTGGGCAGTGCCTCTCACCTGATGTTTTCCGACCCCAGACCAGAGATGAGCTTGTCCGCTGCGATCAGCCGCCTTTCCATGATCTCTGCCTCCTCCTGCAGCTTCTGCTTTTCCAGGATGGCAGCCTCATACTTGGCCCCCAAAGCCTCCAGCTCCCTCTGGATTGCCGCCAGCTCGTTCTGGATCCGCTCTAGCTCCCGTTTGCTTAGGTAGAAGTTCCGCTCCAGCCTGGCCACCTGTGTGAAGGCAGCGAGGCTGATCATCTCCACCTCCAGCAGCGGGCCTCAACCTTCCCAACGCTGCTGCGACGTTTTAATGCAGTTCCCCATGTTGCAATGACCTCGAGCATAGAATTCTTTTCATTGCTACTTAGTAACTATAATTTTGCTACTGTTATGAATCATAATGTAAATATCTGATATGCAGGATATCTGATACGTGACCCCTGTGAAAAGTCTCCACCCACAGCTTGAAAACTGCTTATCTACATGAAGACTGCAAAGGGTCTCATTTGTAATGGAAGTTTCGTTTTCTTTGTAAACTCAGTTACATTATGTAAGTATGCTTTTGTTTTAATCCCAAGTGTGGCACTTTAGTTGGGCTATTGTCTCGTGTATTGCAAGCTGTCTTGTGCTGCCTGGAGAGGGGCGTGGTCTAGGACTCTGAGGGATACAAATATGAGAGTCCAGAAAGAGAAGGTATGGCGCGAGATGTTGGCATATAGCGTGTAGCAGTTTGGAGTGACCGGAGATGGACAGTATGGTGGACACAGAGAAGTGTTTCAACGCAGCGGCTGGGAGGAGACTGCCTGCTGGGTTTGCCTTTGAGGGAGAGTGGTATAGCCCCAGGGGGAGCCATGGACCCTAAGCTGGTTGAAGTGACTGGGTCTGGGTCCCTCTCCCCACTAACCTTCTCTCTCCTACCTAGGTTTGGGGGGTTGGAAGGGAGAGGCTTTAAGGAGCCCCAAATAATAGAGTTTAAAAACAAGCGCTGCGTTCATTCCCGATGGTGTTCACACTTTGCCTCCTTACACGGTGGGGCCATCTTCTGCTACATCAAGACACATGGCTGTGTGTGTGTGTGTAACAGTATATGCAGGTAAATGTTCCAGGCACACACACAGAGGCCAGAGGTGGACAGTGAGTCCACTCTGATGCCAGAGCAGACCCAGGGCCGTTGGGCTTTGGCTTACCTTCTCTCTTTTGGGCTTGATCTCTCGGAACACGTCACAGTACCCCATGACGGCCTCCACGAACTTCAGCATCCCCAGCCCCGCCTTGCTCACGGCCTCCATTTCTTCTATTGTCGTGTTAAGAGTCTTTAGGAGGCCTGGGGGTCCAACATAGGGATGTCAGCCTCCTTCCCAGGGTGGAGAAAACTGGACACATGCTGCCTGTGGCCAGGGGGTGGGCCGCCAGTCCCCAGTCTCCCAGGGCTGGTGGCGAGGAATTTCTCAAGGGTGGCGTTGAAGAAGTACTGCCACCCAGAGCCCACATGACCTCGAGGCCCCACTGGACGAGGTCCAAGCTCTAGGGACCAGGAGCACTCAGGGGCCTCTGACAAGCAGCTGAGCATGATTCAGAGCTATGGTGGGTCTTGGGTCCCTACCATCACCCCAGCAATGTCACAGGGGTGGGGTTCCACCCAGTGGTACCTGGGTGCAGGGATTTCACGGTGTCTGTATTTCACTTAAGGGGCTGTAAAAGGGTGGTTAGTAGCGAGAGGGTCTTCCTGCTTTCTTTACAAAAATTTCTCTCTTTCTCTCTGTCTCTATCTCTTTGTGTGTGGTGTGCGCACAAGCACACGCTCGTGAATTGAAGTCAGATCAGATGGCAACTTTGTGGAAGTGATTTCTGTCTACTTTTCCCTGGTTTGTGGGGACCTAATTCAGGTCACCCGGTACTATGAACAAGCATCTTTACTTGCTAAGTCATCTTACCAGCCCCTCCAATTTTTGTGGCAGGGTGTCATATAGTCCAGCCTGACCTGAGCTCACTGTGGAGCTGTTGCCCTTGAACTGCTGACCCTCCTGCTCTACCCTGTAAGTGCTGGGATTGCAGGAGGCCACCCAGTGTTGGGGTTTAAGCACAGGGTGTCATGCCTTCTAGGCAAGCACTCTACCAGCGGAGCTATCCCCAACCCCTTCAGGGATAAGGCTGCACACATCTGTGACCATGTGGTCCATGAGGACATTCCCTGACACATACACACACACACACACACACCGACTCCCAACCCCCATGGGACCCCAGGCAGGGAACTTGGGCATTCTCTGGCTAGAGACATATCCTGCTGAGTGCTGGAGGCATTGCCCTTCCTTTGCCTGGTCCTCAGGCTAGTACAGAGGCATGACATTGGCAGGAGGCACAAAGGGAAAGTGCTGAGCCACGCAGAGAGCAGAGGCACGGCCAGGTTCCCATCAATTCCTATTTCGCCGCCGCCGTTGGGGAGAGCCACTGGGGAGCCTGCAGCTGCCTCCTACCCTGCATCACCAATGGCAGCTGCACAGCCAGCGAGCTGCTCCTCCTCCAGGGCTCTGATGACGCGGCAGCCCAGCCCCCACTTGCCTTTGATGTTCTTGACTTGCCCCTGGGTGATAGAGTCGAAGTCCAGCTCCATCAGGGACCTCAGGAAGTTGGGGTCAGACATCATGCCCTTGGCGGTTTTCCAGTTAAGCTCCTTGTAGCCTTTGATGATGAGGATGCATTCACAGACCGTCTGCACTTGCCTTGGGGGCTTCGCAAACGACCTGGGGGACAAGAGGGCCCATGTTCGGAGTAAGAAAGGCCAGACCTAGCCAAAATTCTTGGGAGATGATGAGGCAGACAGAAGGGTTTCCTGGTGGTGACTGCCTGGAGACAGAGGATGCCAAGTCCCTAGAGGAAGGAAGATGCGCCAGGAAGGGTCTCATCTGATAGCCCCACACCAGCCCCTCAAGGTCCTGTAAAACAGTAGGGAACAGAAACACAATGGTAGCCATTAAAATGGCAACCCCAGGGCCTAGGTCTGAATGTTATATCAGAGCAGGGCTTTTGTTTTGCTTTGTTTTTTTCAAAGCAAAACATAGGGTCCCACTATGTAGCCCTGGCTGTCCTGGAACTCACTGTATAGACCAGGTTGGCCTCCAACTCGGAGATCTGCCTGCCCCTGCCTCCTGAGTGCTGGTATTGAAATCATGCACCACTATTCCCTGCTAGGGCCTACCTTTTTAGTCACGCTTTGCTGATCCCTTAGACTCTAAGCCTGGCCTCTGTGACCACTGTCAGACAGCTGGAGCCGCCTGTCCTGGGCAAAATGCCATCCCTGGTCCTGAAGCTACACAGGCCCCATAGGCAGGAGCATGGGGAGTAAGGCCAAGCCAGCCATGAGGTGCAGGAGGCTCAGAACTTGCCCTGGGAGAAGAGGGAAGGCCTTGTCTCTGAGGGACACTGGATGCTAATGACACAGGCAACACAGGCATGTCTGTCACGAACCCGTAGGTCTCCACAACACAGGCAGGAGCAGGCATGGCCTGGTGGGTCCTAAGCCTCAGGCAAGCTAGGCACTAGCCAGAGGTTGAAGCTTTTCTCTCAGAAGCTTCCGAGTCCCAGCTCCCCTGAGTCTATGAAAGTAAAGCATGATCCTTTCAAGTCTTGATACAGGAGCTAATGGACAGAACCCTCCTTTCCCAGAATGCTGGACAGCTGGAGCATTAGAAACACCGCATAAGAAATAAGATTTGATAGCTGGTTTTCAAAAATGCCTCCAGCCAGCTTAGGTCAAAATGGATAAACAGAAAGTGCTGGTCCCTGCTGCATGGGTCTCTGCAGCTTTGCCACCAACAGCCAGACTCTAAGCTACCCCCTCACCCAGGCTAACAGGCAGAGAATGCCAAGCTTGCCCAGTGACCGACAAAAATCACAAGGTCACGCACCTGAAAAGCTTTGAAATAAAACATAGGGATGAACCCATGCCTGGATTTGTGAACAAAAAGCAAATGTGAGTGTCCTAGCTGACATTTAAGACTGCCCTTCCTGGTTGCTCAGCCAGTGAGGAGGGAGGGAGGGCCATGTGTGGGGGCTGTGGAGATTGCTCTCTGTGCCCAGCCAGCATGCCTGCCACACTGCTTTACATGGGCACAGAGCAACCTGCTTTGACTACTTGGAGTCTGGTGCTCTCTTTGTAAAATGATGATCTTTGTCCCAGAGGCTGCAAGTTAGAGAAACGGATGTGTCGGTTTCCCTCGGTGGCCTGGCTTTCGGGGACCACAGAAACAACCGTTCAGACCTGACTGTGACCCCTTAGCAAGTTTTGGTGGCCCAGTGTTCTTCCCCTTCCCCTCCAAGTTTAGACTCTCCTCCCTGCTTAGCTCTATTTTTATTTATTTTTCTTTCTTTGTTCCTTTCTTTTATTTCTTTCTTCCAGCATCCCATCACTAGCATGGGTCCAAACCCATTTCATTTAAATCCCAAGCGGTGATCTTTTCGTTTAATTCCATCTTAAAGTTGTTAATTCTGAATTACAGTAAGTACCACTCTTTTGTCATCCCTCCATCCTTCCCACTCCATTCCTGGAAGAGGAAGGGACAAGAACTCAGTTGTCTAGGAGACAGTCTTGGGGGTGCACCTCAGGATCACAAGTTAGTTACAAATGGGGGCTGCTATTCCTTCACAGGGGAGGAGCACACACTTCTACTTTTGTTACCCATCACCTTCTGCTTTACACTCAAGGGTTCCTACAGAGGGGACCGAGCATTCTAGAAAGACATTTTAAGTAATTAAGGGCTATGAAATGCTCCATATGACAGCTCATTGCATTTAACATTTAAATGACCCAGCAAAGCCAGATTGTAGTTGTATGTGAGGGAAAACAGCACGCAGATACACACTGAAGTCAAGGGGAAAAAATATCCTAGACCAGTGGTTATATGGTCGTGACCCCTTTGGGACTGAAAGATCCTTTTACAGGGGTCCCTTAAGACCCTCAGAAAATCACAGATATTTACATCATGATTCATAAGTAGCAAAATTACAGTTTCAAAGTAGCAACAAAAATAATTTTGTAGTTGGGAGGTGGTCCCACAAGGAACTATAGTAAAGGGTTATAGCATTGGGAAGGTTGAGAACCACTGTTCTAGACTGACTGGGAAAAGACTTAAATATAAAAAAGGAAGGAAGGAAAGAAGGAAGGAAGAAAGAAATTGAAACTACAGGAAACTGCCCTGGGGATGTTATTTTAGGTCTCACAGTAGTGTTTTACATGTGTCATGGTCTAGAAGCCACAGTATAAAACATTGCTAAACAATGCCACATCAACCAAAGCATGAGTGGGAAAACCAAACACACACAAACCTTACTAGCAACATCAAATGCCCAATGACAAACTTGGAAGATCTCTACAACTCCCTTTATGGATATACAGATAAGCTCCATTTTAAATAAAGTCTGTGATGGCTTCGGTTGGGCCTTAGTAGTAGTATGCTTGGGTTCAAGCATACTGGGTTCATTCACCAGAAGCACACACACACAGACATTCATGTACATGCACATACACAGGCACTTACACATGCACACAGAGACACACACACACACAGAGGCTATGGAAAACTAGATGCAATCAGAACAATGCAATACAGAAAGGGAAGCCATGTGGCTCTTGCCTTTAAAAAAACAAAAAACCACCTACTCCAAAGGCCACCTCTAATGAGAGAAATATAAATTAATGAAAACGACAGGAAACCCCTTTCTGCTAGAAGAGAGGCAAAAATGCAGACATCTGGGGGTGTCCTCGGTGGTAAAGGTAGGAAGAAGCAGGTACAGATGTAGACTAGGGGGAACCGCCCACTCTGTGCCCTGGGACCCAGACATTCCACCTCTGAAAAACGTCTCCTGAGGGGGACATGCCAGAGCGCACAGGGAAGTCTGTGCCAGGTTTGTCTGCTGTGTCCTTTTTAGAGACAAGAGATAAAAGACAGAGCAGCAGGCTCCGCTGAATAAAGCATTGCACCCACATTTCAGGATGGCTCCAGCAGGCTCCAGCATGGTGTTGAAAACACCAAGGAAGTCCATCCTGGATGAGGGCATCCTGGATGAGGGCATCCTGGATGAGGGTGAGCAAGATGGCTCAGTCGGTAACGCTGGCACAAGGCTGACGACCAGGGTTCAGTCCCCACGTGGGAAAGGAGAAAACCCACTCTGGAAAACTGTTCCCTGACCTCCAAGCATGTGTCACAGCACACACACATACCCGTACGTGAAATAAATAAATTTGGGTTGATAAAGACACACAGAACATAGTGCCAGAGGGGAAGGCCGCAGGCAGGTACCACAGGATACACAGGCAGCCTTTATGTTCCAAACCCAGATTCCATAGTCAGAACCTTGTAAAGCTGGTTGCTTCGATTCTATACTAAAACTCTCTGGCTTGGAGCTAACCAGGTGGCTCAGTGGTTAGAGAGTCTCTTTCACAGGACCTGGATTTGGTTCTCAGCACCCACATGGTGGCTCACGACCACCCTCTCCTGGACTCCCTGGATGGTATTGCCTGGCTTCTATAAATGGGTGGTGAGGCGAGCACGGGGCAGGACCTGAGCGAGCTCTACGGGTACAAGTAGGAGCAAAGGCAGAGGCTGCTACCTGATTTCAGTCACATCCGACTTGTCCAGCTTCTGCAGCTCCAGCTTGGCAGCCTCCAGGATGGGCATGACCTCAGCCAGAGCTGTCTCGGCCTCGGCCTTCTCTACAGCGATTATCTTGTTCTGTTCTTCTATCTCCATGGCCTTCTCCTCTGCCAGCTTCTTCTTCTCCTCCGCTGCATGGGGATGGGACTGTGAGATGCTGGGATGCTGCAAACAGAGCCTAAGCCCTGTGGGAACCTCAAAGCTGAGTACGGTGAGGCCATGGGGGCGTGGCCACGAGGGAGGAGTGGCCTGGGGGAGTGGTTAGGGAGGCGTGGTCATGGGAGGAAGTGGCCAAGGGGCTCTGATCAACGCCAGGGCCTCAGGTGCTCACAGAGAGGTCCCTATGTGACCGTTCTGGTCCCGTGTCAGCCCCACCTGCCTGGACGCTGATGGCCAAGGACCCTGGATTGACCTAGGGTGACTGAAATGAAATGTCTCTCTCTGCCTCTCTCCTGTCCTACTACCTCTTTCTAACATTTGATTAATTTGTGCTCACAGAACTTGAGTTCTCTCCTTCAACCCTGTGGGCCCCCAAGGTCAAACCTAGGTCATCGGGATTGGAAGCCAGTGCCTTTCCGGCTGAGCCTCCTCACTGGCCTCCCTCCTCTGTCTCCCACTCACATCCCTGCGCTCTGTTATCCACCCCTCCGTCACAGGCTGCCCTGTGATGGCGGCAGGTGTGGATTAAGGCTTGCTAATGGCCGCCCACAGCACAGTGGTCTCTCAGTCTTGGAGTCTTGGAGGAGTCCAGCTGCGGCAGCCCACGCCAGGCACTCGCCTATGGCTGTGTTGCTGGAGATTTCCTCCAGCAGGGCCTCACAGGCAGCCGACTTCTCGGCCAGGACGATCTTTTGCTCTGCAAGCTTCTGGTTCAGCTCATCCAGCTGGATGGTGGCCTCCTTCAGCTTGTCCAGCCCACCTTCCAGACGCTTACACTGTGCTGGGGGCAGACACCACAGGGTCAGGGGGTCCAGGCTTCAGGGCACGACCTTGCATTAGCCTCAAGGAGACCCATCCAACAGGAGGAAAAGAAACTCACTTCTACAAGATGCCATCACCCTGTTCTAGCTCCCAGACAGCATGGCATTTGCTAGCATGAATAATGTGCCTTTTTGTTTTGTTTTGTTTTATCTTTCCAGACAGGGTTTCTCTGTGTAGCTCTGACTGTCCTAGAACTCACTCTGTAGACCAGACTCAGAGATGCACGCTCCTCTGGCTTCTGAGTGCTGGGACTAAAGGCGTGCGCCACCACCACCACCAGCTAACAACACATCTCTTAGCCAGCAGCCAGAGCCCTCCCTAAAGATCCCTTTCTAGCAGCACAAACTGGGGACCAGGGGATCTCCAAGGCAAAGAAAACAGACCTGCAAGCACAGGGCCACACACACTAAAAGCATGCAGTGTCCTACCCACAGGGATGAACCACCCCCAAACACAAAAGCCAAATCTGCTCTATTTTGCCCCAAACATAAGGATGCCAGACCTTGGAGTGAAGGGCTGTGCTCCTGAGCCCTGTCCAAATGATGACAGCTGTGCCTGCCCGACCCAGCCCTCCCCTGCCCACCCTGCTCTGCCCCTACCCCGGCCCGCCCCCGGCCCCCGGGCCCCGCCTCTCCCTGCCCCGCCCCATTACCTATGTTGTACTGGGTTTTCTCATCCAGCAGTTTCGAGTACGTGTTGATAAAGTCTAGGTAGTTCTTGGGCGTCACGTAGTTGCTGCGCCTCAGCTTCTGCTGGAACTGCTTGCTGAACTCACCCACCGACTGGTGCACCATAACCACGTGCTCCACGAGGTCTTCGATATTATCTGGGGGGATCATGGGGTTGTCCCCTGGGGAGGAAGGAGCGGGAAAAAGTGGGGATTAGCAACAGGGAGCAGGAGGACTGGGGACAGCTCAGTGGCAAGCACCTGCCTACCATATGCGACCCCAGCACTGCAGAAAACAAACAAAAACCATGTCCCCAGGAAGTGAAATACGGACTCCAAAACTCAAGAACTCCACTCCCAGAAGTGTGCCCTAAAGAACTGTACATAGAGTCTTCCAAAAGGTCCATGAATGCCAATGGTCACAGCAGCCGAGTGGTGAGGACAGTGGGTGAACAGTAAACATATGGCATGCCTGTACAGTGGAGCACTATTTAGCCATGAACAGAACCAGCGGGCTGATGTGAGCTGCATCCTAAATGACCCTCCAGAAACACTCTACAAAAAGAAAGAAGCTGGACAGAAAGAGACAATGTGCATGCGTCCCCTTACATGAGACACACAGACAGGAAGTAGGTTAGAGGTATTCAGGGCCTGGGGGAGGGGAGAGTTGGTGTTCAGATGGGTGCAGTTTAGGATGATGGAAAGTTGTAGGAAAAGATGCCAGTAGTGATTGCATGACATTATGAATGTAATCAATGCTTCAAGTACATTCAAGATGGACAGAAAGGGAATATGTTTACAGTAGACATATTTTCCCTAAACAAGTGACTTCATCAAGAACTTAATTTAAAAAAAGGAAATGAGCAACCATTACTTGTGGCAACTTCTGGGACCTAGTGACCTGTTCCTGGTGATTTCTCTAACACAGAGGTTGACCCTCCTGCCCCGGGGTCTGGAAGCTCTGCCTTTCCCAAGGGTTCAGGCGCCATCAGGAGAAGCTAGGGCTTCAAGAGCAGGGGCCCACAGCCAACCCCTATGACTGATTCCCCCAGCCCAACAGGAAGGCCCCACCCACGGTAGCTCGGTAGGTGGACTCAGCCATTCTGTGATGGATCCCAGTATCCAGCCCACACTGGCAGAAGGGGTCCCTTCTCGGGGATCTACTAGAATGATTGGTGATCTCTCCCAGAACCAAGAGCTCATCACTTGGATCAGCTGATGGCCTGGGATGCAACAGCCTCCAGCAGAACATGAGGGAAGGAGGATCTGACCAAAACCATCAGTACATCCAGGTTCTGCAGGTCTGTTTGTGACTCAGACTACACACATCCTGCCTGGAAAGCTCTGCCCACGGGCATCCAATTCTGCAACAAGATCACCTCAACTTCAGGAAATACATTCTAAGGGGAAAGAACTGTAAACAAATTACGAACAGCTTTGTGCGCAGAACTGAATCACTGCATGCTAGAAAGGTATAGAAATGATTTGCACACCATGGGAGCTAGCATGCATAGCTACAACAGGGCCAGCCGCCATAGCTCCACGGGGCAAGCTTGGCCCACCACTTGTTGGGTTTTTTTTGTGTGTGTGTGAATAAAGTTTTATTTTAACACAGCCATGAACATTCGTTTACCAGTGGACCCAGGTGGCTCTCAAAGCACACTGTAAGAATTCAGCATCTGTGACAGCAGCAGCCACGTGGACTTTCCCGGAAGCAGCCTGCCAGGCCCTGAGCCACAACACCACAACAAGTGTTCTCTTGGCTTCCTTCCCAGGAGAGCTGCATTATAACTGAAATTAAGGCTTTGACTTGTATAGAAGGGCTGTTTGTTCACTGGTTTTGTTGAGCACATATTTGTAAGGTTGAAACCATCTTCAAAGCCACCGGGTGGCATCGGTCATAAGTCCTTTCAAGTTAGATCTAGAGAAAAAGAAAAGCTGTGCGGGCAGCACCGGGGTGGTGGCCTTGGGTACATTTTTTTTTTCCTACAAAGAATTGAACAGTAATGGTACCATCTCTATAGCAAGGGCGTGACTGTGCAGCCGTGGCATAAAAGGGGCCAGACTCAGAATATTCATCAAGTGGGGGGCCAATAAAACTTTATTCATCGGAACAGTCAGGGGGCCACATTCGGCAGCAGGCCATGCCGTATGGACTCCTGATCCCTTTGGACTACAGCAAAAACTACAAACCCAAGCCAGGCTAATAGTACAGAGCTATTCCCTGTCATAGGGCATCTATGGTGAAGCAGTCAGCTGGGCCAGGATTCGGTCAGAAAAGTGACCGACTTCTTTATGAGCGCAGCAAGCAGTCCCTGCAAGAGCGGCAGCTTACCTAAAAATGACTTGGCAACCGCGTGCAGGGCCTGGGGCGGCCAGGGCATGAACCAGTCAATACCGGTGTTGTTCACTAGGCCTTGGAGAGAGAGGAGGAAGAGGTTCACTTTGCAACCCAGGGCCACTCGGGCGCATGCGCATGGTCTTCAGTGTGTAGCAGAGCGGTGGCTCAACCGGGTACGTTCAAGTGTGGTTATGTCTCAGCATCTTGTCACTGTGACCCTGGGAGACAGAAAAGGGGCACCCTCCCATAGGACATTAGCCAGGCCTACTGGGGATTGAGAGGGAGCAGGGAGGTGTGCCGACAGTGCAGGGTCAACTTTCAGCTTAGTGCTACACCCTATGTGACACTGCTGGTGGGTGTTTGGACGTGACAGGTACCCAGAGCACACATCATGCTGTGGCAACGGTGTAGGATCTACAGGCTCGGCCCCAAGGTACCTGGGAAATTCCTGCATCGGGTCCTGAGGGTGTCTCCCACTGGTGACATGCCCAAGACGATGTGTAGGTTATTGGCGCTTTTATTCACGAAATACTGCCACACGGACTCCTTGGCTGGGCCCATGCCCTGCTTCAAGGCCTCCTGCCCGATCTGACTGAGGACATTGTCCTTCTCATCCTCAGCGAAGAGCGCAGGGACAATTCCTGGAGGATGAGGGTGTGAGGGGAGCTAGCTGTCAGACCTCCCTGGGAGCAAAAGGAAGGGATGGAGCAAGGCATGATGGGAAGAGCAGCAGGAGTCGGTAGAAGTGGGGGCTAGGGTCTGGGCCACATTCACTCACCCCAGATCAAAGTGGTCTCCGAGCCTTCAGGGTGGGTAGTAAGAGCCCCCTGCCTGCCCTGAGGGCTGTACTGGGCATCTGAGCTCATGTATATGTGCCTCCCACTGCAGATTCTCCCAGGGAGATTTGCCTCCTGGTAAACAACTGACAACTTCTAATGACAGTTGGCATGGTCACAACTTGAGGGGAGTGAGCTGGCTAGTTTTAAACATCATCTTGCCACAATGTTGAATGACACAGGAAGAGAGTCTCAAATGGACTAACTGTCTTTATAAGGTTGGTCTCTCTTTTTCATTATTATTATTATTATTATTCACTTTGTATCCTGGTTGTAGCCGGCTCCTCATCTCCTCCCAGTCCCACCCACTCTCCCTCTTCCTCCCCTATCCCTCTCCCCTAGGACACTGATAGAGGAGGTCTTCCTCCCCTACTGTCTGACTCTAGCCTATCAGGTCCCATCAAGACTTCCTCCCGTGGGATGACTAGGTCTCCCCACCAGGGAGAAGTGATCAAGGAGCAGGCAACCAAGTTCATGTCAGAGACTGCCTCTTCTCTCCTAGGGACCCACATGGAGACTGAGCTGTCCATGGGCTACATCTGAGCAGGGGGTTGAGGTCCTCTCTATGCATCGTTTTGGTTGATTCATCAGTCTCTACAGTCCCTCCTGGGCCCAGGGTCTTGTTTGTTTGTTTCTTTCTTTTTGGCTTTGTTGGTCTCCTTGTATGGCTCCTGTAAATTAATCTCTTAATTGATGTCAGATCACTCAGCCCATCACAGGCAGCGCCATTCCCTAGGCAGAGGATCCTTAAACTCTACATGGCAAGAGTAAGCTGAAAGCAGGCAGCGTGAGTGCATTGGTTTCTCTCTGCCATTGACTGTGGATGTGATGTAACCAGCTCCTACTGCTGTGATTTTTCCTAAAGTAACACACTTTAACCTGGAACCAGAAGCCAAATAAACCTACTCCTTTTTATTTGGTTTGTTTTTTTTTTAAATCAGCATCTCATTTATCCCAGGCTAGCCTTGAACTTGTTATATAGCTGAGGATGACCTTGGACTTCTGACCCTCTTTGTAGAGTGCAAGAAGTCCTGAATAAATGTGTATTGTTTGACATGGTGATGACCAGGACCAATGCCTCAGCCCCATGGGGGCAACAGACCTTCCTCTGGTCTGCATGCTGACGTCAAGACAGTGGGCAGAATATATACTATAGCCCCCCCACCCCCAGTGTTTACAACGTAAAGACTGCTCCTCTGCAGAGACCGTTCCTCTGGAAATCAGCTAAATCTGCCTCCCTGACCAAGCTACACACCACAAACAGTGCCTCCATGTTTATCTCTGTGCAATAACCCTGCGTCCTTGTTCAACAAAACACCCTCGGCTTCCGGGGTACTGCAGTTTCTCCATCAGAGATGCCCCAACCACCTTTGGGCACCTCTTTCTGGGTGTCAGTCCTTTCTTCATTCCCTCACCACTACTAGTCAAGGACCCAAGCTGTGCAAGAATCACTGCTTCAGCTGGGTGCCTGGAGTACACGTACACACACACACACACACACACACACGCATGCATGCATGCATGCACGCACGCACACACGCACGCACACACGCACTATGCCCAGCATATGTGTGTATATTTTCCCCTGGTACAGGGCCTCACACATGCTGGTTGAGAGCTCTCCGGCTAAGCTACATCCCCAGGCACTCCCGGATCCTTCCCAGGAAGCTACCACATGGGCGTTGATCTCTCTTCCCCATCTGACTTCAGCACACGGGACTCTCGTGTAGAAGACTGTTTTTCCAGGAGTAGCCTGGCCACTCTTCCCAATATGGGAACACGAGAGTAGGGTGGCATGAGCCAAGGAGCCCTGGGCTGGAGCAGCCTCTGCAGGCTGGGATTTTGTACATCTTGGACCTGTTCATACCTTTATGTTGGCTCCAGAAGCCATGCACACCCTCAGTGGTGCTGGAAGGAACTCACCTTTGGGCAGTTTGCTAAAGGCCCACAGGTAAGAGACGATGCGCCATCTTCCCAGTGGTGCTTCATGAGGCTCCTCCCCTCATCTCGCTATCACAGTGGTCTTTCTGTACGCTTTGGAGGCTGGGGCACCCCACCCCTCCCTGCACATCCCAGACTCTGAGCTTCGAGAACAGCAGAGGTCCTGGGTGTTATATTCCCTGCAAAACTTGGCCTGCACAGTGGCCGCTGTGGGGCCAAACCCAAGGTCCCTCACAGAGCTGAGACACACATGGCTTTAAGTTCAGGGACCACAGGTCCATCCCTGTCACAAGAATGAGGAGAGCAACCACAACATCCATCTGAGAAGAGGGAGTGCACTTAGGGGTGCCCCATCCTGAGGACCTCGGGGACTTGGGTGTCAGGCATGCCTCAGACTGAAGTAGCAGAGGACAGGACATCCCGGCCAGGTGGGCGGCCAGTACCTGAGGTCAGCATGTTGTTGATGAGTTCCAGGAAGCCCTCCTCAGCCACATGAGCGTCTGTGAACAGGAAGATCATCGTCTTGTTCTCCAGGCCCAGCTTCATGTACAGGTTTTTCAGATCATCCCGGAAGTTATTCTCCGAGTAGCCTCGGCTCAGCAGGATCTCAAACACCTGGGGAAATAGGTGGGCCGCATCTGACGAGGCAGGGGAAAGCGCGGAGGTCATCAGGAGATCGAGTGGGGTTTGCATGCCCCAAAACATGACATCACACAGGGGCACAGGCAGGGTAGCCAGCCAGATGATTGACAAGTGTCCTGTGTGCGCGGCACCTGTGTGTCAGGGTGTGAGCAGAGAAGTTGCGTGCTCCTACACAGAGCGTGAGTGTGGAGAAAGGAAGACACGGAAGGGACTTGGTGGTTTGGGGAATCACAGGGAGGGTGAACAGGACATTTGAGACAGCAAAGGCAGGGGATGGTCACATGGACCTGCACCTAGACTAAAAGCACCGTGTGCACGCTTAAAAGGGCGGCCGTGCCATCTCGGGCTGTAGCTCCATAAGGCAGTTCTGTCTCTTCTAAAAGATCTGTATTGACTTGTTTACATGTGTGCTTTTATGCCTGCAAGTGAAACGCACACATGCAGGTGCCTGAAGAGGCCACAGGGAGGCGAGGAGTCTCCCAGAGCTGAAGCTGCTGGGAGTTGGGCTGAACTGTGACAGCCATGGGTGCCACCCAAGGCTCCTCTGGGGCGTGGCCAAACCCCTTCTCTCTCTCTCTCTCTCTCTCTCTCTCTCTCTCTCTCTCTCTCTCTCTCTCTCTCTCTCTCCCTCTCTCTCTCTCTCTCTCTCTCCCTCTCTCTCTCCCTCTCTCTGAGACAGGGTTTCTCTTTGTAGCCTTGGCTGTCCTGGAGCTCACTCTGCAGACCAGGCTGGCCTCCTCGAACTCACACCCTGGTCTGTGAGTTCCAGACCAGCCGCCTCCACATCTGCCTCCGTGCCACCAGGACCCTTCTCACCTCAGAGCCTGCTGTGAAGGCCGCCAGCCTGGCCAGGGACTGCTTCCCAGAGCCCCCCACGCCCACCAGCAGCGCGTGGCCTCGGTCCATCCGGATGATGCGGTGGACTCGCGTCAGGTGCTCCAGCGCGTCATCAAACAGCACCAGGTTCATCTTGGTGTAGATTTCATTGTACTCCTCCAGGATTTCCTGAGGGGAGAGGGGCGTAAGCCCGCCGCCTTTTAAGAGGCAGACTCTCCCCTTCATGCCGGGAAAGATGCAGACGGGGAGAGCTGTCTTGCCTCAGCATCCATGGCTGAGGAAGCAATGCAATTATTAGGACATGTGGGCCGAAGACCTAAGGTCCAGCATCAGAGGTGTGTAGGCTGGACCTGGAGCAGGAATGATGGCTCAGCAGGGAGAAGACGCCTTTCCCAGGATCCAATTGCAGGTCCCAGCACTCACATCAGGTGACTCACAAATGCCTGTGACTCCAATTCCCGGGAATCTGACACCCTCTTGTGGCCTCTACAGGCACACACACACACTCATCACATACATAAAAATAAAATGAATCTGCCAGACTGTTGCCTTTAGTCCCAGCACTTGGGGGCAGGGACCAGAAGTAGGCAGATTTCTGAGTTCAAGGCCATCCTGGTCTACACAGAGGAAACCCTGTCTCACAAACAAACAAACAAACAAACAATAAAAATAAGGTGTCAACGTGCTTGAGTGAGCCACAGCCCATTACAGGCAGGAGAGATGCTGGAGCCACCAAACACACCCTGAGACCTGGGGGTGCGCTAGCTGGGAAGACAGAGCCGCAACTGGGGGTGCACACCTCGAACAATGCCTTGGCTGCCTCGTAGTCCTGGATGTCTTCATAAATTCGAGGTTCCTCCTCATGCAGAGCCGTCCGGAAGTCCCCAAACAAGATGGGGTCCCTCATCACTATATCATAGTCCTCTCTAAATTGCTCCTTCACCAGCTCCTCTATGTGCTCTTGAACCTTGAAACAAAGTCGGTAAAGGCCTCAGAGGGTCACAGTTGCATGCATTTGGCGGGGAAAGACAATTTGTCAATGTCAATGGGATTAATTTGCCGAGGCCTTCCCCAGTGGCGCCTGTCCTTCTGCGAGCATCCTGTATAAGAAATACTTGGGTTCCTTATGGTTTCATCTTTCCTAAATCCTTTTGTGGGTGGTGGTGGTGGGTTTGTTGGGTTTTCTAAACAGGGTTTCTCTGTGTAGTCTTGACTGTCCTGGAGTCGCTTTGTAGACCAGGCTGGCCTCGAACTTACAGAGATCTGCCTGCCTCTATCTCCCTGAGTGCTGGGGTTACAGGCACGCACCACCACACCTGGTTTGGTGGTGGTGGCAGGTTTGTGTGTGTGTGTGTGTGTGTGTGTTTTAATGACATTTACTTATGTATTTGTGGTGAGGGGCCATGTGTAGAGAGGTCAGACAGTAACTTCTGGGAGTCAGGTCTCTCCCTCCACCACGTGGGCCCCACGGATGGGGCTCAGCCCATCCAGCTTGGTCCCAAGTGCCTGCTGAACCTTCCTGCTGGCCCCACTGGCGTGATTTCTACTCAGATGTTGCACAGGGTCCTCCCACCCACCAAGGTGACAGAGCATGCTCACCAGCTGCTTGTCTTCTTCACTGATGAGCCGGTCATGGAAAACCCGCAGGCACTCATTTCTCCACACCCTCACCATTTGTGTCACTGTATGGAACCTAGGTGAGGGAAGGGCAATGCTGTTGGCCGCCAGGTCCCCTGGGGAGAGAGGAGCTCAGGTGTGTAGAAGAACACAAGAGCCACATCCCTAAAAGCCTCTCTGTCCCTTTCCAGCTGGAAGCTAGCAAATTAAATCCAGGGGACACACGGTCATCACCCACAGCTCATCCATCCATAAGGAAGAAATGGAGCCTTCCTGTCGGTCACACAAACAGTCCAAAGCCCAGGTCTACATGCTAGGATGCATGAACTTAAAATCAGCCTTGCTGGGTAGTGGTGGCACACACCTTCAATCCTAGCCCTTGGGAGGCAGAGGCAGGAAGATCTCTGAGTTTGAGGCCAACCTGGTCTACAGAGTGAGTCCAGGATAGTCAGGGCTACACAGAGAAACCATGTCTCAAAACCAAACCAAAAACAACAAATCAAACTCAGAGCTGCTCCTTTTCCTGGCTCTATTTTCAGAACTTTCTCTAGTTCCTGGCAAAATGCCATCACCCCACCCAGAAGCCCAGGAATGGGGAGAGCTCCTCTACACCAGCCTCGGCACTCCAGGGCAGGTGAGAGCGTGTGAGGGCTCTGCTGTGTTCAGCATCACCAATCCCTGGTTCAAGTCCACACAGTTCAGCAGGCAGGGAGAGAAGACAGTCTGGTGGTCCTGAGGCTTTTGGATAAAGAGTCCTAATTCTTTCTGTGCTGTGTTTGGTGACTCCTGAAGACTCAGGCATCCTGCACTCAGCTGGAAATACTGTAGCCAAATGAGCCACAGGCTCGGCACAGCCCCATCCTGAGCTGATCAGCAAAGCTGTCCCACCCAAAGGATCAAGACACCCGCACACACCCCACCTGCAGACAGCTGTTACCCTAAGGCAGTGGCTCTCAACCTCTACCCCTCTCCCACCTTACTCTTTGAGGCAGGGTCTCTCCTTCTAACCCTGAGTGAGGGTAGTCCCGCTAGCCACTTGCTCTGGGGATCCACTAGAATGCCAGGCCGGCCACACACCATCGTGGCATTTACATGACTTCTGATCTGAGATCCGAATGCACACTTGACCTACACCATCTCCAGGCTGACATCAGTCCCTTCTTGGTTTTGACTTTCTGAGCTAAGATCTCATGCGCAGGAAAAAATGATGAAAACCTTCCAACCCTCTAGCCCAGTGGTTCTCAACCCTCCCAATGCTGTGACCCTTTAGTTCCTTGTTGTGGTGACCCCAACCTCCGATGAAATAAAATTATTTTCATTGCTACTTCAAAAACTGTTTTTTTGCTACTGTTATGAATCACATTGTAAATATCTGTGTCTTTCAATGGTCTTAGACAACCCCTGTGAAAAGGATGTCCAACCCCCAATGGAGTTGTGACCCACAGGTTGAGAATCCCTGCCCTAAGCATTTATCT
>CM053766.1:103301058-103338375 GCA_028658305.1 Pachyuromys duprasi
TGGTAAGTCCTAACAAAGCCACCAGACCTTTAAGGTTTATTTTAGTAAAACAAACGCAACCTTCAAAACTCACCGATCTGGATTGGTGAGGACGAGGCCATTAAACACCCTGGAGAGGTCTCGAAGGTTGAAGATGTAGTGGAACTTGGAAGGGGTGGGAGGCAGGTCCTGAACAATGACTTTGTAAAGTACTAACGTGCAAAATGTCAGCCTCCTGCTCACTGCCTTGATGCCCTCACTAAAGTTCTAAAGAAAAAAAGTGCATTAGCAAAATGTGGTATTTTCATGCTAGAATAGTATTTGGTCAGGAAAAGTAATGAAACACTGATAAGTGGATGAATCTTGAAAAGTTGGTGCAGCTGGGCGTGGTGGTGCCCTTAATCCCAGCACTCTCGGAGGCAAAGGCAGGTGGATCTCTATGAGTTTACCGTCAGCCTGGTCCATAAAGTGAGTCCAGGACAGCCATGACTACACAGAAAAATCCTGTCTTGAAAAACAAAACAAAAGGAAGGAAGGAAGGAAAAAAGGACTTGGTGCTAAGTGAAAGAAGCCAGGCAGCAGAGGCCACTGACTTGAAATACCACTGGCAAATGGGGCCTGAGACGGAGGCAGGTCAATGGCTTCCAAGGATTGGGAAAGAGGGGAACTTGTAATGGGTATAAGTTATCTTTGGAAAAAAAGAAAAAAGTTGCATTCCCACAGTGAGAATAGTTAGCCAAGACTGAGTGGACCAGATGCTTCTGAATTGCATGTGTTAAAATAATGCATTTTATATTATGTGAATTTTACATTTTTTAAAACGTGTGTGTGCAGCTCACCATCTGGTCTGTGCTGGCTGCCCTGCATGCTGTTCAACCCTTTGATGTTGGGTATGTGGGATATGACATCATCTGTGGTTAAATCGTTGCAGGCAAGGCTTACAGTTCCTTCTGCTCCTCACATCTGACCAACCCCCCTCCTGGCTGAAGCCTTGAGTGCATAGAACCCACCCTCGGGCAAAGAAATCAGGCCTGCACACACACTCTTGCCCAACATGTCCTCCTCATGGGTAAAGCCCAGTTACCGAGGTGTGGCCCTTCAGGATGGAAAAGTAGATCAAGTGCAAGGACTCCTCCGATGGGAAAGGGACGTTGAAGACGCTGAACAACGAGAGGAACCTGGGGTCCACCTCATTACGGCCACCTCCTGCCTTTCCCATGGCAGCAATGAAGCCCAGGTCACGGATACTCTTACAATTGAGTTCTTTCCCTCTGTCGTATAAGTAGCCCTTTTCCAGGAGCAGCTTCAGCAAGGCAATGGGCTGCTGGGTGCCGTATTCATCCACCTGGCAGTTTTTTTAGAGGGGAGAGAAACGCAGTATCAAGAAGCAAAGCTTAGCAAGGCTGTGCTGACCTCAAAAGCTCGCCTCTGCTGTTTCTCTCTGAGCATTCTGGGCTGGCCTCATGGGGCTTCCCAAGTCAACAGCTGTCCGTTCGCACCTGAGGTTTAAAGCCTGTCTCTCTAGCTACACTGTGCACTCCCTAAAGGCAGCAACTGCTGAGGTTTACACACTGCATATCACCAGTTTCCCAGTGATATTCAGCAAATGGAGTGGATGGATGGATGAGTAGATAGATGGGTAGATGAGTGGATGGACGGATAGATGGATGGCAGGATGTGTATGTATGTATTTGGATGGGTTGGATGGATGGATGGAAATGGATGGGTGGTTGGCTGAATGGACGAGTGGATGGATGGACAGGTGGGTGAGTAGGTAGTTGGATGGTAGGTGCGTGGGTAGCTAGATAAGTAAATGGACGGGTAGATAAGTGGACAGATGGTGTAATCCCACTAATCCCAGCTCTCTGAGAATTACACTGCTGAGGTAGAAGCAAGTGGATCTCTGAGTTCGAGGCCAGCTTGGTCTTCGGGGTGAGTCCAGGACAGCCAGGGCTACACAGAGAAACCCTGTCTCAAAAAGCCAAAACAACAACAAAAAAACCACACATACCTGCCTGCCCACCCACGTGAGCCCCACCTACCTTTGGCATGTTCATGTCATCCATGAACACCAGCAGGCGCTTCCCCATGGGCGGCCCATAAGTGTCCTTTGTCCGCTTCTCCACGCTTGCTTCCAAATTTCTCTGGATGTCCAAGGATGTGGTGCGTGAGGAGAAGCTGACCATGAGCACAATCTGCAGCAAGGGGTGGGCATGTGAGAGAGCTGGTTTCCCAACACTGCTGGCCCTTTATCACCCGAAGCCCATGTCCGATCAAGGGGCTCAGAGGCTTTCCTGTGTGGCCCATGTAGTATGGCAGAGTATGAGCGATGGAACCTCCAAGACTGTGTCGTGCTCAGGCCATGTTTTCTCTAAGTAGCTCCATGTTGTATAAAGCAGTGTGGTCTTTTGGGCACCGAGAGACCCCATTTGACAAGCTACCTTTGAGTCCACTCAGTAGAGAGGATTTCTATAACCCCTAGGAGGGGCACCCAGAAACGGCACCATCAGTCAGGGACCACCCACTCAGCACAGACTGATAAATGACCTATCCCTGAGAACAGAAAATAAACTGCCCTATATGTTTACTAGAGAGAACCAAAACTGTGGGGGCACATGACTGTGTCAAAATAACACCTGGGAAACCAGGCCCAAGGACTTATCACATACACCAGACCAAAGAAAGTCCTTGTCTGGACCCCATAAAGCAATGAACAGCCAATACTGCACATCCTGGCTGCACACCAACCTATCATGTAACACATGGTGTGGGCACCAAGACCCAGGGACTCACTGACTTGACTCTGTCACAGAATACTCAACAGAACACGGTGGCTTCTGCCTGTGGTCGAGCTTGAATTTCCACCATGAAGGAAGCCGCTTGCTCTTGGGTGTCACCACAATGGATGGACTATGCCCTAGATTCCACGTGGGGACATAATCCTTCCTCCCATGTTAGTGAGCCTTGGAGGGGCCTCTCAAACACTTAAGAACAGACTCAGGGGTTCTCGAGAGTGGCTTTTCTTGTAGGAGAGTGGGACTTTCTCTGGCAGGCTGGCTCTCTCTCCCTGTGTGGCGCTCTCCACTGCATCAGATACTGAGACGACCTTCCTCTGCCAGACAGCAGCACCATCCCTTGGCCTTGGTGGCCCCCGAGAGCTGAGCCAAGCAACATCTATTCTTTGTGACTTTTCAGGTCCCGAGTCTTTTGTTATAGCAAAGGTCTGAGACAAGCACAGTCAGTCATTCCCGGGAAGGGCACACAGTGAGGACCGAGGCCTCCAGCCACAGGAATAGCTAGATCATCCAGCCCCAGTCAGGCCTTTGGATGAACACAGCCTTCACCAACACTAAGCTACAATTTCGGGAGAGAACCTAAACTCAGGTCACCAGGCTAAGCCACACTGGACACCTGACCCACGGAAACTGAGGGGTAATAAGGGCTTGTGGCCTTAAGCCACCGAGTGCCAGGGTGACTTGCTACACAGCGCCTGCCGACTATTACCAACAAACACTTACATTGGTCTCCTCACTCAGGTTTCTGAGGAAGTTCTGGGTAGTGGCTGTCTTAGAAGTGCCGGATTCACCCACAAAAAGAACAGGGTTCTTGATTTTAACCATCTGCCCTAGAATCCAGGTGGTGCGGGTGGTGTCCACTGTGTGCACTGGAAGACAGAAGAATATAAGTATCGTGGGAACACCGAGCATTTGGGCGCTGGGCATTCACACAGAGTCCTGTGCATCTGGTAAGGGACAGCTGAGACTGGAGAGGTGGCTCGGTGGGTAGGAACCTTGCTCTAGAAGCGAGGTCCTGAGTTCAAATCCCCAGCACCTACATTAAAAGCTGTGTGTGGCTGGGTATGCCTTTGACTCCAGCATTTGGGAGGTGAAGACAGGCAGATCCTGAGAGCTTGCTGGCCAGTAAGGGTAGCCAGAACAAGCTTCAGGCTCAGTGAGGGGCCCTGTCTCAAGGCAAGAAAACACAGAACAGTATAGGAAGACACTTGACAGCCTGCTTGTGTTTTCACAAGTGTGCCAAGGTGCATATGCCTACACCATACATACATGCACACGTGCATACACACACGCATGCAGAATCTTGGTTTGGTTTTTCAAGACAGGGTTTCTCTGTGTAGCTCTGAATGTCCTGGAACTCACTCTGTAGACTAAGATGGCCTTGAACTCAGAGATCCACCTGTCTCTACTTCCCAAGTGCTGGAATTAAAGGTGTCCTCCACCCCCACTGGGCATTTTGATTTGTTTTGGCTTCAAGCCAAGCTCTGGCTGCAAAGGCGAATATGGGTCAAAGCCGAGGCTCAGTTTCCCTGTCATTCCATGGCTGTCTGGAGGTGTGACATCTGCCTAATCAAAGTGTATAACTGAGTATGACACATTTTCTTGGCAAAGTGATTGCAGCAATGGCCCAGCTTCAACCACCCTGCTTCCTGAAATCCAACTGAGAAGGAAAACCCAACCTCTCCCCAACTCCCACCTCAGGCCCCTGCAGGCCTGATTTCCTGAAAACCTCTACCAAAGGCAGAGCACAGCACAGTCAAGTTCCGCCCACCCACTCTCCCATGGGAGAGTTTCGGTCCCAGAAGGGTTTGGGGAAACGCAGGTGCCTCGCCACATAAGCTCCAGACTAAGCACTCTTACTACGGAATCATACGGTATGGAGCAGGACTCCTCAGGCCCACGTCCACTGTGAACCGCTGCTGTGGCTGCCTTCTGGCCCTCCCTGCACGCAGCCAGCTCTGTGGCTGGAGAGCCCTAGGCAATGCAAAGGAAAGCAGAGAACCGGCCTCCGTGTGTATCAGCTTGCCCAGAAAAGCCCAGCCCGCAGCTACACAGAGGTGCTCAGAGGACAGAGAGACCCCCGGGCCCATGCTGCCACCCTCTAGTCCCTCCCAACCAGTCCCCTGGACGGCGCTCAGTTGCCAGTGAGGCCACGGCCTCCTTCTCAATGCCTGCTCACACCCGCTCACACCAGGAAGCTGAGCTTACACACCCAGGATGTCCACAAATTTCTTCTGGTGGTCGTGAATGTACTCAGGAACGAGCTTGCTCCATGGGATCCAGAAGTTCCGCTTAGAGTCAAAATGAAAGTCATACAGAGTGGGAAGTTGCCCTGCAGGGGACAAGGGTCCATGTTGCTTTGGCCACAGACGTGGGAACGGGATAGATTCTGACATATCTGGAGTGAGTTAGTTGCCTATACACTCAGTACCTGGTTGCCACCCTACACGCGACAGGCACTCGGTGAGTACACAGAATCTATGCTGTCCTTGCATGGGTCAAGTCTGAGAATTCTGAACCAGCACTACCTGTTTGCACTTAGCCACCAAGCCTTCCCTGGGGACACAACCATGGGGCACAAAGCCATGTCCCCAGCCATGAAATTGGTGGCCCAGGCAAGAGGAGATAGAGGCAAATAAACAGACAGCTTGGATACAGATGCTGAACTCAGACTGGAGAAGTACAGGTATGACCCATGACCTATGACCCATGAGGGCATCCACCAAAGACAGGATGGGAAAGAGGTGGAGAAGCCTGGTGTCAAGGATAACTCCAGAGCTGGAGCCCCGCCCACCATCTGCGCGACCCTCCCCATACCATTTCCTCACCAGGATCCTGATTCATACATGTGCTGTGCCCACCTATCTCTGGGACAGACCACTTCTCTAAGCAGAAGGCCATTTGTGGGTTCCACCTGTTTCTATAGGGGTGTACATGTTAGCACAAAATCTTAAGCCCTCCTTCCTATGGTGCCTTCCTGTGACTGATCGGCCTGTCTGAGACAGATGGGGGAGCCCCAAGAGAAACACAGGAAATCCTGGAGTGTGTCAAGTGTGAAGAGCTCAGCCAGAGCTGGAGCATAAGGGTCCAGTGTAAGGAAGTTTGGGTTTCTTTGTACACTCAGTTATGTTATGAAAATATGTTTTGGTTTCAATCCCAAGTGTGGGATTTTAGTTTGGGCTTTGGTTTGTTCACAGCTGATAACTGTCTCACTCAGGGCACGGTCCTTGCCAACTGGCAACGGCCTGCCTCGGGCCGAATGGAGAGGGGTGTGGCTTAGGACTCTGATAAATACAAGAGCTGGGAGAGCTAAAGTGTGTCCTGTGGTGGTGGTGGCGTGGTGGCATGTGGCAGTTGTGAGAGGCCGGAGACGGGTGGCAGCTGTGGTTTGGAGCAGACAGACGGAGAAAGGCGCTTTGTGGCTCAGCAGCGTGGAGGGGACTGCTTGCTGCAGTGGAGATAGGTATAGCCCCCAAAAGAGCCCATCAACCCCAAACAGCCTGGAGAAGTACAGGGGTCTGCAGGCCCTCTCCCCACCAACCTCCTCTCTCCTCCCTAGGGCTGGGGGGTTGGAAGGAGAGGCTTTAAGGAACCCCAAATAATAAAGTAGAAATTTTTTTTTTTTAAATTGAGAGCAACAGTTCAAGATGGCGCCAGAGGGGCAGCCTCCTCCAGCAGTGGTGTCTGGGGGTTGGTCTGCTGGAGTGGGCGACATACTGGAAGCCCTGAGTGTCGGCGTGGCTGTGTCACACAGGCTGCAGGGCAGAGAAAAGCCAGCTCACTCCCTCTACAAACCTGCACCTGGGAATGGGTCACGATGCCTACCTGGCAGTTCTCCAGGACGGGCCCAGATCCCTTCCCCATCCTGAGTGGGCATGGACGAGAAGCGTTTAATGGCCTCGTCAAACTTAGCCCTTCCCTCCTCCAACAGCGAGGAGCCCAGGGAGCAGTAGAGCGCCTCCAGGAAGAAGCACTCTAGCAGGTCAGGGTCCTCGGTTTCCGCTTCTAGGAGCGAATCCATCATCTTGGTTAACTGGGTCACCTGGTCAGAAACAAACAAACAAACCTGTCTCAGCCTTTCTTCCTGACCTCCATGACTCTACCTTGCCCTGGGGTCCCCTATCCCACAGTGATAGAACCTATACCTGCCATGTTGGTTTGGACACACGGAGCCTGGCACCTCAACTTGAATGTTGCTCTGACAGTCACCCAGCAGGCACCCCTGCTCCCGCTAAGCCCTCCCCACCTCACAGGTCCATTGGCGAGGCTGAGCATCCTGGGGGCACTGCTTGGCAAAGCTGCAGTGCCTGGACACCTTGGATTGACCCTTCACTGCCCTTGGTGGACATTTCTTACTGTTAAGGTCCTCTCTCCAAAGGCTAGAGTTGGAATGATGTAGCCCATGCTGGTGTTAATAAAAAATAATAAAACTAATGATGGTTCCCTAGGGAAAACAGCTATGCAGAAAACTCAGTCTTCCATACAATCTATTTAGATTTACTGTTAGAGTATTAATAAATGATATTTGTGAGCATGATATAGAGGATTTGAGAAAAATTGTTAAAGAAGAAAAGCGTAGGGAAATTTTGGAAGCTGACAAGCTGTTGCTGAATCAGTAGGCTTTTCCGTTCACTTCAGAAACAAGGAACTAGTGTGGCAGGGAGAGACTGTGATGGTGCTGTTATTGACAGACCTTGGTACCTTCCTGAAGGCAAAGTAAGCAAGTTTAGAATCCTGATGTTCTATCCTTTACAGGATGGTAATAAAGATAGAAACTGTATTGAAATAAGGGTTCATTTCAGAGTCACAGAGACAGGCATTTTGGCCCAGAAACTGCCTGCCTTCCTGAACAGACCTATCAGACCACAACTTTTCTGATATTATAGAAAGACAAATGGACAGACTGCCTTTAAGCAAAAAGGCTGCACTATATTTTTTTTAAATAAAAAAAGGATGATAGTTTTTTTTAATATAAAAGAAAAACAGAGGAAGAAAAGGAAGAATCAACTTAGGGTCAGAAAGATTAAACTTTTGAAGGAAGATAAGTTTGATGTAGCAGGTGGAAGGAAATAATTTTTGATCTATTAATTCTTGTGCCAACTTGAAACAGAATCAAACTCAAATAGAGTTATCCTATCTAGCATTTTTATAACTGAAAGGCTTTACAACACCAATCATGAGGAAGAGAACTTTGAGTTAAAAGAAAACTGATTTTACCATAATGTTAATTTTCAGTTCTTATGAAATTTGCTGTGTGCTTGCTTTATTTCTTTTGTTTTCATATACTTATGTAACCAAGGAAGATTTAAAGCTATGTAATCAGTGATAAAAGTTTCTGAGGGCATGATTTCCTGTATAAATAAAGCTTGCAAGAGACACAGGCTGTCAGAGCAGGTCAAGCCATACCAAGATGTGCTTCCATTCTGTCCCGTCGCTCATGAAATGAAACTGAGTGGTGTCCCGAGTCTGATCCTTTCATCTTCCGTGTCCTCCCCTGTCCTTCCTTCCCTCATCCACCCTCCTTCAAGCCCTTCCCTCTTCCAGGGCTGGACCCGGGCAGGCCATCTCTCGGGAAGCCTTCCATTCACCCTCAGCAGTGATGTGTTCTTACCATATTTAGGTCTGTCTGAGGAACCACCATCTTCAGTCTGTCCCCTTGCCTGCCATCCACTATCCCCTCTATGATCAGGTCCATGAGCGGGGGCACATACTTCTCGAACAGGACATTTAAATGCTTCTGCTCCACCTGTGGGGGAGAGGCCCAAATCCTTTCCACGGGTCCTTTTACCTGCAGCTCAATCTGAGAAGCACTGAGAATTAGTTGCGGATGGCTTTTTCAGCAGGGGGCGAACCTCAGCGCCAATGCCTTTTGTGTAGAGAGATTCTCTTTTTATGACACGCTCATTTCCCTTCGCTCACACAATGTACCCACAGCTGGGATGGAGGATAATGGGTCTCTTTCGACAGAAAAGGAGCTGATCATCTTAGAGTTCACAATGGGTCATTCTACAGAGGATAAAGTAATAGACGTGCAGCCGGAGGCAGGCTCGGCGGTTAAGATGGCGCTAAGGCTGGAGTGATGCGCCAGCAGCTAAGACCATTTCTGCTCCTACAGAGGACCTGGATCCAAGTCTCCACGCCCACATGCTGGCTCACAAAAGGCTATGACTCAGTCCCAGGGGATCTGACACCCTCATCTGACCTCCTGGGCACCAGGCATGCACACAGTGCACATACATACATACATACAGGCTAAACATTAATACACACAGAATAATGAGGTTTTTTCAAGGTTTAAGATGGTAGGCAACTCTTGTAGACGATCTAAGTTCAGTTCCCAGGACCCAGGGGATCCAATGCCATTTTCTGGATGGTACACTCATATGCATGATTGTGTGTGCACGTGTGCGTATGTGGGTGTGGGTGTACATGTGCATGTGTGTGTATTTAATCAAAAGTAAAATCAATGTTAAAAAAATAACAAGTTAAGTGCTGGAAATATCCTTTCAACATGGTATCAATGCCAATCAAGTGTCCTTATGAGTCCTGTAAAGAAAAGCCTCCCCATATGACATTGCTTCCAATGGCCCTGATGTTTCCCTTGGCTGTCTCTTCTGTGGGATAAGCATGTTCTGGTTTCCAATTCACACCAGTCTAGTGGTCCATCAAGAAAGACATCCAGACCACCTGTGAAAACGAGGTCACAGGGTTCTGGATGTGATTAAAGCCACACAGTACACATGACCATCACCTTTCAAGAAATCCTGATGTAAAAATGGGATGCAATGAGCAGCCCAGTGGTTAGCTGAAGCCATCTCATCTCAGCTACTGGGCAAACTGCTTCCTGGACACATGACACTCATCTAGCTGAGCAAAAGCCCAGAACGGACATCTTGGCTCTCCATAACCAGGCTCACCTGAACCAGGTTTGCACACTGAGACCCAGAATCCCCCTGGGTTACATCGACTGGCTACCATCATGTCCCCTTGTGCATGTACTGTCTCTGGCTGTGCTCCCGTCCTGGAAGCATACTGGGCCAGGTGCAAAAGAAACTCACTCACGCAGCCAAGAATGTCTCCTTGCTGCCGCTCTGCAGACGTTTCTTGATTCCTGGCCTAAGCCGTGAATACCATTTCCCATCTCACCAGCACACAAGGCCTGGAGGCTCGCCAGGCTGTGAGCTCGGGAACAAAGTGCTCTCTCCTTCGGCATCCCCTGTCCAGCACTCCTGCTCCTGCTCAAGCCGTTTAAGGGCAGTGCTCACCTTATTTGGAATTTGCTGAACCCATTTTTTCCAGTATGGTTGGTATTTCAGGTTCTTAGGGTCCACATAGACCATCCCGCATCGAGACACGGTAGCAGGAGAGGCGTACTGCAAGTCTCCAACCTGGGAAGAGAGCGAACCCCTCAGCTGTAAACCCCTTTGCTCATGGCTGCTGACACCTGGGCCACACGTGCCAGGGCCTGCCCTGAGCAGAGACACACAAGGGCACAAAGCCCAGGCCAGACAGACAGCACAGCTGCTGTGATGTTTCTACCCAAACATGGAGTCACCCACGCCAACCACTGAGTTGTCTCTACAACCATTTCGGTTTTGTTTTGGTTTATTTCAAGTTTTTTGTTTGTTTGTTTGTTTGCTTGCTTGCTTTTTGTTTCTTTTTTTGTTTTCATTTGTTTTAGGTTTTGTTTTTGTTTCTTTTGTTGTTATTGTTTTGTTTGTTTGTTTGTTGTTTTTTTCAAGAAAGGGTTTCTCTGTGTAGCCTTGGATGTCTTGGAATTCACTCTGTAGACCAGGCTGGCCTCAAACTCACAGAGATCCGCCTGCCTTTGCCCCCCCCGGAGTGCTGGGGTTAAAGGTGTGTGCATCACTGCCTGGCTCTTTCAGCTTTTTAGGGTGGGGTCTCATATAGTCCAAACTAGCCTGTAATGAAAAATAGCCTTGGACTCCTGGTCCTGGTGCCTCTGCTGTCTGAGTGCTAGGCTGATGGCGTGTGCCAGCGGTGTTTAAGCCGTGTTGGGATGAACCCAGGGCCTTGTGAATCCTAGGTGAGCTCTCCACCCACTGGTCATACAACTCCAGATCCCATAAAAGACATGGTGCTGTGGGCCAGCTGGACAATGATACACACTGACAATGATGTACACAAATGCACTGGTGAATTCTGCAGACTGGAGCAAAAATGGTATCACCATCAAGCAGGGACCAGAGCAAGGCCTAGGGCACAGCTGTGGAACAAGCAGTTGGGTTGGCCATCAGAAGGCGGGGGGACAGGGAGACTCAGAGAGCAGGCTCTAGAAAAGCAGGGGGCTCAATTCGTGACGTGACAGAATTTCTTAATGAAGATAAAGGCAAACAGCGTTGAGAGAAAAGGAAGTTGACTCCAAACTCCAGACAAAACAAATGGTTCTAAAAAAAAGAATGAATTACAGTACACCAGTTGGCTCTACAGTAAGTATTTCCATATTCAAAATAATGTGAATAGTGTGTACTGTTGAGCAGTCCATCAATAAAGTGAGCCGAGGAAGGCAGGCCAGCAGCTGATGTAGCGGCTGAGCCCCGACTTTCAGAGGACTCAGTCACTAGCTAACATGTGAAGTTTTTAATGTTTGCTTTGTTTCTATGAGATCGGGTCTTGCTATATGTATAGAGGGCCACAACTCCTTGCGTGGCCCATGCTGGCCTCAAACTCAGGGGAATCCTCTGCCTCCTATGCAGCCTTCTAACTTCAGGGATTACAAGCATGTGCCACTGTGTTCAGCAAAAATGTGTAAATTTAAAAGCTTGTATTCTTATTTTTTATTTGTGTGTGTGTGTATGTATGTAGGTATGTGTCTTATATAGGTGTAGTACCTATGGAGGCCAGAACAGGGTGTTGGATTCTCTGGAGCTCAAGGGATGGGTATGTGTGAGCTGCCCTGTGTGGATGCTGGGAACCAAACTCAGGTCATCTGGGAGAGAAGCAAACACACTTAACCCCTGAGACATCTTCCCAACCCACTAATGCATAAACTTAGTAAAATAATAACAGGCTGAGCATGTTGTTTACAGATAACAGAATGATTCTCAGGAGAAGCAGCTTAAAAAACATAAAAGTAGTCAATTCTGGCATAAAGAGGAGACAATGGAAGAAGATGGAAAACAAAGGGTTGGGGCAGGCAGGATGGTCCAGTGAGTAGAGTTACAAGCCAAGTTCAATCCCTGGGCTCCATCACTGGAAAAAACAACAGTTCAGTTGGATTATGATTTGTGCTTCATGTTTGTTAACTGCTTGCTTCCACCCGATTCTCACTGTTTATGAGCAAACTGTCATGTGCCCCAAGTATTGCTGTTTAACCTTGCCTAAGAGATTATTTTTGATTGGCTGATTAAAAGGCCTAAACCCGGGCAGGGCAGAATGGGGTGGGCATGGCCAAAGTTCACGGGCTTTGGAAGAGGAGAATCACTGGAAGGAGACAGACAGGAAGAGAGGAGAGAGGAAGAAGCCATCATGGTTTAGTGAAAAAGGAAGCAGGTAGGCCAGGAGGAAGGACTCCAGAAGTGGCATGGAAAGGGGCCATCCAGATGAAGGATAAGCAAAATTTATGGAGTTAAGGATGGGAGATGGGTCAGCTAGGACTGGTTAAGGGGGCTGGAAGGTAGAAGGGGAGGTTATTGAGACAGCGTGGGTGGAAATATCCTCCCGGCCCAAGGTGTTATAAGGCAGTTGTAACATCTAACAGGTGTCTGTGTCTTCTTGATTGTGACAGTAGGTTAGATAACACCACCACACTAATTATCTGGCTAATAATAAACATATTTAGCCCGATACCAATTTATTTTCAACCACACAACTCCTACAGGTTGTCCTCTGACCTATGCACATCCCTGAGTGCGCAAACATAGATAAGTGTGAAGTTTAAAAAAAACATAAAAAAGTAACTCACTATAAGTTTCTGCATCTTCATAATCACCTACCTTAGTAAAGGCTTAACCAACCTAAAAGCAACGCTCCCGTTCAAGTTCGTTTCTTGGCACTACTTGCCTCAAAGAGCAGGGCGCAGTGGGCCTGCAGCCGGATGCGCTCCCCGTTGGCCAGGGTCAGCAGCTTGTTGTCATCCATCACAGAGTTCATGTTCTCCACCCACAAGGCATCCACGTCGCCATCAAACAAAATATACCTGCAGTGACCAAAGACAGGTAAACCATCGACCCTAGAGCATTCCCAGCATCCTCACTGCCCCTCCTGTAGCTTTTCCAGCCAGGACCTTCACAGTGCACTCCCTTTGTTTGACCCAAGTCCTGCGTGAATGCTGAGTAACTCACTAATGTTTACAGATCGGAGAATGTCACACATAATCCAGTTGGTTGCCTTTGGCGAACTGGCCTTCCCTCCTGAGAACAGCACACTGCTGAGCTGGTCAACAGTACGTACTACTGACATTATTTTGATATGAAAATATTTACTGCAAAGCCAACCACAACTCGTTTTGTGTTTTTTAGAGCCTCCCTCCCTCCTCCCTCTCCCTCTCCTCCCTTTCCCTCTTCTCCTCTCCCTCCCCACACCCATCTCTCTCCCTGATCTGCTGCAGGTATGACAATCCTTCCCCCTGAATGCTTCCGCATGTGGCTAAGAATGGGTGCATTCTCTTTGCACCCTCTGGGTTGTTATCAGACTAAGGACATTTAACATGTCTCCAGTTCCACTGTGTGGCTCACAGCCCACACTAATTATGTCATCTCCCAGCGGGAACTTTGCCATCTGTATCCATGGTAGAAAGACTGCAAGTAGCAAAAGCTGTTCAGACCACTGGGTGTAGGGCTGGCGAAGCACCGGGTGTCAGCACCACGGTGCTGTGTCTCCCTACAGGTGGGCAATCTGGGAAATGATGCCTGGTCCAGAAGAGAAGGCACCATGACTGATGGACATGCAGTCACCACACATTTCCAGTGCGGAGACAGGTCATTCCTGTGGCATTGCTGTCTGAGAGGCACAGCCTAACCCCAACAGAGCAGCCGGAAAACCAAAACTGGGACTCCTGTAGTACAGCGGCTCTGGAGCCCTCCAAAACAGCAAGGTCGTAGAGTAAAATGTCTAAGAAACTGCTCGAAATTGAAGGATGCCAAAAACATAGCTACTGATCCAGGCTCCTGGCCAACTAGGAAGACACTCACTTCCGTTCCTTCTTGTCGGTCGGCCTATTGATCTCCCGGAAAATGTTTGACAGCACCCCGTCTGTCCAGTCTCGAGTGGTGGGGTCCAGGATGCCATAAAGCTCGATGACACTCACGGCTTTGGGGTTCAGGATGTACAACTTCGTCATTAGCCCAAGCCTAAACCAAAGAGGCAGCTTCAGCCATGGCTCAGGCCAATAACGTGCCCAAGGGTGACAACCTCAGACCCATGAGAGCAAGTGTAGCTGTGAGTCCGCTCTAAAACCAATCCGTGTTTCTCTTTTGTGAGGAAGGTCAGAGACAGGGTCTCCCTATGTGGCCCTGGCTAGCCTAGAATTTAGTAAGTAGACCAGGCTAGCCTCAAACGAGTGGTGAGCCCCCTGCCCTGCCTGCTAGATTGCAAGTATGCCCCACCGTACCTGGCTCCACGTGCCACACACTTTTGTAAGTCAAGTGGACAGGGCCGGCCCTTCTGTGACAATAAAACCCCACCTCGCTGTGACCAGTCGGAAGAAAGCTAAACCTAATACAACCCACTGGTCGGAATCTTAAAAGAAACGAATGAACGCGGTAAACACGCACACACGTGTGTATGCATGTGCATGACAGCTGTGGCCATTATCCAGCAGTAGACTAAGGAATGACAGAGAATGACTAAGGCTATGAGCAGCAGGCCTCAGGGGGCTGCTCTCCATGGGTCCCTCACATGGAACAGGGAGAAGTGAGATGTGGTGCTGCCCACTCACAGGTTTTGTTATTGTTTTAATTTTATGTGTGTGATATATATACATGCAGTATATGCACATATGTGTGTTCATGAAGAGGCCAGAGGGTGTCACCCGGTGCTTGTCTGCTTGGCTCTCTCTGCCTCACTTCTTTGAGGCGGAGTCTCTCCCTGATAGGCTTGTAGCCGACAAGCCCCAGCGACCCTCCTGCCCCCTCCACCACAGCCGATCCTGTCTTTTTATGTAGGTGCTGGGGATTCGAACTCAAGCCCTTGTGCTTTGTGCACCCAGGCCTGAGAGCCCAAACTCAGGTTGCCAGGGTTGGCTGCAAGCCCCTTTCCAGGTTCTGATCCCTCTCACTGGCCCTTCCCCATGATTTAGGGTACTTTAAAAGGTGGAGTCGCCTCCTGCTTCACACAGGCCTGGTGACAAGTTGTCTGCAGAGGTGACATGCCAGCATTGCCCATTGCAGGTTCTGGCTTACGTTACAGGGCCAATCTGAACACCGAGATGAGATGGCTGAACTCGAACACTGTCCTCCTAAGAGGACAGTTCTGAGAAAAGTTCTGTTTCAAGATGTATTTATTTTTATTTTATGTGTATGAGTGATTTGTCTGCAGGTAGGTCTGTGCACTACATGCATGCAGTACCCAAAGGGGCCAGAAGAGCGTCAGATTCCCTGGAATTGGAGTTACAGAGGGTTGTGAGTTATCACATGGGTGCTGGGAACCAAGCTGGTTCCTCTGCAAGAGCAGCAGCTGCTCTCAACTGCTGAGCCAACTCTGGCCTCATTTGCAGAGTTTTAGAGAAGAAAGGAAGATTTGACAGGCTGGGGTCCCAGATGAAACAAAATCGGTAAAGGGAGAAAGTTCACTGCGTGCCAGCCCTGTTGGCTCTCTGCTTTCCAGTCTTCCCAGACAGGAGGAGTCTCAGCGCTACGCTCCTGCACACTTGCCCACAGGAACTCCATAGTGCCTGCTCTGCTTGTCTCAAACTCTGAGCCAGAATAAGGCCCCCCTCCCCGTAACCTGCTCCTTTTTTAGGTATTTGGGTCACATTAATCAGAAAGACAACTCATGATTGGAACTAACACAAATCCCAGGGGGCGGGGAGAAGCTCTCACCAAATACTTCCCAAGAGGCTGCCCTGGCAAATGCCCAGGCCCCCAGCAGAGCACTCACTTTGTCTGGGCCTGGCATAAGGCATTGATGACCACGGACTTGCCCCCTCCTGTGGGTCCTACCACCATTGTGGTGTGGCGGGTCAGCATGGTCTCGAACATCTGGACCACTTTATCCACCTGTGGAACAGACATGGGCAGCTGCTTTAGACACACCTTCTGAAGAAAAAGAAGTAATAGGTTACCAGGATGTAATTTGGGGCTGGGGAGATGGCTTATCGGGTAGAGAGTGCTTGCCACCAGGCTGGACTACCCGAGCTGCTGATAGGAGAGAACCAACTCCTATGTTTTGTTGTTGTTGTTTTGGTTTTTTTGAGACAGGGTTTCTCTGTGTAGCGTTGGCTGTCCTGGACTCACTCTGTAGACCAGACTGACCTCAAACTCACAGAGATCTGCCAGCCTCTGCCTCCCGAGTGCTGGGATTAAAGGTGTGCGCCACCACCCCACCCCACCCCCCGGCTTTCAACTCCTATGTGGCTGAGGCTAGCCCTGAGCCCCTGATGATCCTGCCTCTGTCTGCCTCCTGCATGCTGGAGGTGTGTGCCTCTATGCCCATCTTTGTAATGGAAGTTTTTGTTTCTTTAAAAACTCAGTTATGTTCTGTAAATATGTTTTTGTTTTAATCCCAAGGGTGGGGTTTTAGTTCCCGCTTTTGCTGGTCCACAACTGTTAACTGTCCCGTGCAGGGTGTGGTCTTTGCCAGCTGGTAATGCCCTGCCAGGTAGAGCATGGAGAGGGGTGTGGTCTAAGGCTCTGAATCTATGAATATGAAAGCCAGAAAGAGAAAGTGTGTCGTGGGGTGGTGGCGTGGCGAGCTATTTGGTGAGGCCAGAGAGACGGTGTGACGGTGTGGAGCAGACGGATGGAGAGAAACGCTTCGGGGGGCAGCGGCTTCAAAGAGACTGCTGGCTGTGTCTGCTGTTAGTGGAGATTGGTAGAGCCCTAAAAGAACCTGGGACCTTAAACAGCTGGAAGAAGTAAAGGGGTCTGCGACTCCTGCTCCTACATAGGGTTGGGGAGTTGGAAGGGAGAGGCTAAAAAATAATAAAAGTTTGAGTCTTTAAAAAGATGAACACTACACATCTTTGTTCCTTTTATGGCAAATACTATTTTATTGCATGTCTAAGCTGCATTCCCCTGTCAGCTGGCTGACACGCACAGTAGTTTCCACACTTGGATACTATGACTACCTAACTGTGGGAGCTCATGAGTTTTTCTGAACACACATGTTCTCAGTGCTCTTGGGCCCATGCAGTATAATAACCAGGTCCTAGGATGTCTCTGTGTGCAGCTTGCTAAAGACCTGGGTCTGCTTGCCAGAACGATGTGTTATTTTACATTCCCAACAGGAATGTGTGTATATGTGTGTGTGTTTGTTTGTGTGTGTTCAGTGTGTGTGTATGTGTGTTGTGTGTATGTGTGTGTCTTCCTCAATTTCTCTCCATTTTGTTTTTTTGGAAACAGCATCTCTTGCTGACCTTGGGGCTCACTGATATGGCTAGTCTGTCTGGTCTTCAAGTTTGAGGGACCTATCCCCCACCCCAGTCCCAGCAGGGCTGATTTACAAGTGTGTGCTGCAAAGCCCAGCTTTCTACATGGGTTCTAGGCAACTGGGCTAAAGCCTGCGTGCACCTCCTCAACTGCGCAGTGACTGATGCCAGCATGTTACATAGTGAGTGCCAGGCCAGTGTGAGGTACAGTATGAGATTCTGTGTGTGTGTGAAAGACAGAAACAGAGAGAGAATGAGAGACGGGGCGGGGGGGGGGAGGAGAAGAAGAGGGAGAGAGAGGGAGGGAGAGACAGACAGGGAAGAAAAGGGAGAAAGGGGGAGGGAAAGATGGAGGAAGAAACAAAGGGAAGGAGAGAGAGAGAGAAAGAGCAAGAGAACACCAAAGCATAAGCAGAGCCAGGGCGGGGCGGGGCAGTCACACCTAGGCAGTCCTCTGCTCACCTGGATGGGCAGGAGAATATACCCATTCTCCTCCAACACCTGCTCCACCGCATCATTGAAGTCTGGATAGCGCACTCGGGGGCAGTCCAGCCCAGGAAACAGGTCAGAGATGAGGCCCAGGAAGAGCGGGACATCCTCAAACACAAACTTGGGCAGGTTCATATCCCGCAGCGCCCGCATCAGGACCACATCCTGGAGGGGTCAGAGGATGTGAGATCACCAAGGAACCCAGCACACAGCTGGACACCCCCTGCCTGGCAGAGAGCAGAACGTTCTTATAAAATTTAATGTGTTTACTATTTCATGTATCTACTCTAAACACATGGTGAGGGCTGGCAAGGTGATTCAACAGATGAAAGGGGCCAGGCCTAATGACCTGGGCTTCATCCCTGCAGCCTGCATGGCGGAAGACACAGCTCACAGAGCAAATTCTTCTCTGACCTCCATGAGCACACAACAATGCAGGCATGTGCACACACCAAATAAATGTGAAAAATGTAATACATAACAAAAAGTACTGTATGTTGGAGATTTACACACCTTATAAAACTTTATGTATCTACACATGTAACTTTTATGTATTTCTGTATCACATATATAAAATAGATTAAATATTTAATAAACTATTCAGTATAATTACATAACATTTTATATTGTATGTACTTTATGTAAAAATTTAAAGAACATTGGGGTGGTGTAATACAAATCGAATTTAGGCAAATATCTACTACTGAGGTACATCCCCGGGTAAAAGTTTTACAATTTCAAAATTCTGGACGGTATGGTGGTGCATAACTTTTAATCCCAGCACTCAGAAGCAGGGGCAGTGGGTTTCTGTGAATGAGGCCAGCATGAAACATACTGCGTTCCAGGCTAGCCAGGGCTACAACTGAGAACCTGTCTCCAGGAAAGTTTTAATTAAGTATGATTCAATATAAAGTATAAAATATTGTAAGGTACAAGCCACTTTCATAAAATATTTTATGAGGATTAAATATAAAAATGCATATAAAATAGAAAAGTTATTTCTGGAATTCATTTTTCATTTTTTTTCAAAGTTTTATAGAAAATAAAAATCCAAAATGAAACCTATAAAAATGGAAGTAGCCAGGAATGGTGGTGCATGCCTTTAATCACAAAAGTCTAGGAGGCAGAGGTGGGTGGATCTTTGTGAGTTCGAGGCCAGCCTGGTCAACAAAGTGAGCCCGAGACAGCCAAGGCTACATGTAGATGGCTTAGAGATTAAGGGCTCTGGCTCTTCTTCTGTCAGACCCAGGTTCAATTCCCAGCCCCCACACGGCAGCTCACAATCATCTGTACTCCAGGGCCTGTAAGGGGACCAGGCAGGATGTGGTGCGCAGACGGGCTGATACAATGCCCACATATGTAAGATAAATCACATTAAAAAAAAAAAAAAGATGTGCAATCAAGTCACTGCTTGAAGAGGAACTCACATTCCCCCTTCGACCACAAGGGTCTCGGGGTCCCTCTGCTGCCCCGCCACCCTAAGACGACAGACTGGTGGTTGCTACGGGAGCACTCTGAATTTCTGCACTGCCATGGCGACTCTGAGCTTGATGTTAAAGTAACAAGTCACGGAAGGCACCACAGAGAAGAGATCAAAGCAAAGCCAGGGAGCTGACCTAAGCCAGCCAGAGAGCCAAGACCTAAGCTTCCGCGGCACCCTCTAGCCCATTCCCTGTGCTATGCCTTCTGCGCATGTATAGGCACTTCGAGGAACAACACAGAACCTCGGACCCTGAGTGACCTACCTCCTGCAGGTCGGGGGAACCCCTCTTCAGCTCACCAGCCATGACCAGCACAGACTTCAGGGCTCGGAGGCCGAAGTCATAGTGGTGCTGTTTAGACAGCTGCTCCCGGGCCAGCTTATAGAGCACTGTCATCTTCTTGGCCAGCATCTTGTTGACCAAAGACAGGGAGAGAACAAAAAAATACAAGAGCATGAAGTGGCAGAAAGCAACAGGGCATCACTGTAAATACAAATGGACACAGGCAGCCAAACATCGGCAGAGCTGCTCTTCAGGGTTCAAACTGTCAGGGCACAACTTCCTCTCCAAACCCTGGTACCTTGCGGGACTCATTCGAAGAACACACATGCTGGCCAGGAGGGGGGTGTGCTCAGGCAGGAGGATCAGAGTTCAAGGTCATCCTCTGCTACATAGAGAGTTTGAGGCCAGCATGAAATACTTGAGACCCTATCTGAACTACGCGAACACATTTGCCAAGATCTGGCATGTTGTACAAAGCCAGGATCGGTACTGCCTCCCATGACATCGGATCACAGCAAGCCATCATAGCCCACTCACCCAGAGTGCAGACCTGCTACAGAGCTCCGCCCCCTCCCAGCGGCTGTTCCTTTTGTAGTTCATTTTGGTACTGGGAGATGAACCCAAGACCACTGAGCTACGTCCCTAACCCTTTATTTTATTTTGAGATGGAGGCTGCCTTTGAACTTAGAATCTCCCTGCCTCAATTTCCTAAGAAGCATAGATTAGAGATCAATATGAGCCACTGTCCCCAGCCTGTTCCCCTTGCTGATGAAAGCTTAGATTTCCAGGCCACATCAGTCAACCCTACCAGTCCCCAGGGTTTCCCGTGAAAAGATGGACAAAAACAAACAAGGGATCTCATAATGAAAAGTTTTGGCAGTTTGGGATGGGGTTCAGTGGGTACAATGAGAGCCTTGGGAAGCAGCCGGCTCAGGGCTGGAGGGATGGCTCAGTGGTGAAGAGTATATATTGCTTTTATGGAGAGCTCAAGTTTAGTTCCCAGCACTTACGTTGGGTGGCTCACAACCACCTGTAACACTAGTTCTGGGGGAATCAGATGCCCTCTTCTGGCCTCTGTGGGAACTGCATTCATATGCACATGCGTAGACTAACAATTTAAAAATAAAGTTGTTTTTTTTTTTTAAGAGCATGAATTGCAGGAAAAACTTGGGGGTGTGTAGTTTCAAGCTGGAACACATGCCTTGGTTGTATGAGGTACCGGTCTCCATCTTCAGCATCACAGAAGGACAGAAACAGAGTCTCACACAAGCGTGTAGGCACATGTGTGCACTGCATACAGAAGCCAGAAGAATTAAGTGTCTTTCTCTATCTCTCTACACATTGCCCTGACACAGGATCTCTCCCTATTTTGACTAGTTTCCTCCTCCGATGCTGCGGTTACAGGCATGTGCAGCCGTGCCCAGCTGTGGACTTGGGTGCTGGGAATTCAGACTCAGGTCTTCACAATTGCAGAGCAAGCCCTTTCACCCAGTGAGCCAGCTCCTTGGTCCTCATTTACTGTATTTTCCGAGAAGGTCTCTCACTAGCCCTGGCATCAACTGAGTGGTGAGCCAGCTGACCAGGGAGCTCCAGGGATCTGCCTGGCTCCCGCTCCCCGGTGCTACGCAACTGCAGGTATGCGTCAGCACACCTGGCTTTTGCGTGGATCTGGGGATTCAAACTCAGGTCATCGTGTTCTCGAGGCAGGCCCTTCACTGAGCAAGCTTCTCCCTAGCCCTGTGGTGTGGCTTTTAGAGGCTGACACATAGAGTATCTCAGCGTCAATGGGATTGGTGTGTGCTCTGACTACACAATGAGAGACAGAACACGAACCCTGGTGACTCCTGAGCAGCTCTCAGGCTGTGACAAAGACCTGCGTGTGTATATGTAAGATGCCACATCTCAGGAGGGGCAAATGGGAGGGCCGTTACTGCCATCCCAACCTCTGGAGCATGAGTGCATTCCCAAACTAAGTTACAGCTTCTGAGAGGGTGGGGAAGGCATGGGAACAGAGCCAGGGCAGCGTCGTGGCAAAGCACAACCAGGAGCCTCTCACCCGCATGCTCACCTTGGCCCCCAGGAAGCCTTCAGAGAAGAGCATGATCTCACAGATCTGCTGCAGGTCAGGCACAATGACCACCACAGGCCTGAACAGAGCCTTCACGGACTCGGGCAGCTCCGTGCGGCCTGCGTAGCCGGGGTTCATGGTGATGAAGATGCCCATCCGAGAGTCCAGGGAGATCTCCTGACCTTCAAACTGGGTGACAAGGAGAGGAGGGGGCGATGTGGCCACCAGTTTACCTAGGGAGAGGAAGCTGGGGCCTAAGGGGGACCGTGATGTGGGCAAGATGGGGGTCTCTGGATCAGAACAGACTCCAAGACATCTGAGAAGCCAGGTGTGGCTTCTGGCAGGTGTGGTGTCCCCACAGATGTGCCCTGGCAGGTGTGGTGTCTGGCAGGTGTGTCTGGTAGGTGTAGTGTCTGGCAGAGTGGTCAGGTATGGTGTCTAATGAGGCACGGTTTCTGGTGAAGTATAGTCAGGTGTCTTGTCTGGCCAGATTTGGTCAAGTGTGGTGTCAAGTCAAGTTGGTGTCTGGTGAGGGGTGGTGTTTGCTCAGGCATGGTAGGTAATCCTCATTGTCAACTTCAGGGACTTCAGGCTTACCTCGGTACAGCCGTGGGGGCCTCAGTGAGAGTTAGCAGATGGAGGGTGACCCACCCTGAATGTGAGGGTACTCTCCATGGGATGAGGTGTCCAGATAGAATTAAAGGGGGGGGAGGGAAAAAGCTAGGCAACACAGGCAAATCCCTCTCTTTGCTTTGGGGCCACAGCGGTAGGAGCTACCCTGCCCTGCCCTCCCTCCCATGATGGACCAAATGGAACCGTGAGCCAAAATCATCGCTGGTCACAGCGGCACAAGAGCAGCTGGCTAAGCAGGTCTGACAATGACCCCCACCCAAAGAGCACAGGCTCTGCCGAGAGTGTCCACAGCTCGGGATGCGGGTGGCCCCCGCAGCCCTCACCTGGAAGGTGGTCAGCTGGTGGATCAGCGCGTTGCGGATCGTCTGGATCTGGGAGGAGATGACAGACAGCACGGAGGCGTCGATCCGGTTGAACTCATCGAAGCAGCCCCATGCACCACACTGGGCGAGGCCAGAGAAGATCTTCCCGACAGCCTGGGGAGCCCATCAGAATCATCAGGGCCGGTTCCTCCTGGAAACGGGGAGCTTGCCTCTTCTAAATTAAATGCTGCGCTGAACAGCTAGCTGGAGGCCTGGCTGGACTCAGCACCCACAGAATTTTCCAGCAGTATTCCCAAGGCCCCTGTCGGCAGCCCGGCTCCCCATTTGGGGGCTAGATAGTCAAGGCTGTGTATTTGTATAAAACTCCAGATTGCCAACGCTAAAAGTTGGAAGATCTCGCCACGGGGGTCCACTGTCCCAAGTTCCCTTATTGAACCAAAGCAGAACAGTGGTGCCCTCTAGTAGGTGGAGTGCAGTACTGCAGTTAGCCACTGTCCTCACCCCTCCTTGTTGCCTCCTACTCATTTATGCTATCTCCCTGATCCCAGCGGCCTGTGAAAAGACAGGTGACACACTTCCCAACCATGTCAGCACTAGAAGCTCTCTGCGGAGGGATGGGGTGCCGGAAGTGACGGTGAGGCCTTACTTTGTAATCCATGCCTTCACCGCAGTTGGTGACGACACACAGCAGGCCCAGGGCTTTGGCGAGGTCCTTGGTAGTCTCCGTCTTGCCGGTTCCTGCTGGCCCAGCAGGGGCACCTCCCAGATACATGGACAGAGCCTGTGAGTAGCCAAGCGCAAAACGCATGTGGTCTGGGTCCCGGCAAGAGCGCCACTCCCCGGTTCATCTCTGGGGCGCATGTCGGGACTTTGTGATGTTCAACTCTGCACGTCTCTCTGATCACTCTGACACAAAATGCTCATATTGGTGGACTCCCATGCTGCCTCTTTAGACCCCTCACAGATCACCTCACACATCTTTTTTTGAAACAGGGTTCCACACAGCCAGGGTTGGCCTAAAATTTGCTACAGAGCTAGGGATGACCTTGAACTCCTGACCCTTCTACCTCCACCTCCTCTCACTGGGGTCATGGGCCTGTCTGCCCTCCATGCTCGGCTTAAGTTCACACTTGTTTTTAGAAAAACAACAGGCTTCTGGCCTCTCAGTCCAGCAGAGCCCTGGGCTTCATGCTTCCATTCTCTCCTGTCCTCCAACTTCCACACCACACCCGGGATATGGTGGGGTGATGCACACGGGCTTGAATCTCAGCCAGGAGCTGAGCTGTGAGCTGAGGGCCCGTCACACACAGGCCCTGGCTCAGCACACAGAGTCCTAGGGGCTCTGTCCACAAACAGGAGGATCTGCCTTCTGACTACAGAAAGCTAACACCGGGGTCCCATCCTGAGGGGAGACATGGGTCTCCTCCTTTACCCACCTTCTCACAGTCTGATCTGTTTTAGTCTTTTACGTCTTACACATTTCTGCAGTTTTCTATTACCTCTGCCTCCACCCCGACCCCCGACCCCTGCCCAGGGACCACTGTGGAACCAGCATTCCCAGGGGAGACTTCTCAAGGTTTCCTGTTCCAACAGTGACAACTCCAAGCAGAAGACTGCTGTCTAGGACAGCCAACGAGCTGTGTCCGGGGGCAAGCGTGTCACCTGTGTGAGCGTCAGGTAGATGCGATCTGTCAGGGGCGTGATGACCAGCCGCCCGTTCAGGCCCATGTACTCATAACCGTAGCCAAAGGTTCCCGTGCACTGGCGGATGTTGAGTTCATCCGGCTCTCGGTCCCAGTAGAAGCGAAGCTGGCTTTCCCACTCAAACTCCCGGGCCTCGAGGATGCTGGGGGGCAGGGAGAGGGAAGGAAGGGGCGGTAGCTGGGCAGACCACAGGAGGACAAAACAGCAAGGCATCCCAGGATCCCGGGGAGAAAGCCACCTGCCCCGGATGAAGGAATCCACGATGTCCCGTGCGTGCACATCGATGATGAGGACCGTGTTGTATTTCTTCCGTTCGTTTCTGGTCAGCATCAGGGAGATGCGCTTGACCAGTTCATCAATCTGCTCGTGCATCTTCTTGCCGTAGTTCTTCATGGCCTGCTTGTCCCCTTCCTTGACCTTGTTGAAGACATCCTCCACTTCCCAAGTCCACCACACCTGGCTGGCAGCCAGCACCACCATGCCTTGGTACAGCAGCATCCAATCCACCCTACGGGGGGTGGGAACACACCTGTCACAGGCTTGACAGACGTTGGGTCCAGCCACAGGCTGGACTGCAAGGCAGCTGCAGTAGCAGTTCACGTGTCTAACCTGGGACAGGAGACGTGAAGGCCAGGAAAGCTCCAGGCTGGACCATGAAGTACCAGGACAGCGACCCCTCATAGACTCCTGACTACATCCCTATCATAGGCCAGGGGTCAGCAGCAGAGTCCTGGCTGAGAGTCTACCATCAAGGGGCCGGAGCTGGAGCTGCACAGTCAGTCACCTGCCTGCTGGGATCCTGCCTGTCTCCCATCGTGGCAGAGATCCACAGAGCATCCCAGCAGGGCTGCTCCTGACCGCAGGGTCAGCCTGGCCCACCAGCCTCGAGCTCTCCCACCCCCCCGCCCCCAGGCTGAAGCTGTTTCACCCACGCACTTCCGCACACCCCCATCACCTGGTTCTGTCTTCACAGTATCTGAAGATGGCTTCCTTGGTGATGAGTCTGTTGGTCCTCCTCATTTCATTCAGTACTGCGGTCATCCAGTCTTCCACGCGGCCCTCGGCTCGGATGATCTTGCGGAAGTTCATGACTTCACCCTCTGCCGAGATCATGGCGGACACCAGCTTTTCCCCGCTTTCCCCGTCGTGGAAGCGCAGCATGGCTATGTTATCATACATCTGCCGAGACAGCAGGGGGTGTAGGTTGGGATGCCGGCAGCACCCACACCAGCCGGTGTACCCACGGCACTCTGGGGGTTACCCTACACAGATGTCCATGCTGTGGGTGGTTGTTTACTGGTTGTTTTCTGGTCAAGACAGCAGCCCAAGCCTATTCAGCACTGTGCAAATTCAAGACGGGTTTTCAGAAGGAGGGAAGATCTCCCTCTCTGGCATGATGGGGAGCTAGCGTAAGCATGGGGACAGAGCAGTCCACACACACGTGCATGCACACACACACACACACACGGCGGAATGAGGGCTCGATCCTTAGGGCTGTGACCAGGTAACTTTGAGTCATTTGTCCCGCCCTCTTGAAGCCTGAAGGAAATATCTTAATAAAAGGGCTGGGAGGATGCCACAGATGACAGGAGCCATGTGTCACGGTCGCAAACACTGGCAGTGACATCTATTGCCGAAACTGACCAAGAGGCAGTTCCAGAACCTGAGTCCTTTAGGGCTCCGTGGAATAGCACCAATGCTGCAAACCAGAAAGAGGCTGTGAGGAGAGGCCAGCTGTGAGGACTCAGAAGGGGAGGCTCTCACAGGACGCCGGCAGGAAACGGGGGTCTCCGCCATTCATACTCTACATCGGCCACAGCCTGGCTAGAAACGGGGCATCAGCCAGGCATACGGGTGGCACAGCCTGTAACTGAGAAGCACAAGCAAGAAGATGGCCAGTACAGGCCAGCCTGGGCCACACACCCTCTCAAAATGAGAAAGACAAGAACAAAGGGAGGGGCGGGGGAGGAAGGAAGTGGTCTACCTCTTGAGAAGGAAAACATTTGATCAAAACCAGGAATATTTTAACTGAACTTGACTGCTTGCTCTGACTCTGAGTCTTCACCTTTACCATTGCCCTGAACTCAATCATGACACTGACCTTCCCTGTGGCCCTGACCATTACCATAGTCCTGGCCCTGCAGGTGAGCCCTACCTTGATCATATGCTCCTGCACACACAGTGGGTCACTGTTGCCCAAGATGCTGAGCAGCTCGTCGTCTGAGATGAAGAAGAACCTGGGGAAGGCGTTCCTCTTGGAGTCCAGGTAGTCATTGAGGCTCTTCTGGCACTTCTCCAGGCCCTCGCTGATGTTCTGCAGGTCGGTGAGGCGGTTCGGGGCCTCACAGCATCGCTTTATCACTGGGTCTTTCAGCGTGTCCCCCATGATCTGGAGGTCGGGGAGACATCACAGAGTCACTCCAGCCTGGCAGAAACGCTGTCCCTACAGGACCCCAGGAGGCTGATCAAGACACAAAAGGACCAGCAGAGAGCTGCAGCCTCAGGGTGTGAAGCTGTGAAGCTCTAGGCAGTGAATCCTGGCAGCGCCGGATACACAGTTCTGGTTTGCCTCTTCTTCCCATTTGGAGGCCTGTTGCACAAGTATGGACTGTGTCTGTTTGGACATGCAGTGCCCACCCAGCTGCAACAGGGCTGCACACAGTAGATGCTCAAACAAAGCTTATGACAGGAACTCAGTTCTGAGCCATTTGTACACACAGGATATTCACCACAGTGGTTCTTCCATGCCAAAAGCGTGAGGGATTGAAAAGGGGGGAAGACTAGAAATTGTCTAAATGTCCAACAGTGTGAAAACACGGGCAGTGGGGGGACTTGGCTATTTATTGACTGACGTACGCAAGAGAGGGCTAGCTGCAAAAGCTTGCCACCAACTTGAGTTCAGGCCCCAGACCCCACGTGGTGGAAGGAGAGAGCAGACTCCCACAAGTTGTCTTCTCACTTCATGCACGGCCTGCGGCGTGTGTGGTATGTGGGAATAGCGGCGTGGGGGTGGGGTGGGTGCACACGCTCACGAGTGTGTGCATGTGTGCACAAACACACGCTAAGTTTAATTTTAAGCATGTAAAGAAATATGTCACAGATATGAACCAAAAAGAGCCTGCTTGTGGGTTTACCTATACCTGTATGTTTATGTAGGATGAAAACTCTAGAGTGACACATGGTCAACTCTTACATAGATCAACAAGCAGGAATTTTTGTTAAGCAAGTTAAAGTTATAGATGATGAGCAAGAGCCTCAGAAACTGCCCGTGCAGGGACCAGTCCACACAGACACACGCCACTCCCACACTGATGACAGTGCTGTCCACTCTCGCACTGACACTGTCCACCCCCACGCTGATGAGGACACTGTCCACTCTCGCACTGACATTGTCCACTCTCACGCTGACACTGTCCACTCTCACACTCATGCTCCCACTCTCACGCTGGTCACTTGCCCTCCTAAATATCCTGTCAATGTTATCAAACTTCTTGGCCTCGTCTGGCAGCTGGGCCCGGATGTCCCCACCAATGAAGATGCTCTCCAGGTACATCCACTTCCTCTGAACCAGCATCCAAATCTGAAAATGCACCAGATGTCAATGTCAGAGGGTCATGAGGCATGCCAGCGAGTGCAAAATGCCCCCCTAACCTAGGACAACATACAAGTCAGTTCACTCAGGGCAAGGACTTGGCAGGCCAGGCGGCCCTGTATACAAAGACATGGCCACTGCCCCTTCTACACCAAGCACCTAGCCCTCCTGGATCTTTGCTTTTGCTTTCTGGGGTTTTGGTTAGCTGTGATCAACAGAGTCTAAAAGCATAGTCATTCGGCAGGTGTGCAGAGAGAGCACAGTCACGCAGCTCCGAGACACTGCTGTCACGGGCGCTCTGTGTTGATAGTCACTGCGGCTCGCCTCTGAGCAGACTGGATTTGTAAATTAGACTTTTCCATAGGTACATGCATACTGGGAAACAGTCGTACGGGGTTTGGCACTATCTGGGTTCTGGGTATTTTCAGGGCATCTCAGAATAGACCCTGGAGATTTAGTGGTTATCATGCAGAAATGAAGCATTAGAGGACACAGCTTTACTCAAAAGCAAAATAACGCTCCTCACGCCTTCCTGGGCATGTGATTTCACACATATGAAACATAGAGAGTAGGATGACATGCAAATAGGAAGCAGATGTATGATTGCCAGAAACTGGGGACATGGGACTGGGAAGTGATGGTTTGGGGGCTTTCTTTTATAGTGCTGAGGAAATTTTGGAACAAAATGTAGGCAGAATTTACATAACATAAACGCTCTAAAGGCTCCTGACCTGCACAGCCTAAAATGGTTAATTTGGTTGGTGAGATGGCTCAGTCCAGAAACTGCCCACTGCTCAAGGACAAAGACATAAGCTAAGCTCTCTGGTACCCATGGTGTAACCCCAAAACTGAGAGGGTGGAGACAGGAGGATGCCTGGAGCTCATGAGCCAGCCAGTCTAGCCTATCAGTGAGTTCTAGATTCAATGAGAAACCTGGTCTCAAAAAATAAGGTGGAGTCAGGCTTGGTCGCCCATGACTTTAAGTCCAACACTCAGGAGACAGAGGCAGGTGGATCTCTCTGAGTTCGAGGCCAGCATAGTCTACAGAGAGAGTTCCAGGACAGCCAGGGGCTACACTATGAGACCCTGCCTCAGAAAAACCAAAAAATAGAGAGAGAGATATAGCAAAATGGTCAATTTTATGTTACATAAAATTCATCTTAATAAAAGATTTTAAATCATAAAAGCGGCTGGGGAGATAGCTCAGTGGTACAGGACTTATCTTGCATACTTGAGATCCTAGGTTCAATCTCCTGAAACACACACACACCACCAACAACAAAACTGTGCCCCATAAAAGAGCTCAAAAGTAAAGAGTCAAAGGCAAAAACAAGCACAGCAAGTCAAGGATGTCCACGCACAATGGGAACAGGGCCAGGATCACGTTTCTTTGCCAGAGAACTAAGATATGAATGAAAAAATAGGTTTTTCTATTGTCTGGGGAGGAAAAAAAAAGCAGCCACCCAGAAATAGTGAACTGAACCTGATTGATCTGGCTTGTTCACAGAGGCCCGATCCAGCACTATCCCCACAGGACTGACCCACCATCCAGTAGGACAGGACAGGATGGACAGACTGCAAATGCAGGTGACAAAATGAAGCAAGAATGGGAAGAAAAGCTTTAGGTAGGATGACCTGAAGAGAAGTTGAATCACGGGGGAGGGATTACCACACTCCATGAGAGTTCGCAGACACACAGAGAGAACTTTTGCTTCAAAACTGAGACGTATAACGAAATCTGAAAAGGACTTTAGCATACGTATGTATACAGTTTTTCCAATGTTTATCACGTTGATGGTGGAAGTACTCATGCAACAAGAACAGGAGATATGAAAAATGAACAGGGACACCCTAAAAGGCCAAGTCAGAAACTTAGAAATTAAAAATTAATTTCTGGAAATCAAAATTTCACCAATCTCTCCAAATGTGCTCTTCCCCCACCCCTAGCTAAATCAAGAGCCACGAAATAGTCATTCATTTCTAAGCACAAATGTTCCCATATAAAACTCCCGAAAGAATTGTCCGCACATTTTCCATTTTCTTTGCTCTCACCTCAATGACCTCCCCTATCAGAGACAGTGTCTTTTCCCACTTATGGACGGTTTGCAGAAAGGGCCCCACGAATCTGCTCCCAGAGATGCTCTGCAAGTTGACAGTGTTGTCATCCAAGCACTGGATAATGTCGTCCACAGACCCTAGGATGTAGCCCCGCTCCTGTGTGCCTTTGTAGTACTTAACCACGGTGAACTTCATGTTCTCCCAGGTGTCTAGGATTTCCTTCACAGCCTGGTTGGGAAAGAAAGAAGCTTTTGGATCCACAGGGAAGAGCAGGAACCTGTCCCAGTAGCCTCCTCCCTAGTTCATCAGCAGCTCAACCTATTGTCCCCTCAGTCATCCCAGAAGTCAGGATTCTCTGCGGCAACAGTGTTTCCTGCCTATCAGGCTCGCACTCAGCCTGGCAGGCATGTTACATGTGGGATCTCAGCTGACCTCCTCGTTATGCAGAGATGGGCTCAGAGAGGCCACACAGCATGCCAGGCATGCTGCTGAGTGCCAGAAATGGGGTCTCCCCTGCAGCTCCCTGTGTAACCAGGGAGTCTTGCCCCATGCCCCCTCCACTGCTGAGCGAGAACGCCTGAGTACAAAATGCTAGATGTGCTATAATTCTATTCTCTGAAGAAATACACACTGATGTGTGCTCACGTGTATGTCTCCATGTAGATGTTCATATGTATGTGTGATTTAGTCTCCAGTAACACAGGCCCCTGGGCATACCTTGGAGGGATTATCTTAATCAGGTTCAGTTATAAAGATCCACCCACTGTGGGTGGCACCATTCCCTAGGCTGGGCACTTGGACTGAATAAAAAGGAGGAAGCAGCTAGGCTAGCATTCATCTCTCTTCGTCCTGACTGCAGAAGCAGTGTGACCAGCCACCTCACGCTCCTGCCACCATGCCTCTTCCTCCATAATGGGCTGTGCACCCTCAAACTGTGAGCCACAATAAATCCTTCCTTCCTTAAGAGGCTTTTGTAGAAGCATTTTGTCACACCAGTGAGAAATATAACTAAGACAATATCTATATATTATTATGTGTGTGCGTTTAAGAGTATGTATGTGAGTATGTACACAGGTACTGTATTGCATGTACGTTACTGTATGTGTTTTATGCATATATTTATGGATGGCACGTGTCATGTGTGGATGAATTTCTTAGCTTTTTGTTGGCTTGTATTAGTTGTACAAAATAGGCTCACGTGGTGTCTTCCTGGGCTCAAGTTCCACACTTTGATCTTGAACCTGCATCTTAAGCAGGGAGCAGCCTTCAGTGGGACACTAACTACAACTGTATTCAAGTGTCCAGGCTGTGAGTAACCTTCTTATTTTAGAATATGTGAAGAATATGAAACTATGATAAAAACGACAGAACATGAAACTATAATCAGGGATGTCAAAAAAGTAAACTGAGGCAGAGGCTCTATTTACTTAGATACTAGAGAAAGTGTGTTTCCTGCTCCGTAAAAAGACAGCCTTTGCTGGGAGCAGTGAAGCGCCTTGTGATCCCAGTATTCAGGAAGCTGAAGCAGGAAGATCATGAGTTCAAGACTAGCCTTGGCTATATGCAAAAAACCCATCCCAACAAACCTGAGCCTGAAGAGGAGCAGCTCAGAGGCAGAGCTCCTCCCTAGCACATAAGAGGCCCCAGATCCTCCCACAGAACCGAAATCAAAGGCCCTCCTTCCCACCTTCTCAATGGCGACCTCCTTGACGGCTGCGGTGACAATCACATTGAGCACTTCTGTGTGTTTGTGCAGCTCCATGGCGAACATGTTCTCCAGCGTGAAGGTCTCTGTCATCTCGAAGAACACTCCCGTTTTCTCCATGAGTTCTTTCCAGTGTCTGGAAAAGCGCAGGGTGGTTAGCAAGTGCCACCAGACAAATGCAGAGGCAAGCTTAATTGTTCTCACTGAAGTCACAGGAGAAGGCCCCGTGGGAGAGCCTTCCAGTGACAAGGGACAGCCCGGGATTATACTCCAGAGTTCTTCCAAATCCTCTCCCTGCCACCAGAGTTAAAAGCAGAAAACATATGGCAAGCCCTGCCCTGTGCGTGCCTTCGCCTCAGACGTGCTAGGCGATTGCTCTGTCACTGAGCCACATGGCCCAGTAAGCACTAACTGTCCTGAGTGCTGGGGGAAAGCATTGGCTGGGCCAGGGTAATGGTGCAGGCCCATGGGAGACTGAAAGAGGACACCATGGAGCTTGAGGCCAGCTTGGGCTACAGCCTGAGACCCTGATCCAAAAGAAGAAGAAAGAAAGTGGGGGAGGGGTCCCTGACATTAGAGGTGACATTCAGATGTGGGAAAAAAAGGGACATGGCCAGAGCCTGGGAGCTGTGGGCGATGGACTACTAGGTCATGAAACTTTTGCCTGTTAGAGAGAAGAACAGCCCAGTGAGCACAGGGTGAGAGCATTCTAGGTCTGTGAGAAGTGCAGGGACATAGATGGGCAAAAGCCGTGTTGGTTGGGCCTGTGGCTGCCACTCTAGGCTCAACAGGACAGGTAGGGAAATAGATGTCAAAACCACAGGAGCGCTCAGGAGAGGCCTTCTTGCTGGTGTGAACAGGACTGTGCACTCATCAGCTCCCTGGAACTATGACCAAATGCCCGAGAAAAGCGACTCTACTACAGAGAATTCAATCTACAGTCATGGTGAGGGAGACAGTCCTGACCAGGGGCCTGGGATGCGACAATGTGTTCTTCTCATGAACGATGGGGAGGAAGGGGATGAGACCAACAGGTTCCACCCCCTCAAGTCACCCAGTGACAGTGTTCCTCCAAGGAACCCAGCCTTCAACACACGAGCCTCTTGGAAACATTCCAGATTGGGAGGAAACAGAGAAGGCAAAACTTTCTAAGTAAAATAAAATTGCTTGGTGTGACTCTGTGACACAGGACTCAAGGCTCCATTAAACACCAGAAGGACCTGTGCATCCAACATGGCAGCCACAAGCCATGTGTCACTGCTGGGTAAGCCCAAGCTCCGATGAAGTGTAGAAAGCACGCCAGATTTCCATGTATGGTCTTCACAGAAGTCAAATATCTGCTACATGTGGAATGGCACCTTGGATATCACGTCAGTTGAGTATATCACTAAGGGGCTGGAGAGGTGGCTCAGCTAGCTAAGAGCACTGGCTGCTCTTGCAGAGGACCTGGGTTCAGTTCCCAGCACCTACATGGCAGCTCACTGCCATCCGTGACTCCAGCTCTAAAAGATGTGATGCCCTCTGGCACACATATAAACATGTACACTGACAAACATGTATAAACATAACTTAAAATAAAAACAAATCTTTAAAGTATGCAGGCAAGTGTGTGAGCATGTGTATTTGTGTGTGTGTGTGATGGCTCTTGCCTATAATCCCAGCATGTAGGAAGCTAAGAAAGACTGCCATGAGACTGAGAATAGCCTGAGCTACACAGGGATTTTCTAGGCTAGCCTGGGTTGCAGAATAAAAGCCTATCTCAACCCCCTCCCCAACAAAAAGACTAATTCATTGTTCTCATTCCTTTTTTCCCCCTTTTGGTTTTTGAGGCAATGTGCCCAGGCTGGCATGGAAAATGTTATCCTCCTGTCTCAGCTGCCCAAGCACTGGAATGACAGGTTTGTAGCACCATGTTCGGTTTTTTTTTTAATTCATTTTGTGGCACTCTGCTGGCTAGCTTTGTATGTCAACTTGATACAAGTTAGAGTCATCAGAAAGGAAGGAGCCTCAGTTGAGGAAATGCCTCCATTAGATCCAGCTGTAAGGCATTTTCTCAGTTACGGATTGATGAGGGAGGGGGCCCAGCCCATTGTGGGTGGTGCCATTCCTGGGGTGGTGGTCCTGGGTTCTATAAGACAGCAGGCTGAGCAAGCCATAGGGAGCAGGCCAGTAAGAAGCACCCCTCCATGGCCTCTGCATCAGATTCTGCCTCCAGGTTCTGGCCCTATTTGAATTCCTGTCCTGACTTCCTTTGGTGACAAGCAGTGTGGAAGTGTAAGGTGAATAAACCCTTTCCTCCCTAACTTCGCTTTTTGGTCACGGTGTTTCCTTGCAGCAACTGATAGCCTAAGACTGGCCCCTAAAAACTGCAGATGCCATTGGTGGCCCCGGTCCATTTCTCCTGGATTCCACCAATCAACTCCTCCTGCTTTTAAAACGAGAACATGGCTTTGACTGAAGCAGCCATTGGGGTCATTTTTAATAAAACCCTTGGCGCTATCTTCACTTACAAACAAGGCTGGCACCGCTCACCTCACTGCTCAACGGGTCCCTCGTCTAACCTGAGCTGTGTATGTCTGAAGCCCAATACCCTTCCATGAGCTCCCCAAGCTGATGGAGGACTGGAGGGCAAAACCAACCTCTCTCTCAGGGCCTCATGCTTCAAGTCCAGAAGCAGAGGGATGGAGTCTTTGAATGCCTTCATCTTTGTTTCCAAGTGGAAGGCCACGGATAAGCCGCGCACCTGGCGTGGCAGCTTTCGGAGACCTTTGAGGAAGCCTTCGATGCCATCCTGCAGATACTGGACATTCAGGTTGATCCAGAGGGTCTGGGACCATTCCTCTTTGGCAGCCTAGAAACATTAGACAGCCGATGGGGCCTGATGCAAATGCAAAGAAAGCAACAGGGTGTGTATCTAGCTTGGGCCTTGCTCAGCTCTGTCTTCAACGGAACCTCTCACTTAAAAGGCCAGTGTTGGGGTAGGAAAGAAGGGGATGCCAATGTTCTGAGCCTTCTCTCATATATCCCTGCCCCCCGAGGGCATTTGTCCCTGTGCCCGGGAGGAGCGGCACCTTCAGACCCTCATACAGGTCGTAGATCATTCGCAGCCCCGACATCTCCTTCTGCACTTTGATAAGCTCAGGGTACATGGTGATGGGCAGGTCAAAAAGCTTCTCCGCATTAGCCAGCTCCTGCCGGTTCTTCTCATGCCTCGCCAGCTCTTTTTCAAAACTGCCTAAGAGCTCCACGCCTGGAGAAGAAGTGCAGAGAGAGAGAGAGCAGAAGGACAGCGGGAATGTGAGATCCCTCTAGCTCCAGGGCTTGGGAAGAAGGAGAGGTGGGAGGGTGGGAGTGGGCGGTCCCTGCACATTCAAGGCCAGACTATGTAGATAGCAAGTTCCCAGCCAACCTGAGTGACAAACTGAACAATGTGTCTACAGTGTATGTGTGTTCAAGACTGAGGGCCAGTAACATGGTCCACTGGGTAAGGACGCTTGCTGCTAAGCCTGATGGCCTAAATGCAATCCCCCGGAACCGCATGGTGGGAAAAGAGAACTGGCTCCCACGGGTTGTTCTCTGGTCTCTGCACATGCGGTCTCACACACACACTAAACAAGTAAATGTAATAAAAATGTTAAATAAGAATACAATAGTTGATTAAGAAATCACTCATTAATTATATACATAATTATAATCCTTTTATAATTTATAATATAATCCCTTTATAATTTATAATTATGTTATGATCCCTTTTTCAAGACAGGGTTTCTCTGTGTAATAGATCCCTGGATGTCCTAGACTTGCTTTGTAGGCTGGCCTCGAACTCACAGAGAGGCGCCTGTCTCTGCCTCCCTGAGTGCTGAGATTACAGGTACAGGTGTGCACAACTGCACCTGTCTTCATTAATTATGATTTCATACACATAAGTTACAGGGGAAAAAAATTTTAAGTCAGCAGAATTTATCTTGTCCCAGAAACCAAAAGCCCATATGCCCTGCAAGCCCCTCTAATTAGAATGTGGATCCCAAGACCTTGCAGGCAGAGTGGAGACTGAAAAAACACCGAGTCCCACTTCACAGCCGACGTCACTGGCCCTCTGCTGGCCCGGAGGCCTCCCTCAGCACACTCTGCGGCCTCTGCTGGCCCGGAGGCCTCCCTCAGCACACTCTGCGACCTCTGCTGGCCCGGAGGCCTCCCTCAGCACACTCTGCGGCCTCTGCTGGCCTGGAGGCCTCCCTCAGCACACTCTGGCTCCAACCACTATGTATCCACTCAATCCCCCAGCTCGGCCTTCTCCTACCACCTCCTGTTTCCGGGGAAGCCCCGGCCACCTCTGTATAAGCAGCCTTCCCACACGCTCTTTAGAACAGCAGTTCTCAACCTGTGGGGCGCAACCCTTTATGGGTCAAAATGACCCTTTCAGAGGGGTCGCCTAAGACCATCAGAAAACACAAATATTTACGTTACAGTTCATAACAGCAGTAAAGTTACCATTGTGAATTAGCAACGAATAATTTTCTGGCTGGGGATCACGGCAGCATGAGGAACTGCATTAGACGGTCTCAACAGGCTCAGGCTGCGAGCCACTTTCCGAGATTTACGGGCACTGGCTCTTTCGGCCAGTGGTGACATCTGAAGGACATGTGTTGTGTTTTGCAGATGAAATATCCCCCAAAAGGCTCCGTGTTGGAGGCCTGGCTGCCAACTGGTGGATCCAGACACTGGGGGAGGCGGGGACCGGATCATGATAGAGAATCAACGAATCCAGCAAGGGACTCAGATTTGATGCTGTCCTTGGCAAGTAAAGAAACCCAGGAAGTGAGACCTGGTTGGAGAGGTGGCGGGCGTAGTGGCGTACTTCTGAACAGTGTGTCTGCCTCCTTCCTCCATCTCTCTGCTTCCTGGCTGCTGAGCCATCTCCCCAGCTAGTCTCTCCCACAGGGAAGGGGTGCGTGTCCACAGTGAGCTGACGCCTCTGGAACTATGAGCCCGAACAACTGCCCTTCCTTTTAAGCCATTTCTCTCAGATATGTGTCATAATGGCAGAAATCTGGCAGGCGCTGTGGGGAACCAGCATGGATGGCATGGTCCAGGGTCTAAGTCCAAAGGATGAATTTAGAGGCACACAGCAGAGGGGTAGGGCACACAGGGCCACAGCAAAGGCTGCAAAGGCAGCCGCCGGTGGCCTCCATGTTTGACTGTAGGGCAGACCAGCCACCCAGCTCTCACTAGATCTTTCAAAATCTCCCCAGCCCCTCACACTTGATCTGCTCTGCCCTCAGAGGCCACCCCTAGACCAACGAGGGAAGCAACAGCTGAGGAGGCTGTAGATGCGTCCTTCAGGGATAACACTCTCCACTTCCTGTGAGCCTCCTGGGAACCCCTAAGCCTTCGGCACCTCCAGACACCACAGCCTCACCTTTATCAAGGTCTTCGCCCACAGCTCCAGGGCCTTGGCTGTAGAAGCGCTTTGCGAACTCCTCCAGCTGGATCCGGAAGCTCGATATCTCGGTACGGGTGATCTGAGGGAAGAAGGTGGCCCGCTGGCTTGACTTAGCCTCGGTGTGAGGATCGGAACCTGAGACCTCACACGCACTCCAGTGCTGAGCCCTGCCCCAGTACCCCCTCCTGCACCCGGGCTTGAGGTGACACCTCACCTC
>CM053766.1:103338875-103469589 GCA_028658305.1 Pachyuromys duprasi
CTGTCCTGTTGTTTGTTTTCTCCTCCACTCAATGTCCATCCCATTTGTTCATCCAAACAAGCATTGATCATACCAACCTGGGTTCTCCTTCCTGTATATCCTCTCTAGGTGTATAGATTTCAGCTTGACCTTCATATCCTATAGGTCTATATAAGTGAGTATATACCATATGTTTCTTTCTGCTTTTGGGATACCTCACTCAGGATGATCGTTGGTCTTGAGATTTTAACTGTGTGTGTGTGTGCATACGTGTACAGTGCCCGGAGGCCAGAATCGAACATCAAATCCACTGGCCGTTGTCAGATGCCTGATGTGGGGCTCTCGGGAATGGCGACAAACTCCCTTAACCGCTGAACCGTCTCTCCAGGCCCCTGTGTGTTCCCTTTAAAGTCCCACATAGCCCAGGCTGGCCTCGAACCTACGGTGTAGCCAAAGACGATCCTCCTGCCTCCACCCCCCAAGTTGTGGGAGTGTAAGAGCATGCCACCATGTCTAGGCAAACCTGTATTTTTGTTAATTAAAGTGCTATCGGGATAGGTGTGGCGGCACATGCCTTTTGTTCCTGGAGGCAGAGGCAGGCAGATCTCTACCAACTGGAGGACAGCTCTGCAGAACAAGTTCCAGACCGACCAAGGCTTCATAGTGAGACCCTGTCTGGGTGGAGTGAGGGAGGAAGAGGGAACGCAGGGGCAGGGAGATCTGGCAGGGGTAGCTCAGCTGTTTAAAAGCTCTGTGGGAGTCCAGAGAATCAGAGCCTGGATTCAATTCCCAGGCGGATCTGATGCCCCCTTCTGGCATTTGTGAGTACTGCACTGATGTTCACACACTTAAAAATAATAAAAGAAAAAAAACAAACACCTTAGTTTCTTCATATCACAACTTCTGGAAACAAAGCACAAAAAGAATTCCTGAAAGCAGACGGAAAACACTAGCCAGGCGAGACTAAGTTCACAGAGAGCTGGAATGGTGACTTCACAATCAAAACAACAGAAGCCAGAGACAACTGAAGTGAGCATCTACCCAGAAAGAAGAGACGAACACACTGCGTGCGGACAAGGGTGGAAGCCATCACAACCCTCACACATACTGACATGAATACACCACCAAAGTTAGTAGAACTTGGCATAGGAATTCCCTGTAACCCAGAAATTCAGCTCATGCCTGCCAGAGAAGCACGCTTGCATATATTCACCAAAAGAAAGCTAGCAACACCATCATAGCATCCAAACACTGCCAAGAGTCCAAGCATCTCACGGCATCACAGCAACAAGGACTACTACACAAAAAAGACAAAAGAGAAATGATTCCCATGAGCAGTAGTAATGGGTAATATCTCAAAAAAATGTAAAATTGAAAAAATATGTAGAGAATGCACACCTTTTTTAGGCAATCTATACAGCTCATAAGCAGGGAGCTATCACCACTCGAGAGATGATGGCTCAAGGGCTCAGAAGACCTGAGTTCGGTTCTCAGCACCCACGTGGCTGCTTACAACCATTTGCAACTCCAGTGACAAAGGATCCGATGCCCTCTTCTGGCCTCTGCAGGTACTACACTCACAAGGCACCCATACAGGCAGGCATATACTCATAAAGTAAAAGTAAATAATTCCTTAAAAAATAAAAACATACCCAGCACTCAGGGAGGCAAAGGCAGGCGGATCTCTGTGAGGATCAAGGCCAGCTTGGTCTACAAAGTGAGTCTAGGGGGAAAAAAAAAACCACCAAAAAATACTAACAAAATAATTTACCACCAATTTCTTTTACCACATTACATTTCCTTTTCTCGCTTATTTTTATTTATGATTATTAAGGTGTACGTTTGTGATGTATAGGTGTGAGAGGCATACCACTATACACATGTGGCGGTCAGAGGACAGCTCGTGGAGTTGGCTCTCTCCTTCCACCTTTCCAGGGGTCCTGGGGATCGAACTCAGGTCTCCAGGCTGGTGTGGCAAACTCCTTTCCCCACTGGGCCATCTTGCCAGTCCTCTCTCTTACTATTTTACAAAACCTCCTCACTTATTATATAGGAAGTGACCCCCATCCTCTCCTCAGAGACCAAAGGAAGACAGATGAGCTGAGCCAGTGAGCTGGTACGGGTGGACCGTAAAACACATGAGCCTAACAGACCAAGCCACGGTCTCCTCATTCAAGTTCTCTGTGCGGTGGCTTCTCACTGGCAACTTAATACTTTGTCACTTGCTACGGAACGCACGCCAGGGTGACTGAGGGACCCTTCTGAGGACAATCTCAGTGGTTAAACAGGACTCTCCCCGCCCCCACTGGCTCACTGTTTGAACACTTGGTCACCAGTTGGTGGTGCCGTTTGGGGGGAGGTCACAATAGGATCTTCAATAGGTAGGGCCTTGCTGGGGGTGGGCTTTGAGGGTCTATGGCCTTGCCCACTTCCTGTTGCCTCTCTCGGCTTCAAGTATGTGGAAGGGATATGACCAACCAACCAGCTTCCCGCTCCTGCCGCTGTAACTCCGTCCCGGCTCGGCTGGACTCTATCCCTTAGGAACCATAAACCAAAATAAACACTTTCCTCCTGGAGTTGTTTTCCCCGGGGTATTTTATGACAGTGACATAAGAGCAACTAGTGCTGGGGGCTTGAGGGGAGAAGAGCCGACTTACGAAGATTTTGTACAGCCCCAAGGTGCGGTAGCGCTCCTGGACGTCCTTGTACCTCAGCTCCATGACCAAAGATCTTGTCCTGATCTCTGCGATTGTGGCAAGGACAAACTTGAGGTCCTCGAGGGTGCTGGGGCTCTTCTTAAGGTTCTTGGCCAAGACCTGCGAAGGGGTTCGGTTGAGAGCTCAAAAGAGCAACAAATGAAGCCCGCCTTCCTTAGAAATGGAGCTCCTTGTTCAGCTTGGGCGCTGCCAATGTGTGCTGGTTGGTTTTAATTGTCAAAGTGGTGCAACCCAGACTCGCTTGGAAAGGGAATCTTTAATGAGGAATTATGTAGAAAGGGTTGGCCCATAGGCATCTTCGTCGGGGGGGGGGGGGTTGATGTAGCAAGACCCATCCCACTGTGGGTGGTGCCATTCCCTAGGCAGAATCATACAAGAAGAGAAATCTAGCTGAGAGCGAGCAGCAAGGATGCATTTATTCTCTCTCTGCTCTTGACTACGGATGTGACGAGCTCTCTGAGGCCCACCTTGACATCCCCTCAGGGATGCAAACTGTGAGTGAAATCAACCCTTTCCCCCTAAGTCACTTTTTATCTGCATATTTTACCACAGCATCAGAAATGAACTGAGGACAGGACGGAATCCGGGGCTTTGCATGTGCTGCGCAAGGCACCATAGAGCCATACCGCCCCCCACCCCAGCCCTTGAAGATCTGTTTTAAATAAAGGTGGCCTCCAGGTACCTCAATCTCATCCCGGAGGCTAAAAAGCTCCTCCCTAGCTGACTCGTTGAGAAGCTTCCCCAGCGAAATCACCCAGGATTTAGCATTTTCTTGCACTGTGCTGGCCAGCGGCCCAAGCTGCAGCCGGATGCAGTGCTCGTCCTTGACCAGCGGGTGGCGCATCACGTCTGCGGCGATCTTGGAATAGAACTGCAGCTTCTCATCGTAAGCCACGCAGGGTGGTTTCTTGGCTGCGAACTTCTCCATCACGATGGACTTGTCCAGCTTCCAGAGGGGCCGGTAGCGCTTCCACTTCTGCAGGTACTTCATGAGGTTCACCAGGAGCCTGTGGATGTTTTGGGGGATCATGACAGCTTGGTCCATGATCTGGGCGTTCAGGGAGATGTCATTGTAGAAGCTGATGATGACAACTTCCTCTTCCTCGCCCTTCTGTGGGGGGCATTCAATGCAGCTGCCATTCATCCAGCGCACGAAATGCTGGCAGGAGGAGGGCAGGTCGGGGGCGGGGTGAGGGCCAGCACAGGGTGCCTCCTGGCCACAAACTGCTGTCTGCTGTGATGAACGGTCTCACCATGCAGCCCTTCAAGGCTAGCTTTGAAACCACGATCCTCCTGCCTCAGCCTCAATGGTAGGCGTACAGGTGTGTGCCACCAGGCCCTGCTATTATTTCTTTCTCTCCCTCTCCTTCCTCTCTCCCTCTCTCCTCCCCTTCCTTTTCCCTTTCCTCTCCTCCTCCCTCTCCCTCTTCTCCCCCCCCCCCTTTCCTCTCCTTTCTCTCTGGTTCTATCCTCTCTCCTCTCTGTCTGTTGTTGGAAATTGGTCTGATGCTTGTATATTGATGCCCAGATACACCTATCCTTGTTGTGTAAATCTCCATAAGATATTACACCTGAATGGTTGATTAAATGGCCTATACCTGGGCAGGGCAGAATAGGGTAGGTGTGGCTAATGTTCCTGAGCTTTGGGTTCAAGAGAATCACAGGAAACAGAGGGATGGAAAGAGAGGTGGAAGGTGATGCCACAATGGCTTAGCATGGAGAAGAAACCACATGAGCTGGGAGGAAGGACTCTAATAACAGTGTGAAAAGGCCCACATGAAGAATACAAGCAAGTATCTTGGGATTAGGGATGGAAGGTAGCCCAGATGAGGATGTTTAAAGTGGATGGCATTGGATGGGGGCTGGGAGGTGGATGGTGAGAATATTGAAACAGTGTAGGTAAAAATATCTGCCCAGCTCAAGGTAAATAGGCTATATTAAAATCCAACAGGTGTCTCTGTCTTATTATTTGTGATAATGGGTTAAATAATACTGCCACAATAATTATAGGGCTAATAATAAATAATATTTAGCCCAACATCATTTTTATTTACAACAGTCTCCTGTCTGTTTCTGCATCTCTGTCTCCTTCTCTGTCTCTGTCTCTCTGTCTCTCTGTCTGTCTCTCTGTGCCCTCTGTCTCTCTGTCTCTATCTGTCTTCTCTGTCCTCTGTCTCTCTGACTCTGTCCTCTGTCTTTGCCTCTCTGTTTCTCTGTCCTCTCTGTCTCTGTCTCTCTGTCCTGTCTCTGACTCTGTCTCTCTGACTCTCTCTGACTCTCTCTGTCTCTCTCTGTCTCTGTCTCTGTCTCTCTGTCTCTCTCTCTCTCTCTTTCTGACTCTCCCTGTCCTCTCTGTCTGTCTCCCTGTCTCTCTGTGTCCTCTCTGTCTCTGTCTCTCTGTCTGTCTCTGTCTCTCTGATTCTCTCTGTCCTGTCTGTCTCTGTCTCTCTCTGCCCCCGGTGGACTAAGAACATCACTGTGACAGGTGAGCACTGGCGGCTGTTCCAGGAGGAGCAGCAGTGTGGAAAAAGAGGCGTACAGAGTTGGGCATGTGGCTCAGTTGGTAGAGATCTTGCCTTCCATGTGCGAAGGCTCCATCCCAGTACAAAGTAAATTAGATGCTGTGGTGCATGCCTATAATCCCAGCCCTGGGGAGGTAGAAGAAAGGTCAGAAATGCAGGGTCCTCCTTGGCTACATAGAGAGTTTGAGGTCAGCCTGGGGTGGGTGGGAGAGGGTTAGGGGGTGAGGGAAGATCAGAGGGGAGGGACCAGGAGGAGAAGAGGAATGGGACTACTATTGAGATGTAAAGTGAATAATTTTTTAAGTAAAATTTTTAAAAGGGGGGGGCAAGATGGGGCTATGGAGCTGCTCTCAAGTTTGATGGCTTCACACAGGCCAGAGGCAGCTAAGCTGATGTCTGCTGGCACCTCTGTGACTGTACCCGCCAATGGGCAGGAGGCGGGTGGGCAAGCAGAAGATCTGCAGTGTAACAGAACACCCCCACCTTGACCTCTGGCTCTGCTCCCTGGGCATTTCACACCCTGAGTGCTACGTCCTCCGCACTTAGGAATTCATAGGCTTTCAACGCTCTGATCCTCACTGTTACCCTGATGACCTCCATGTTACCTTGGTGACCTCCACGCAGTTACGTGTGCAGTGCACACACATCTTGTCTATCTCATTGGCGTTAGGGTGGAGGATGATTTCCGGGGCCGACAAAGTGGTTTCCGCTTGGAACAGAGGGATATTTCCGAGGATCAGAGAGTTGAAAGCCTGTAGATTCCTAAGTGAGGGGCAGAGCGAAGGACATAGCACTCAGGACATGAACTACACCAGACCCGGATGGAGGGAGGGAGCCAGGAGTCGGGGGGGGGGAGGGCGCTCTCTTCCACACTGAAGACTCATAAGGCACTGGAGGGGACTAGAGACCCTTGGCTACATTGCTATTTGAGGGAATCCAATGCCTACTGGTGGGAGATAATGACAGTCACCACCCAAAGTCATTCCCAGCAGCCCCTGCTCTGCTCCCGGGAATGCTTTCTGCTTTTCCATGTCGGTCATTCAACAGGTGTCTGTCTCCTTGTTTTGATGTCTCTCCTCAGCTCTCAGAGGACAGGGACCATTGTCTGTGACATAGTCCAGGCCCTGGCACATGGCCACTTCTGAGAAAGCTTGGCTGGATAAATGTATGGACACATCGGTGGGTAGATGAGTGCATGGACATATGGATGATGGATGGATGGGTGGGTAGGCAAGTGGATACATGAATGAAGGTATGGTGGATATAAGGTGATAGAAGGATAGACAGATGATGGATAGGTGGGTGGTGGACAGACAGGATGGAGAAATGGATGTGTGTGCATGGGAGGTGGATGGATGGATAATAGAAGATACAGCATATTAGGCAAACCCTCTAGAAAGTGTTTTCGGATAAGGTGCTAGTAGAACTTAAGTTTGATTTCCAGCATCCATGCCAGGTGGCTCACAACTGCCTGTAACTCCAGCTGCAGGGAGAGCCAGTTCCTCTGGCCCCCACAGCACAGCTCGTGTGCACACACATGTAACTTAAAAATAAGGATTTTTTAAAAACACATTAAAGTTTTTCAAAAGGGCACTGTAGTGCCATGATGCCACCTTCACCAGCGCACCTCAGCAGTCACGAGACGTTGCTCATGGCTGGCTCCCCAGAACTACTCTGAGCTATCGCGTGTGCGTCTCCCGGTTGGCCCAGCTGTGCTGCTGGGCCGCAGGACCCAAATAGGCAGCAGCTTCAAGTGTTGGGTGGTCTCGAGCAATCAGAACCCACTACACAGGTGACTGAACATAGCCCCTGGGGACGAGGGGCTGTGCTCCGCCCCCTCCGCCCCGAGTCTGTCTCACAACACAAACAAAAGCTCCCCCGGGGCCTCCTGCTGCCAGATAGATGCAGAGATACCCTGTCTTCCAGAAGCAGAGCAGCACACAGCCGTCTCCGTGTGTCAGACGGGCCTGTGCATGGAGACAGGGGTCCACACAGAGGGCACCCCTCCCTGCTCAACCTCCTCATCCAGCTGGTGCACAGATGGCCCTCACAGCCTCACGGCCAACCCCTGCATGCCATAGATGCACTTACTTCAGAATGAGCTTCCCCAAGACTTCGTAGACCCGGCCTTCCCAGTACTCGTAGTAGGAGGCCAGCTTGGGGGCCCTGCCTGTGTTGGTGTGCACGACTAGACCTTCAACCTTCGTCAGCAGAGGCCCGATGGCCATGTACCACCGGACCATGTGGTCCACATCCCTGGCCCTTTCTCGTTCGATGTGCTCAAAGAATTCTTTTACACCTGTAGAGAAAGACACAAGTTATACCTGACTGCCCCCTAGCATGAAAGTACTTCAAGGGCCAGTGAGACGGCTCAGCAGATAAAGGAGCTTGCCACCAAGCCTGACAACCTGAGTTCGATCCTCAGGGCCTACATGGTAGAAGGAGAGAACCAACTTCTGCAAGTCGTCCTCTGACCTGAACAGGTGTACCACAGAACACCCCCACACACACACACACACACATGCAAAAGAAAATTAAAAAGAAAAGAATTAAAGAAATTACTTTGGGGCTAGATGGATGGCTCCGTGGTCAAGAGCACTGGCTGCTCTTGCAGAGGCCCTGGGTTAGTTCTCAGCACCCACAGGGCAGCTCACAACCATCGCAACCCCAGTTCCAGGGGAGCTGATGCAGTCTCCTCCCCTCACAGGCACTGCACACCCGCATGTTGTATACAAACATGCAGGCAAAAAAAAAAAAACCCACACATAAAATAAAAACAGATAAAATTATAAAAAGAAGGTACTTTTATGCCTATAGAGGGAAACACGAGTTACACACAGCAGCTGCGACTCAGGACTTCACAGAAGCCATCCACGTATCAGCCATGAGTGATGGGCTGTCGTCATGGAAACAGAGCCAATGCCACAAGCTCAGACTCACCTCAGGGAAGAAGCCAGTGTCATCAGCCAGGCCTGCGTGGGTGTGGTGCCTCTCACACAGCCAGTGGCTGTGATGTTCCTCTTGAATTCTTTGGTGACTAGTTTTGAATTCCTTAATGACTAGTTTAAGACCATTTGAAACGCCATTCGTGTCGTGAAGAGCAAACATGAGCCCATAAAATAGAATTTACCTGACTATTGACAAAGTTATACAGCCGGATGTGGAGGGGTACACCCGAAATCCCAGTGCTGAGGCAGGAGGATGGCAAGTTCAAAACCAGCGTGGGCAACATAGTGAGAGTCCATCTCAAGAAAAAAATGAGTCAGCTGGGCAGTGGTGGCACTCGCCTTCAATTCCAGCACTCAGGAGGCAGAGGCAGGTGGATCTCTAAGTTTCGGGCCAGCCTGGTCTGCAGAGCTAGTTCCAGCATAGTCAGGGTTATACAGAAAAACCCTTGTCTTGGAAAAAAAAGAAAGAAAGAAAGAAAGAGAGAGAGAGAGAGAGAGAAAGGAAAAGAAAAGAAAAAATAAGAAAAGCATTTCAAAGTTATTCATGGAAAGTGGTTTTGAGCCAGGTATGGTGGTATATGGTCTTAATCCCAGCACTTAGAAGGCAGAGATAGGCAGAAAGTGTCTCTGTGAGTCTACAGAGTAAGACATTGTCTTTCTCAAAATCATCTTGAGGGCTGGGGCTGGCTGGGTGGCGAAGTGCTTAACCAAGCATGTTAAGGCCCTTGGAGCAGCAATGGTCACAAGCTGTAGAGTATTAAGTAACACAGAACATGGCAGCAGGCAGGACACAGCCACAGTGCTTCCAAGGGCAGCCTGGGTTGCTCAGGCTGGTTTATCCTGGCCACAGTGTATAGAACATAGAGGTGGTGAGCACGGGCTTCTCCTGCAGTCCATGACCTACCTGGGAGCCCCTCCTCGGCTTTGAAGAACGGGCACTTAAAGAGGTTGACTGACTCAATTAATGTAAGCCTGGAGGCAATGTCCTCAGAGTTCTTGTGAATCTGGTGGACAAGAGATTCGAACTTGCCGATGGCCTGTTTGCAGCGAACAATGTAGTCGGCGATTCCTTGGGGGAGAGGAAGATATTCAGTTCTGTCTCTGCCATTCCTGACCCTCCCACCAGCATCTGGGACAGTGTGGCAATGCCACTTAGCTCACAAACGCTGTTCCTGCGGCTGTGTTGACCGAGCGGTAGCTAAGAGCCATCAGCCCCTGACGGCCTGGGACAAAGAGGCCTGGGCACAGTCTCTACAAGCTTAGCAGTAGTGAGTTTCATTGCATGCACAGACATGTGTGTGTTCATATTTTTGTGCATGAGGATGTGCATAAGTATATGCACATTTGTGTTTGTATGAGTATGTGCACATATGTGTACATGTGTTTACATATGAGTGCATAAGTGCACGCATGTATATATGCATGTGTTTATGAGTGTGTGCATATATGTAAGTGTGTACATGTGTGTACACATATGTGCATTAGTGTGTGCACATGCATGTGAATATGCATGTATAACTGTATGCACATATGTATCGGTGTATATTTGTATGTATGTAAATTTTTATGTGCATGTCCATGTATGCATGTGTGCCTATGAATGTGTGTGTGTGAGCACTTATGTAAATTTGTGTAGTTTATATTAACAGATTGTGATATTTTGCTTTTATGAGGAGGGATATCATTACAGAAGGCCCCTCTAGGAACTGGGCAGGTGGCTCAGTGGATAAGAAAGCATTTGCTCTACAAACATGAGGTCCTGACAGCCACATACAAAGCTGTGCAAGGCTGTGCATGCCTGTAACCAGAGCTGGCAGCGGTGGCCAGCTGAGCCAACACGGCAAGCCTCCAGAGCAGAGGGATGGCACCTCAAGGCAACAGTGCAGGAAAGGATAGAGGAAAGCACTGGGCACCTTCCCCTGGCGTCTGCACGCACACACGCATGCACACTCACAAGCACACACCACCCTAACACACAAGTAATCGCTGTACGGTAAACTGTTAGGCGGCCAGGACCTGTTACCTAGTGAGTTCCAGTTGAGCCTCTTGTACCCAGCCCGGAAGACCCGGAGCAGTTCTTGGGAATGGTCCTCCAGGAGCACCATCTCGGCCTCGTTCAACGTGTTGATGAGTCGGTTGTAGTGGTCCAGCATGCGCTGGATCCCTTCAGTGTACCTGAGGGGCCGGCACAGGGGGCAGGGAGAGAAGCAGGGCGGGAACTGAGCCAAGAACCACGGTAACACGTCCCCCAGAAGCCTGCCTCGCCAGCAACCGCCATCAGGACAGGTGCAGAGGGCCAGAGTGCACGCTCATGGCTCTGCCCTTCCTTCCCCAGCACCCCAGGGGCAGCTGCCGCTCGCACCCAAGGGAGGCTGGTGCTCTGGGCCCCGGGGAGCAGCTCTGTGTGTGGAACACCGCTCTCTGCTGGCTCTGGCAGGTATGGCCGGTTCCACACCTCCAGCGCCAAAGCTTCCTGTGGACAGACCGGGGGTGCCGTGACCACCGTCTTCAGTCACGTACCCTGTCAGGAGCCTGCCAGGCTCTGACAGTTACAACCCCCACTCACACGTACCTGGTCAATCTCAGGTCACAAAACAATAGAGAGATGTGAATGTGCAAGGGAGATTTGTGAGAAGGGGGAGCGTAGACTGGGTGGGAGAGAGGTGGGGTGAGAATGGCCAGCGTGCAACGAGTATGTAAGTGAAACTGTAAATATAATATTTTAAAGATATTATCTGGGCACAGTGGCACGCCTTTAAACCCAGCACATGGGAGGCAGAGGCAGGTGGATCTCTGTGAGTTTGAGGCCAGCCTGGTCTACAGTGTGAGTTCCGGGACTCTACACAGTAAGACCTTGTCTCAAAAAAAAAAAAATTACTAGAAATAAGAGCTACGAAAGTGTTGAGGAGAGGTTCCGCCATCACCTTGAGGAGCGTCAGGTGGTGGCACGGAGGGGCGGGTCAGTGATAAAGTTCGTGCCTCGCAAACAAGAGGGCCTGAGCAGCCCCCCAGCTCTGGAGCGTAAAACCGAGCACGGCGGCACACTTGTGTGATGCTGTCACTAGGGACGTGGAGACAGGCCGATCCCTGTGGCTCACCGGCCACACAACCCAGCCAAAACAGTGAGCCTCACACCAGCGAGATTCCGCCTTGACAAACAAGGTGGACAGAGCCTGAGGGCAACACCCACGGTTGCTCTCTGGGTCCCACATGCACCTGCAACACACACACACACACATATGTACATACACACATATACACAGACATATACACAGACATACACACACACATTTAAAAACAACAAAAGAGCGTCAAGAGGCCCTGGGACCAAAGTGTAGCCTCTGACTGAAGAAGAGCCTCCTCACCTGAGGAATTTGTCCTCCTGGAGGGCCACATTCCTCGCCAGCTCGGGGACAGTGAACCCCAGCTGCTCTAGGTACTTGGTTTCGTGAATAATCTCTTTGAGCATAGGAGAGAAGTTGATGACGAAGGCGGATCCCCTGTCCACGGGAGCCGTGTCCTCAGCTATGATGGTAGTTTGTGAAAGAGACAAATTTCCTGGAAGAAACTGTCCGCCATTGCTTGTGAAATTCACTAGAACATGAACTTGACAAAGACCAATGTAGGTGCATTCCCCCATGGATGGGTGCCAATAGAAACTAGTGGGCTACACATTCTGTTTCACAGAGGTTTTTTTTTTTTTTAATAATTTAGTTTGGGGCTGGGGAAATGACTCAGAGCACAAAATGCTTGCTCTGCCAGTGAGTGTGGATTCCTAACATTCTGTAAAATGTTAGGCATATGTGCACAGCACAAACAATATCATACACACAGAGAGAGAAAGAGAACCTAGACAGGATTCCGGGGGTTGAATGACCAGCCAGGCCAGCAAAAGCCATGTGTTCTTGGTTCAATGAGGGACCCTGTTTCAGAAAAACATTGTTGGGGTTGATTGATAAAGTCACCTGATACCAACCTCTGGCCTCTGTTCACATAAACATATATGCAAACATCACACACACACACACACACACACACACACACACTGTAGTTTAACTGCTTTATGTCCAACTGGACTGCAGAGTGAGTTCAAGACCAGCCAAGGCAACTGACTGAGATCCTGCCTCAAAATAAAAAGGAAGATTCTCAATGGTAGAGCACCTGCCCAGAACCCCACCCCAACCCCACTGAGGGGCTTTGGGTGTGACTCAGTGGTAATGTGATTGTCTAACATGTACAAGGCTCTGGGTTCAATCATTAGCCCTGGAAAAGAATTTTATTTAGGTGCCAATAGTAGAATACTAGGTAAAATCCTATAAAAACGAAGATTTCTAGCTTTTCTTAGAAAATAGGGAAATCACGCTGGCAGGTTAGGCAGCTGACATGCCTGGGTCCACGCCCTGAAGCCCCCAGCTCCCCTCGGGGTGCTCCTTTCCTCTCAAGGTAGCAAAGAAATTACTTGCTACAAAGAGTTTCAGGAACTATATACATAAAACCGCCAGGTCAGCTAAGACACTGACCTCCTGAGTGGTGGCCACATGGCAGGCCCTAGGCCACAAAAGAGGGTAGTTTAAAGGTCACCTGTGGGCCTGATAAAACACATGTGTCACCAACCTGTGTTCAGTCCCTGGAACTCTCATGGAGGAAGGAAAAAACTGGGTACTGCAAGCTGTCTTCTGATGTATACACACACACACACACACAAAGGCACATACACAGTGTGCATGAGCACAGGAGAACACACACACACTAATGTAAAAACCATCACCCGTGACCAGTGTATGATTCAGTTAGGACTTCCTAGATCTCTGTCAATAATCTACTCAATTATTTTTTTAATGTGTGCACACGTGTGTAAGTACAGGGGGTGCCCGTCTGTGTGCATTTATGTGAAGGACAGACAGCACCCTCAGTGTCATCTTTCGTTTTTTAAGACTTAGTTGATTATTTTTATGTGTGGGGCGCATGAACGCAAGGTAGCCAGTGGGGCAGAAAGAGAACACCAGAGCCCCGGGGAACCGGAGCCACAGGAAGTCAGGAGCCTCCCCGTGAGCACGTGAAGAATTGGGCTTGCGTCCTCTGCAAGAGCAGCGGGCACTCCTGACCACTGAGCCATCCCCTCTCCAGCAGGACTCTTTCTTTCCAGTCGGGGTTTCTCACTGGCCGGAAGCGCCCGAGGTGCTCCTGTTCCCAGCTGAGCCATCTCCCCAGCCCCTTGACTTGCTTTGCGGAGGAGCCTAGGCCATCCCAGAGGGATCTGGGATCGGTGTAGCTGCTGCTGTTCCCCTCCCTGCCTCCCCTCCTGCCAAGAGGACGGCATCATGCCACCCTCTGGGCAGTGTGCCATCCTCTGTGGGCAGTGTGCCACCCTCTGGGCAGTGTGCCACCCTCTGTGGGCAGTGTGCCACCCTCTGGGCAGTGTGCCACCCTCTGGGCAGTGTGCAGGGGCACCTTAGTGAGCAGGCTCTTCTTCATGAGGTTTGGGAGGCTCTGCTCCGTGGCTTCCTTCCACTGCTCGTACTTCTGTTCCTCATAGTGCTTCATCGTCCTGCCCACCTCCAAGTATCTCTGCCTCACCTGGCCGAGAATTGAGCAACCATCACTTCTGTCCCTGAAAATGACATTTTCCTCTCTCTCTACCAGGACAGCTCTTTTTATTTAAGCGTGTGCATTGTGTGTGTGTGTGTGTGTGTGTGTGTGTGTGTGTGTGTGTGTGTGTGTGTGTGTGTGTGTGTGTGTGTGGCGGGGGGGGGTGTTCTTTCGGATATCTTTTAACTTGAAAACCAGGCTTGGTCTAGCAGAGAGCAGCAAGCTACATTCTATGCATGAGGGGAGGTTTAAATGTGTTTTAAGGGCTGGAGGATGGCACAGAAGTTAAGAGCATTTGCTGTCCTTCTTGAGGACCTGAGTTCAGGTCCCAGCACCCACATGGTGGCTCATATCCAGAGGACCTGCACATGTATGTGTAAACCCACATACGGAGAAAAACACATACACATAAATAAATAAAATATTTAACACGTTTAAATGGCCAGAGGAGTTAAAACAAACAAACAAGCAAACAAACAAAGCCGGGGTGGTGACAACGCAGGTCTGTAACCTCAGCACTCAGGGCAGGGAAGGCAGGAGAGTCACAAGTTCCAGGCCAAACTGGGCCCTGGGCTAGGGAGTAAGACCCTGTCTCAAAAAACAAAAACAAAAACAAAAACAAGCAGAATAAAGAAATCGCGAGAACATTTGTGACCTCTGACTTGTGAAAACTACGTGGACTTCACACAGCTGTCCATTCAGGTGTCACTGACAGTACACCAGTTCCTTGGATCAACCTGGCAGCAAAGATCATGTGACCTTCAACTATCTCTAGGATAAACTGTATGGATTTTTCTTTTTCTTTCTGGTTTTTTTAATGATTTATTTTATTCTTAGTTACATGAATGTGAGTGTGCATGCACACCTGAGTGTGAGTGCCCATGAGGCATGGATGCCCTGACTTGCGGGCGGTTAGGAGCCACTTAGCATGGGGGCTCCAGCTCCAGACCCCTGGAAAGGAAGTACTTGCTCTTAACCACTGAGCTCTCTAGACCCAAACTCTGTAGTTCTTTAGAGAAAATGTCTGAGCCAGGCATGGTAGTGCATTCCTGTGATCCCAGCATTCAGGGAGGCAGAGGCAGGCAGACCTCTGTGAGTTCGAGGCCAGCCTGGTCTACAAAGCAACTCCAGGACAGCCAAAGCTATGCAGAGAAACCCTGTCTTGAAAAACCAAGAACAAGAAGAAAAATGTCTGTCAGCTCTGCTTTACCACATACAAAACTTGAGGGTAAGTGATAGCCAGGGTCAAAAAGACAGTGGTCACGGGCTGGCATGTGGCTCAGTTGGTAGAGCATTTGTTTAACAGGCACCAACCTCGGGGTTCCATAATCCGGGGCCTTGGGAGGTGGAGGCACAAGAATCAGGATTTCGAAGTCATCCCAGCTACATGGTGAGTTTGAGGTCAGCCTGAACTATTTAAGATGGCTGACTCAAAAATAAATTTTAAAAGGAACAAATAGACGGACAGACAGACAGACAGTGGTCATCCTTCGAAACAAAGCCAAATCAAAGGAAAGGCAGGCAGGCATCCCGAGCGCTGAGACTGGAGGAAGAAAGGCAAGAAGAAACCTCAGATACAAAGGCTCAGGACACGAGCATGAGTGTGCCACTGCCAAGGTGGCAGCCACGGACAGCGGCGACATACCTCCTGGCCGCGCTCACTGTCCAGAAGTTCCTCCACCTCCTGGAACCTGAGGATGGTGTGCTTGATCCTGTGGAAGAGAGAGCGCTCCCAGCAGATGGCGCCGGCCACAGGCGGGTGGTTCTTGTACAGCGGAGGGTTGTCCAGGTTATACACAAAGATCTTATTGATGACCTCGATCTGAAGAGCAAATCGGTGCCCTCATCATTCCCACAGGCCCTGCCAGCCAGGCCAGACGTAAGTGGAGGACTGACTCTCGAAAGGAATATAAACAACTGTGGCTGGGTGTGGCAGAGCCTTGGGGCTGCTGAGGCCCTGGGGTCCATCCCTAGCACTGGGGGCTGGAGGGAGGCAGGGAGGAGTGGTCAGAAGGGAATACAGTCCTTATTGCTGGCTTAGTATTTACAACTTTTTCTTTTTTGGTTTTTTGAGACAGGGTTTCTCTGTGTTGCCCTGGCTGTCCTGGAGTTGCTTTGTAGACCAGGCTGGCCTCGAACTCACGGAGGTCTGCCTGCCTCCGCCTCCTGAGTGCTGGGGTGACAGGCGTGCGCCACTGAGATCTTACTTTTTCTTTCCTATGCTCTGCAGTCTCCTTTCTTCTAAGTGGTCCAATTTGGCTGTGCTAAAACGGTAAACTACACACAACCTGCATGCACTGACTTGGTTGAGTTATTTGAAATCCACCAATCTGTTCTAGGGGTGACCACTGGCTTACGTACATGTGAAAAGGAGTATCTCTGGGCTAGGCTGTAGCCTCATGTTCACTGCCCGGGGAAGTCACGAATTTTCCCGTTACCTCCTTGTAGTACTGTGCCAGGATGTCGTTAAACTTCATCATCATCTGCCGGTTGATGGCCTCCCGGGAGCGGATATGTTGGAATTTTAATAGCATGTCGAAGGCCGCTTCCGCTGACCGAAGCTTTTTGAAAGACTCGTCAATAAAACTTTTTGCTTCTTTCTCAATAACCTGCCAAAAGAAGAGGAGGAGAAGAAAGAAGGGAGGAAGAGGAGGAGGAAGAAGAGGAGGAAGAGGAGGAGGAAGAGGAGGAGGAAGAAGGGAAAGAAAGGGGAAGGGAAAAGAAAATCAAAAGTGCTGCTGTGGTCTTACGGGACAGCAGGGTGAGGGACTCAATGGCCTGGAGCAGAGCTCGGTCCAGTCTTGAGGAGTTCTGGCATCCAATCACAGGAACTCGCCTGGGCTAGGAATGGCTCGGTGGGAAAATGCTTGTCTTGTAAGCACGAAGACCTAAGTTGGGACCCCAGGAGCCACATGAAAAGCCTGGGTGGCCACACCTACAACTCCAGCTTTGAGAGTTGGGGCAGAGACAGAAGGATCACTGGGTTCTAGCCTCATGGAGAAAACTGAGGCTGGGTTTAGAGAGAGGCCCTGTCTCAAAGAAATATGTGGGGGATGGCAGAGCAGGACAGATGCCCTCTTCTGGCCTCTAAATTGAGTACACAGATGCATGCACCACACACACACACACACACACAACTGTAAAAGGAGGGACATAAGCATGAGTAAACATGGAAGAAGCCTGGCCTCTGCTTCTACGGCTGAATCAATGGCTATGTCACTTGCCAACACTTCAAGCTTGAAGTCTTCCATCACGTATTTCCAGTATTGGGAAGACTTGATGCTGAAGGGGTCAAAGTTCAAGTTTTCCATTGGGGTAACCAAGCTGTCGACCCTGCAAAGGACATCGTCGATTCTCTTGGGGTCCCCCGTCACAGCCTTGAGCTCTGGGCCAAATATGTTGTAAAATTCTTCCATGACCTGGAGGCACAGAATGAAAGGGGGCTAAGTGACCTTTGGTTTACTCTGAATATTCTAACCACACACAGACAGCACTGCAAGACTGCCGACACACAGGCAACCTTCTCCCCATCTGAGACCTTTGGCACAAAGCCCACGAACACAGGGTAAGAGGCCAAGCAGCCCAGAGAGACAGCTCAGTGCTTAGAGCACTGGCTGCTCTTCCAGAGGACCTGGGTTCAATTCCCAGCACCCACAAGGCAATCTACAACTGTCTGTAACTCCAGGCCCAGGGGACACCCTCATATAGACATACATGCGGGCAAAGCACCACTGTACATAAAACAAATGAGGAAATAAGTCATCTTTAAAAAGATGCACCGGGTCTAGGGTGTGGCCCAGTTGATGGAGGACTAACTGTGCACAGGCGAGGCCCTGGCTTCCATCACCAGCACAACATATACCAGCAGGGCACACCTGTAATTCCAGCACATGGAAGGTGGGGGCAGGAGGATCAGAAATTCAAGGTCTTCAAGACAGAGTTTGAGGCTACCCTGGGCTACGTGAGACCATGTCGAAAGCAAAACAAACAAACAAACAAAAGATCATAAAGATTAAAGAAGAACGATAAAATGTAGAGGAAGAGTAAAAACTCCCCTGAGCTGCCCTTTCTTGTCTATGCTGCTGTTCTGACAAAGCAAAGGAGAGAAGGATGTGGGAGGGGGAGCTGTCCTGTGTCCACTGTCTTTCCTGCAACGTCCTGTGTTTTGTCATGGGGGGGGGCATATACATGCCCCATGCCCGTGTGTGTGTGTGTGTGTGCGCGCGTGTGTGCACCCAGCTGCATGTGCACCGTTTACGTATGAGAAGCCAGGGGTGGCTGTTTCGTGTCTTTCCTAATCAACCTTCATCTTATTTTTTGTTTGTTTTTGTGAAGCCAAGGAAGAAACTCAAGGCAGGACCTGGATGAAGACCTGAGGCAGCTTCCTGGCTTGCTCTCCATGGCTTGTCTCAGCCTGCTTGCTTGCTTTTCTTCCTTTCTTTCTCTCATCTCTTCTTTCTTTCTTCTCCCACATGTCACATCCCGACTGCAGTTTCCCCTGTCTTCCCTACCTCCAGTCTCTCCCCCACCTCCCCTCTCGCAGATCCACTCTGCCTCCCCTCAGAAAAGAGCAGTCCTCCCAGGGACATCAGCCAAACAGCATAACAGCTTAAGAGCAGGCACATACCATCACATCAAGGCAGGACACGGCAACCAGTAGGAGGAAAAAAGGGTCCCAGAAGTATGCAAAAGAGTCAGGGATGGCCCCCACTCCGTCTTGTAGGAATCTCCCCCTGGGGTTTTGTTTGTTTGTTTTTGAGTCTCTTGCTGAACCTGGGACTATAGGATTCAGCAAACCTGGTGGCCGCTGAAGCCCAGGGACCCACGCCCCCAGCACTAGGGTACCAGCAGGCTCTCAGCTCAGGCTTTGCTGTAGGGGCTTAGGATCTGAACTTAGATCCTCAGGGTTGCTCTGGCCAGAGCCTGGGACCGTCTTGAACCAGTCGCTGCAGGGATGTAGCTGGCCCTGCTTTTGCCCTGTCTTGCTCGTTCTCCCCAGTGGTGGGTGTGTTCTCACTGCACCCACTGCCACCTCCGGCCTCATCGCCCTCAGCCCTTCCTGCCTCACTCTCCCTCTCAGGCCACCAGTCATGACCATGGGCAATCATGTCATTATGGGTAGGGGAGCGGACTGGGAAGGACAACAACACGAATTTGATTTTCGCAAATGATGGCTCATGCTTGTAATCCAGCACTGGAGTGCTGGAGACAGACAGGCCCCTGAAGCTCGCTGGCCAGACAGCCTAGATACACACACGGTCACAAAAGACCTGGGGTGCCAGTGGTACATTCTGATACGTTCTAGAATATTCTATATGTAGTGTCAATTTTGGAACTTTGGTTTCTTTAAAAAACACAGCAGTATCATGAGAAAAGTGTTTTGGTTTTAATCCCAGGTGTGGGATGTGGGGCTGCTTCAGACCGTCCACAGCAGCTGACTGTGATTTGCCTCCTGCTCTAGCAGAGGTGCGGTTTGGTCAGCTGCAGATTGTTTCTGCAATTATGTGACGTTTGGAATTCTGGGAATTGTTTTTAGAGGGCATATAAATGCTAGGTCCCTGAGAGGCAGGGTGGGTTGTCGGCTGGTTGCGGCTTGTTAAATAGTCATGTGCAATGAAGAAACAAGAAAAAAAATAGGTATTTTGACAGGGACGATCAAACTTGCCTCAAGGAATTAGAGGGCCCTAATCAGCAGGAAATAGTCTAATGATAATGCCCCCCCTTTTCTGACTCCTGACCTTTTTCAGGGATCTCTTTCCTTCCCTCCCTATCCTTTTTTTCTCTCTCATCTAGTGCTAGGATGTTGAAAGGGTGGAGAAGGGCAGGTGAGGAAAGAGGAGCCCACAAAGGAGCCAGGGACAGCTACATCTATACATTCTTTCAAAAATTCCTTTCAACTCAGCCTTTCCAGATTTTTCAGCTTTTACCCAACATGATGGCATCCCCTGTCCAAAGACCAAAATGTTTCCTATCATCGGGCAAATCCACGCACATTTCAGAAGTGGATCCTACCTGCAAGGCATCCGCGAGATCCTGGCAGATGCTGGCCATGTAATCTGTTCTCTCAAACAGTCTCTTTCGGTCAAATTCCCATCTTGCCTCCCGCCCAGAAGCCTCGATCTTGGCCCGGACATCGAAGTAGGATTTCTTCCATAGCTTGAGAGTGTTTCTGGCATCCAGAGTTTTGTGCTGGGCATTTGCTCTGTTTTCCCTGTTAAGCAAAGAGATGTCAGGCTTTGAGCGAAGATGCAGCTGCCCACATCTGAGCCACAGTCCCCCAGGGAACTGGTGTCTGGGAGAATTCCCATCCAGGACCTCCCTGGCACCAAGTCCTCCTCAGGGAACACTTCCTCCTGAGCTACTGCAATTTACAAAGACACACAAGGACCCCAAAATGGTTCCCAAGCTAGGCCCATTCTATTCTGCCTAATAGCCATACAACCTAGCTCCCTGGAAAGCATGGCTACGTGAGGAGGGCAGGTGACCTGGGTGCCTGTCTCATGGCCACCATGGTCGCTGCAGCCCTGAGCAGACCCTGTCTGGAGCTGAACTCCCCCCGTGCGGACCACGTGGAAAGTGGGGAGATGGCTGAGAGCAGCTCAATGGCATAAGTGCTTAGCTTTGTGAGACCCTCATTCCGCACCCCACGTCATGCTCACCCACAATAGTCACAAACCTTCGTCTTCCTGAACACATGACAGGCTGCTCCTCCTGAGAAGCCAGGCCCAGGAATGAGCATCCCTTGGCCCTCTGCCTCAGTCTCTCCAAATACAACTAAGGAGCAAAGTCCCAGCCAAAACTGCACATGTGCAGCTGAAGAGGTTGCTCAGCCTTTAAGAGCATGAGCTGCTCTGTCACGAGGGCCAGATCCCAGCATGCACTTGAGGCAGCTCAGACTGTACCTAACCAGAGCTCCAGTGGAACTGATGCCCTCTTCTGGCCTTTGCTGCAGGTGCCTGCACACACATGTGCAGGCACTCACACAGACATACACCCACACACATAAATAAAAATAAAATGGGCCATACCTTTAAGACACACACCTTGGGAGGCAGAGGCAGGCAGATCTATATATCAAGTTCCAGGCTGTCCAGAGTTACATAATGAGATCTTGTCTCAAAAGTAAATAAATAACTTAAAAATGTGAGAAATCACACACATGCACTGGTGTTACCCAATATAATCATATATGGAGTGTGCATTCCATTGTGTCAAAATATATTTGTTATATTTGAATAATGGAATGTCATTCAGTCATAAGGAGGAATGAAGATCAGGTCATACATGTGTATTATCATGGAGAAATCTTGGAGCTATCATGCAGAGTGAAATACCACCCAGAAGAGACTGTGTCACATGATCTCCAAGCCTTGGGAGTTGGAGAGGAAAAAGGTTTGAAGAGACTGTTAAAGATGCTCCTGGTGTTTTTGGGAGATGAAGAGAATGTTCCTTTAAAATAGATCGCCTCTAATCCCAGCACTGGGGGAGGCAGAGGCAGGGGGTCTCTGTGAGTTCAAGCCCAGACTGGGTTACAAGCGAGTTCAGGACAGCCAGCTACACAAAGAAGCACAGTCTAGAGGGGGTAAAAACAATATATATATGTATATATGTTTAAGTATATGTATATTCTAAAATGATGTGCATATGTGTGTATATGTCCATGTGAGTACAGTAGCCAAGAAAGCCAGAAGGGGGCATCAGGAGGGCATCAGACCCCCCTGGAGCTCTCTTTGCAGGCAGGAAGCTATGAGCCTGTGGGTGCTGGAAACTGAACCCAGGTCCTCTGCAAGAGCAGCAAATGCTCTTAATTGCTCAGCCACCCTTCTAGCCCCATAGGGAAGGCTCTGAGATAACTGATCCAATGGCTAGTCCCAAGAGTATACTGCAGGCACTTGAGTCTTCCGTGGTATTATTTTGCGATGCTGGGGACGAGACCCAGGACCTCAGCGCACCACCTGCTCTGCCACTGAGCCCCAGCCCAGCCCTGACCTGTGCACAGCCAGGACAGAGCTGCTGGGCTCTCAGAAGGAACCCCGGCTGGCCCTGTGGCTTCTCACTTGAAGAGCGTGCGCAGGTTGATGACTCTGCACACGCGCTCGGCAATCTCCCAGGCGATGCGTTCCATCAGTGGAATCATCCTCTCGTCCTTGTTGTAGTGTCTGGAGATGATCCACACCATGCGCAGGGCACCCATCATGGACGGGATGGTGTCCAGGATCACCTGGAAGCTGGAGCCGTGTGTGATGTTCTGCCAAAGCCACACAGACGAGACAAGAGGGGACAGAAGAGGGGCTTAGCCTCAAGGCCAGAAAACTAACTCTCTCTCACACACACACACTCTTTTAAAAACAGGGTCTTGCTCTGTTACCCAGGCTAGCCTCAAAATTACCACACAGCACAGGACGGCCTTGAACTCCTGACCCTTGCTCTTCCACCTTCCAAGTGCTGGGGTTGGAGGAGTGCACCAACACTCCCAGCTTCTATGGAGTTTTGCTTGTTTGCTTTTTTGTTTATTTTAGACAGGCTCTATCTACAGCCCAGGCTGGCCTGAAAGCATGGCTCCTCCTGCCTTAGCTCTGAGTGCTGGGAAGATAGGTTCGCGTCACCATGCCTGGCTTCACTGGTACACTTCGAACCCTACCTAAAACCTGAAACATTGAGGTGGTGGTGCACACTTTAGGTGGATCTCTGTGAGTTCAGGGCCACCCTGGTCTACAGAACGAGTTCTAGGACAGCCAGGGCTACACAGAGAAACCCTGTCTTGGAAAAAAAAAAAAAGAGTGAGACAGCCCTGTGGAGTGACACACGCTATAGTTTAGGGGATAATAACAAACAGCTGTGGTGCTCTGTACAGATGCAATGGTGTTTTGTTTTTTTTCCAAATATTCTTTATCCGAAGTTGGTTAAATTGATGGATGAGGACTGATTGCCTACATTCGGAATGTACACACACACACACACACACACAAACACACACACACACAAGTACATGTTACATATGCCAAGTGTGGCACATTCTATCTTTCAAGTACAGCTCTGGCAGGTCCACTTGCTTCTGTCCTTCCCTATTAAGAGAAGGCTCGCCGACCAGCCGGTCTAGCCCGTGTGGTCGAGCTCCAGGCCAAGGAGAGACCACGTCTCAAAAGAACAAAGCAAGAGCTGGCGAGGGAGGCTGCTTGGTGGTCAAGAGCACCTGCTGCTGTCCAGGGGACCGGCGTTCGATTCCCAGCACCCGCACGGAGGCTCACAACCATCTGTAATTCCTGTTCCTGGGGCTGTAACACCCTCTCCTGCCTTCCACGGGCATCATGAATCCATGTGGTACACTGACACACATGCAGGCAAAAAAAAAATTTTTTTTTTTATTTGAGCTGAGTGTGGTGAGAGGCAGAGGAAGGTGGATCTCTGTGCATTTGAGGCCCCTATGGTCTACAAAGTAAGTTCAAGGCCAGTCAGGACTATTTAGGAGAATAGTCTTTAAAAAAAAGAAAAAAGAGGAGATGGTGCTGAAGAACACCTGAGGCTGTCCACTGGCCTTCATACATGCACACACACGTGTGTACCTATACACAGGAGCATGCACACACATACACACAAATTAGTGTTGGGAAGATAAATACGCATGCTTGATGATGCCCTTTTTAAAAATGTTTTCCCATTTCGTTATTTATTCACTTTAGATGACACCTTTTTAAATTTTATTTCAATTAATTAATTTTTCAGGTTTTGTTTGTTTGTTGTTGTTGTTTGACCCGGGGTTTCTCTGTGTAGCCCTGGCTATCCTGGGATTCATTATGTAGACCAGGCTGGCCTCGAACTCAGAGATCCGCTGCCTGCCTCTGCCTCCCACTACACCCAGCTTTTGATGACAACTTTGAAAATATTGAATTAGGATTGAGTATTTTTCTAGTATATGCAATACTGGGTTCAATCTTCAGCATTAAAAAAAATCTTGAATTATTTAGTTTGGAGTTTTTGTTTGTCTATGACAAGGATTCAGCCTGGACACGGTGATACAAACCTTTAATCCCAGCACTTGAGAGGTAGAAGTAGGCAGATCTCTGAGTTTGAGGCTAGCCTTGTCTACAAAGTGAGTTCAGGACAGCTAAGGCTACACAGAGAAACCCTATCTCAAAAAACAAAAACAAACAAACAGAATAAAAAAAGACAAAAACTCAGGTAGCCTAGGCTGGCTTCAAACTTCCTATGTGACTAAGGATGACCTTGAATCCTTCTGCCTTTACCTCCCAAGTGCTAGGAACGTTGTTGAGTACCACCATGCTGGCCTTATGTGGTCCTAGAGATGGAAACCAGGGCTTTGTGTGTGCTAAGCAAGTACTCTTTCAACCCAGCCACACTCCAACCCCTAAATGTAATTTTAAAATGACATGTAGTGTCACAGAACTGGCTTTCCAGAGCACAGCTCACCCCTCCTACCTTGAAGTGGCGTTCCACAGTGGACAGGAAGCGCACGTTGTCCGAGGCCTCCATGTGGAGTTTGAAGAGCTCCATCAGGACAGGGTGCACGTTGGCCACCAGCATGGATTCTGCTTCCTTGATCACTTCCAAGACCTTCTTGACCATTGGAAGCTTCGTCTGTTCATGGAGGGCACTCAGCGTTGCATTTCTTTCTCGCCAGAACTCAATCTCAGCCAGAGGACCATTGCCCTGAGAAAGATGTGAACACACAGACTGGTTTCACAGCCAAGGGGGGGGGGGGTGCATGCCTGTGCTCACTGCTGCAGACAGGGCTTCCCGGGGACTGCGAATCTGGCCTGGTCCAGTCAGAGTGGACCTCAGGACCTCAGGGCAAAGGCCCTGCCTCTCCTGACCCACAGGGCCAGAAACTAAGTCACTACAAAGGAGAAAGCCACAGGCCACGAAGTGCCTCAGAAAGAGACGCAGCCAGGGCCCTGTGTAAATTCCCTGGAGCATGTGCTGCCTTCTGTTGTGTGAACAAAGGAATGTATGCTCTCTCTCCTGTGTGCGCATGTGTGTGTTCATGTGTGTATGTATGTATACATACATGTGCATGTATGCACATGAGCATGTGTGCTTGTGAGTGTATATGTGTGTATATATACATACACATGTGTATATGTGAGAACATGTGCATATGTGTATACACATGAGTGTGTGTTTGTGAGAATGTATATGATCGTGCATTGTTGCACACACATATGTGTATATATATGTACATGTATACATGTACATATGTGGACATGGATACCTGAGTGTGTGTGCTTCTGAGAGAATGAGAGCACTGTTTGTAATCGTGTGTGTGTTGTGGATATATGTGTATATATGTGAGCATGTATACATGTATGCACATGTGTGTATATACATGTGTATGTGCCTATGAGAGAAAAGAGTGTGAGGGTGTGGGTGTGTAGACTAGAGTTCAGCCCCCAGTGAGTGTCATTCGGGAGGAGGTATCCTCCTTGTATTGGTTTTTCTTTTTGGTTTTTTATGCAGTCTTTGTTGACCTGGAACTCACTATGTAGACCAGTGTCTCCTGCTGCGATAAGACACTATTGCCCAAAATCAGCCTGAGGAAGGAAGGGCTTATTTCAGTTTATAGTCTCACAACACAATGGATCACAGAGGGAAGTTGAGGCAGGAACCCTGGGGCAGGAACTGGAGCATATGGAGACTTGCTGACTGGCCTGCTCCTTGTGGTTTGCTCAGTCCACATTCTCAGAGAGCCCAGGACCACCTGCCCAGGCGTGGCACAATCCAAAGTGAGCTGGGCCTTCCCACATCAGTCAGAGAAAAGCGCCACAGGCTGCCCACAGGCCAGTCTGCAGGGGACATTGTCTCAGCTGAGGCTTTCTCTTCAAAATGACTCCAGCTGGTGTCGAGTTGACATGAACCTAGACAGCACAACCTTGGTTGTCTTGAAGTCGCAGAGACCCGCTTGCCTCTACCTTCCTAGTGCTGGGACTAAAGGCATGTGCCACCAGGTCCCCACATAACTTGCTTTCTTGTTTAAAACAGTTGACTTGTGTTCCCAGCGATGGCAACCCAACCATCTCAGCCTGTGACAGTCTGAATAAAAATGGCTCCCATAACACTCATACACCTGAACGCTTAGTCGCTTAGCGGCATTATTTAAGAAGGATTAGAAAGACTAGCAAGTATATAGCCTTGTTGGAGTAGATGTAACTTTGTTGGAGGAAGTGTGCCACTAGGGGTGGGCTTTGAGGCTTCGAAATTCCAAGCCATGCTCAGTCTCTCTCTCTCTCTCTCTGCTTGCCGGACAGGATGTAGCTCTCTGCTACTGGTATGTCTCCAGTACCGCCTACCTGCCGCATGCCGTCTACCCTTACAGTTTAAGCCTCTTAAACCCTGAGTGAGCCTCCAATGAAATGCTTTATTTCAGAAGAGTTGCCTCAGTCAAGGCTGAAGAGATAGCTCCGTGGTTAAGAGCACCAGCTGCTCTTCCAGGGAACCTGGGTTCAATTCCTGGCATTCCCATGCAATTCCCAGCTCACAACTGTAACTCCTGTTCCAGGGGATCTGACACCCTCACACAGGTACACAGGCAGGCAAAACACCAGTGTACATTAAAAAAAAAAAAGATAGATTCTTTAAAAAGAGTTGTCTCAGTCATGATGCCTCTTCCCAGCAACAGAACAGTGACCAGCACATTGTAAGCACTGCCGCTCCGGGCATCAGCCTGGGCGCTCCTGGCAGCGAAGCTGTGTCCTCACCATCATTTTGGGGGGTCACAAACAGAAAGAAAGAGAGCCACTCACACAGAGCCCTGAGTCCGGGTCCCTGTAAGGCCTGTAGAGAGTACCTGGGGCGTCTTCCTCAGCTGCTTCTCCAGAGCAGATGAGATCTGGTTCAGCCAGTTGATGACACACTGCTCCAAGGACTCCAGCATTTCAGGATTGGCCATCAGCTCTGACACTTCTCCCTCCACGCTGATATTGGGCATCACCAGTTTGATTTCACCTAGTGGAGGGTGCTAGTTAGATCCTAGCTTAGGAAAAACCTGTCACATACAAGCTCATTAGCTAGCTCTTCCTTCCTGGAACTGCATCACCACATCACCCCTCTGTCTCTGTCTCATTGCCTATCGCAGGAATGTGGTTAAAACCTTCTGGTGTTCTAGGACCAGCCGGCACAAGGCCAGCCTGGTCTACAAAGAGAGTCCAGGACAGCTAGGGCTACACAGAGAAACCCTGTCTCAAAAACCAAAAAGGAAAGAAAGGAAGGAAGGAAGGAAGGAAGGAAGGAAGGAAGGAAGGAAGGAAGGAAGGAAGGAAGGAAGGAAGGAAAGGAAATGCCCAGGGCCTGGGAGGAAAGCACTTTCTGCTCTTACAGAGGACCTGAGGTCCCATCCCAGCATCCATATTGATCAGGTCACAACCCCTGTAACTAACCCCAGAGTATCTGATGCCCTCTTCTGGCCTCCACTGGTGTCTGCACTCATGTGCACTCCCCCACTACCTACACAAATACTCAAGTAAAATAAAACCTTAAAAAGGAAAAACATCCAATATAAAATGAAGATAAATCAGGGGTAGGGTATTCCTTTACATTACCGAGATAATGTAAAGAAGAAAATATTTAAGCCCTGATTCTTTGATTCAGGGACTGGGGATAACATGTGTCCATTCAACAAGAACAGAATGCTCTGAAGAAAACAGTGGGCTGAGGGGTCTCAGAACTAAACATAGCAGCCGGCAAGGAAAGCTCCAGGTCAAGGAACACTTCAGGCACATAACACGCTGGGACTAGGGCGATGCCTCCATGGCTAAAGTGCTTGCCACGCAAGCAGAAGGACATGAGTTCAGATCCCCAGAGCTCCTAGGCAAGTCAAGAACTGTAGCTCACATCTGTAATCCCAAAGCGGAGACAGGCAGATCCCTGGGGCTCAGTGACCAGCCAGCCTAGTCCAGATGTCAAGTGTCAACTCCATCCCGAACCACGCTCACAGAGAGTTATGAAAAGAGTTGGCCCCCACCTCGAGTAATGGTGCCATGTTTCTGGCTTTCCTGAATGCTAAGTGCTCTGTCGCCTTTCCCCTGGGTGAGCCCCTAAACGTGAGCACCCAGGGCAACTCCACTCCCTCACACAGCCAGTCTCTCTCTCTCAGCTTTCACATGACACCCAATGCCACCTCCTCTAGAGAGGCCGCCACAATGGCCCTACCCTCTTCTATAGGCCTCACCATCTCTGAGCGCTCCCTTCTGCCACAGTTGGGAGTGCACAGGGCTGCCCTGTCACCACAGGGATTTGGCCGTTGTACTTCCAAACAATCTAGCTTCCAGTGAGGATATAAACAAGAATTACTGAGCTGCGGATGTGGCTCAGTGGGTAGAGCTCTTGTTTAGCATGTGTGTGGCCCAAGGTTAAACCCCTAGCACTGTATAAGTTGAGCACTGCAGCATGTGGCCATGATCTTAGCACCTGGGAGGCAGGACGATCAGAAAGATGTCACGAATCCGGGCTACAAGATACCCTGTTGCACTATTGCAAAAACAACAACAACAACAACAAAAAAAAAAAAAAAACAAAGAAAGAAAGAAAGTGTCTAAAGAGATGAGAAGGCTCAGTGGTTAAGAGCAGTGTCTGTTTTTCCAGAAGACCTGGGATAGATTTCTAGCACCCACATAATGGGTCACAACAGCCTGTTAACACCAGTTCCGGGGAATCTAGCGCCCTCTTCTGGCCTATGCAGGTACTGAATGCAAACACCCAAACACATAAAATACTATGTCCAAAATATCACAGATTGTTGGGCGGTGGTGGCCATGCTTTTAGTTGCAGCACTTGGGAGGCAGAGGCAGGTGGATATGTGAGTTTGAGGCCAGCCTGGTCTACAGAGTGAGCTCCAGGACAGCCAGGGCTGCACAAAGAAACCCTGTCTCAAACAAACAAACAAACAAACAAACAAAGTCAAACAAAAATCACAAATGAAGAGAGACAAAATTAATAAGCTTTCAGCACTTTTGCATGACCTTCTGTGGATGAGTTATCAGTTCTCCATGAGCGGGAAGGGCGGGGACTGAACAGACCTTCAAGCTGCTGCATGGTTCTTTGGATGTTGTTCACGAATTTCTGAAGATTCATCAGGAACTCATCACGGATCAGCTGGACACTGTGGTACTCCACTGTCTCCCCAGGCACACTGGGCAACTCTGATGCCTCAGGAGAAGAATCCTCACGGGCTTCTGCAGGCGTTGCCCCGTGGCTTGTCTCCGACTTGTGCTGGCTGAAGGACAGCGCGGGCATGAAAACCTGCAAGTGCACAATTCAATTCAGTTAAGTCACTCGGGGGCTCCAGCTGCATTAGGTCGGCAGATGTCAAACTGGTGCCGGGCACATCTGTAATCCCAGCATTCAGGAGGCTGAGACAAGGGGATCGTAGTTAGAGGCAGCCTGGGCTGCATACTGAGATATGGAGGGTTTCTATAGAACAAAAGTCACCGTGGATGCTCCTGATCTGCTGGTTTTGTAACACGAGATCTCTCAGAAGGAATTCTGCTTCACTTTGAGGATATTTCATAATGAACAGCTTGGTTGGCTCAAGTAGCCAGTGCCTCTGTTCTCAGAAGTCACCCAGAGGCCTGGTGTGGCGGTACACAGCTGTGGTCCCAGCATTGGAGAAGCAGGGGCAGGAGACCTACCCATGAATTCAAAGCTAGTCTGGGCTACAGAGTGAATTCCAGGCCTGCCAGGGCTACAGAGTAAAGACTCTGTCTCAAAACAAACAGATGTTAAGTGAATGAGCACATCTGTCTCCAAGACCAAACTCTCCAGCCCTTCTTTGGAAGCAGCCACTGCACATAGGGTCTCTGCAGGAGCCACGGTCACCTGGCAGAGGACGTCCCTCAGGAACTGGAGCACGTTGGCATTCATGATACCATATTCCAGGGTCACTGGCATAATTTCCATGGCTTCCTTCATGTCGGTGGCTTCGGGGATTGCATCTAAACAAAAACAGACGCTGAGTACTGAGTGGGTGGGTGGTGGGGACATTCCTGTGTGTCCTGGGGGCTCTCCTTCCTGTCTGGTCACAAAGTCAGCAGATAAAGACAGGCTAACCTGGAGCTAAGCCAACCTTGGGCAAATGAGACTACAATAGCCTACACTGAATGTTTAAGTTGTTGGGGTTTTTAACGGCCGTGGCAGTTGTAAAGTTGTTGTGTACTTTACATTATAGTATTAACAAGGGGTCTTGGGGATAAGAAAATTTAAAAATTTTATATATATATTTGTATATATACATAATAAATACATTATATATGGAACATAATATATGTTACATATAATATATAAATATACAAATATATTTGTATAAATATGTATTATATAAATATAAAATATAAATATGTATAAATATAAATTTATATATTTATATAAATATTCATTTTTTGGAAACAGGATCTATGTAGGCTTAACTCACATAGATCCACCTGCCTCTGCCTCCTGAGTGCTGGAATTAAAGGCATTCACCACAACAGTCTTGCTTGAAAAGTTGTATTTTAAATGTTATGTATTTAGGGGCTGAAGAGATGATTCAGTCAGTAAGAGCACTTGTTACTCTTGCACAAGATTTGAATTCAGGGGCTGGAGAGATGGCTCAGAAGTTAAGAGCACTGACTGTTCTTCCAGAGATTCTGAGTTCAATTCCCAGCAACCACATGGTGGTTCATGACCATCTAAAAGATCTGGTGCCCTCTTCTGACCTGCTGGCACACATGCAGATAGAATACTGTATACAAAATAAATAAATAAATAAAACCACAAGATTTGATTTTAGTTCCCAGCACCCATGGTGGCTCACTACCATCAGCTCCGGGGATCCAATGCCCTCTTCTGATGTCTGCGAGCATCAGGCATGCATGTGGTGCACAACACACCCATCCACATAAAGTTAAAGAGAATAAATCTTAAAACACACATATCTTCGGGGCTGGAGAGATGGCTTGGTAGTTAAAGCACTTCCCACACCAGCATGAAACCCAGGGCTGGGATCCCTGGAAGCCCGTGCCAAGGCCAGGCGTGTGTGGTGACCCACTATAATTCCAGCCTTGGGAGGCAGAGAAAGGGGATGCGCGCAGAGCAAGGTGGCCAGTGAGACCAGCCCTATCAGTCCCCTCTGAGTTTGATTAAAAGACTGCATGGGCATCGGGGGCACTCATCCTAAATCCCAGCACCGGGAGGCAGAGGCAGGCGGATCTCTGGGTTTGAGGCCAGCCTGGTCTACAGAGTGAGTCTAGGACAGCCAAGACTACACAGAGAAACCCTGTCTCGAGGAGGGGGAGACTGTGCCCATGACAACACGCTGAAGAATGATTCCTGATGTCAAGCTTGCCCGCCACACGCTTGTGCACGTACCTCCCCATCCCCATCACATGCGCGTGTGCACACACAACGCAGTGTGAAGGTACCTTTTGTGCTTCTGAGGAAGAACACCACATTCTGGTTCAGAAACTCCTCGGGAATGGGGGTGCAGCACACGTGCAGGTCCAGCCTGTTGACGATGCGCTTTACAACCCTCTGAAAAAGACAGGACGGCATTGGGCCGGCAGGCGCATGCTCAATAGAGCACGCTCCTCTCATTCCTGAGAAGGCGGCCGCGGTTCTACCGTGGCCACAGAAGAGCTAATTCACATCTAGACCCCTGACCCTGAGCCTGCATCTTCTACTAGCCAGACCGCACACTGTGATGAGCTGACCTGGGAAAGGTTGAAGGGGGGCTCGGAAGGGCAGCCCAATGGAAGAAACTAGCTGCCTGTGGCTAGTTGTTTGATTTGGTGTTTTGGGGACTTTGGGTGTGATTTATGCTTTTGTCTGTCTGTCGTCTGTCTCTGTCTCTCTGTGTGTAATTATTTCTTTTTAAAAGATTTGTTTATTGGTGCTGGAGAGATGATTCAGCCGTTAAGAGCACTGGCTACTCTTCCAGAGAACCTATGCAGTTTCCAGCACCCATAACAGTTCACAAGCATCTGCAACTCCAGTTCCAGATGTTCTGATGCCCTCTTATGGCCTCCATGGGTACTGCATGCATGGGTACCCATACATATGGTGCCAGGAATGCATGTGGTTCACAGTCATAGGTGCATGCAAAACACCCATACAAATAAAATAATAAAATATAATTTAAATAGATAAAGGTTTAGGGCTTTTAAAAGACTTTCATATTTTATATGGAGGAGTGTTTTGCCTGCATGCGTGTCTGTGCAACACAGGTGTGCCACTCTATAACGGTTCCCTCCTTTCTTGGTAAGCCCTAACTCCTGGACTACCTTTTCTGGTCCCATTGAGTCCCAGCCAGTCAACCAAGCTAAGGATGTTCTGTAAAATCTCAGCACTGGGTTCTGGAATGCCCACTCTAACACACCATGTCCCTTGCCTATCACTCTGTGCCTATCACTCTGGGCCCCTGACCCACTCTGCCAGTGTGTGTGTGGAGAGAGCAGGGTGCACCTTGCTATAGAGTCTGTCGATGGGCTCTCTCTCTGTCTCATCATAATCTTCATCCACACCGAACATGGAGGGAACCATGGAGTAATTTCTCGGCCTTAAAGACTTGGCTGCAAAACACAATTCACTGTGAGTGGAGATGGCCAGAGATGACGGGTTCCCATCATCCTGATGCCTCATATGACAGTGTCTGGCCTCCACAGGCTCCTGACCCATCTCATGTTCTGCAAAGGACAAGCGAGCCTCCATCACAGCAGGCTGCACACCTGGAATCCTCCGTGTGACTCACAGGTGTATGCCTTGACTTTTTTTTCCCCTAACATAACAAGATATTGTTGAACAAGAGTCATGAAGCTAGGGGTGTAACTTAGCAGTAGACCTCTGTCTCGTATGTGGAAGACCTGGAGTTGGAATATTGGAAGAGGTTGGACTGGGGAGAAAATGACATAAGGCACATAAATCAAAGTTTGTTTGTTTTTTTTAAGTACGCCAACAAATGGCGCCCAGACATTGGGCTTAAAATAATGGCTAATGCCGTACAGGAGACATTAGGGTACGGAGAGATAAATATACTGTTTCAGGATATGAGCATAAGGTTTACTGCAGCTGCTACTACTGGTTTTATTCCCAATTTACTCCCAGAGGGGACTCTCTTGTTTTGTTTCATTGTCTTCCTGCATTCCATTTTTTAAAAAGGTTAGGAGAATGGTTGAATAATTAGAAAGGATTACAGAGTTGGCAACGCAACTAGAAAATTTGCAGGCAGAGGTTGAAACACTTGGAAAGCAAAAAGCTCACTGGTAAAGGGAGAACACCTCGTAACTATGGGCCAGCATTCTCCACAGCTGCTGCCCTTCCCTGCTCCCACACTTTCGGTGTCAAAACCCCCAAAGCCCCGGCTGGGGAGCTGGGAGGAGCAGAAGAATAACGCCATTAGCTTTCCCAGCAGCCGCCAAAAGTTTCAGATCTCGAAGTGCTCAGTGCTGCCTCGGAGCTTAAAACGGCCAGTGTGTTAACTCAGAAATACGGTAGGTAGGTTGTGCCAGAGAAGCGAATGAGCCCTTTCTGGCAGCACTGGGTTCTCTGCAAGAACGTCTGGGTAACCTCTGGTCATTAGGAACCTAGCTCAAGGCTCAACAGCAAAAAGTGTGAGTCTATCCAGACAAGCACAACTGAAAAGTATCAGGCTATAAAAGGAAAGGTTGATTCCTTGATTATCTCCTTTTAAGAGAGTGACAGCATTAAAAGAAAAGCCTTTTTTTTTTAAGTTTGTTTGTTTTTTTAACAGGGGAAAGTGTTGTGGATATAAACATGTTTTTGTTTTGTTCCCAGGAGTGGGATGTGGGACTGATTCAGATGGTCCACAGTAGCAGGCTATTTGCTTCATGCGGGCTCTGGGAGCTCTTTGCCAGCTGCAGATGGTTTAAATCTGAGGACTCTGGAGAGTGAAGAGGAGGAAGAACAAGGCTGCTGCTGCTCCTGTTTGCTGCTGTGAAACAAGAAGATGGAGATCTCCTGATTGAAGTGGCTCTAAGGAACCTGGCAACCATGACCAGCAGGAAGCAGCTAAGAGAACCGTGGCCCCTCTCCCACAATCCCTTTCTCTCCTACCTGGTGTTAGAAGAGATTGGGGTGGAGTAGGGAGAAAAAGATAAAATGTAGATAAAGAGTTGTGGGTTTTTTTTTTAAGTATGGCTACAAAATCCTCCAGGGGTTCAAGGTTAATGCTGAGTTGTATGCTACAGGTTTTGATTTTTAAGATCGAGTCTCATGTAACCCAGGCTGGCCTCAAACTCACTACTGAGGCCCTGTCTTTTAAAAAAAGAAAGGTGGAATGGTGATGGTGCATACCTTTAATCCCAAACTGCTTATGGAGGCAGGGGGATCTCTAAGTTGGAGGCCAGCCTGGGCTACATTGGGTTCCAGGATCTGGGCTACAGATCGAGTTCCAGGAAAGCCAGGGCTACACAGAGAAACCTTGTCTTGAAAAAAACAAAGAGGAGGAGGAGGAAGCAGAGGAGGAGGAAAAGAGAAGGAGGAGGAGGAGGAAAAGAAACATTTGCTTTTCCTGAATTTAACCATCATAGCGCTCTCTCTCTCTCTCTCTCACACACACACACACTGTGCCTCAGTCTTTGCCCAGCTAAGAGAAGTGACAATGTGAGAGTCCAGACCCTTGGGGAAGAGACAACATGACTAGCAAAGGAGAGCTGGGGCTCGAGTGCCCATAGGTCAAGGGGCAGCTGCAGCTGAACAAGGCGGGGTCCTCCATGGAGGTTTCAGGGGCCATATGGCCCTGGGGGACACTGTGAGCATGGACCTTAGGCCTCTGGACCTGTGAGAGGAGGCATTTGTTTTCGCTGTCCTAGTAAGGCCACGTGGGACAGTATCCCAGGGATCCTTGGGCACATGTCCACTGCCGACCCCACAGGCTCCCCGTGCAGAGGTGGCGTAAGCCCCTCCAGAAACCCACCTGTATAGATGCTATCTGCTGTCTGATATTCAGTTTCCTCTTCCTCAGTGTCCTCTTCAGAGATGAAAGGGATTTCTTTTTTGAACCATAATGGGGGGAAAAATACAAAATAGGATTTATCCCCATATGAGATGGTTGCACCTTTGCTTTAAGGAGAGCCCAAGGGTAGTGACACAGCCCACAGAGCACTCATAAATGTCACTGCAAAACATCATGACTCTGGGGCCGACAAGGAAGACTTGGGCCAAGTCAGGCCAGAGTGAAGGACACACCACAGCACAGTTACCATCAGCTTTGAAGAAATACAAGCAACCAGAGAGTATGAAAGAGACTTGGTACACCGCACTGTGGTATGTTTTGCAGCACTGGGCACAGCTCGGAAACTGTTCCGATGAGCCTAGTGTGGTGGTGCAGCTCTGTAGTCCCTGGACTCCGGAGGTGGGGGCAGAAGGATCAGTTGTTCAAGGCGAGCTGCCACTAATAGCAAGTTGAAGGGCAGTCTGCTTTGTCTCAGAAAACAAAATGAGGGCTGGAGAGATGGCTCTGAGGTTAAGAGCACTGACTGCTCTTCCAGAGGTCCTGAGTTCAATTCCCAGCAACCACATGGTGGCTCACAACCACCTATAATGAGATCTGGTGCCTTCTTCTGGCCTGCAGGTGTACATGCAGGCAGAAAACTGTATAAATATAAATCTAAAAAAAAAAAAAGAAAGAAAGAAAGAAAGAAAAGAAATAAACTTCCACATTAAAAAAAGAAAGAAAGAAAAAGAAAACAAAATGAGAGCCAGAAACGACACAGGGCGTGCTCTGGGGTAGAGTGAAGGCACCCAGCCAGGTGGCTGAGTCAAAGTGGACACAGCAGGAGAGATGTGCCTGCTACTAGCCAGAGTCCCTGGAGATTGCAAGAAGTTAGGGTCTTGGTGAAGGTTTCTGTTTTGTTTTGTTTGTAAATAAAATGTATATAGAATCCCCTTAGCAGATCCTGGAATCTGTACTTGTACTTGGTTGTAATGAATGGCTCTAACCCGGGATAATGTGTTCAGCCTCAGGGTTCCACCCGGTGAAGAAAGATGAAGGATAGGAAAGTTAGATTCCAGTGAGGCTGAGGCAGAAGGACTGAGTTTGAGGGTACCTTCGGCTACACAGTGAATTTCAGGCCAGCTAGGCTATGAGACCCTGTCTCACAATATAATAAATAATGAAAACGAACAAAAATAAATGAGAGCAGAGCATAGGTGTCATGACGCTGGCCCTCCTTCCTTTTCCTCTTCCGTCTCTACCATCTCCCTCCTTCCTCTCCCCTCTCTGCCATCTCCTTGCTCACTGCTTGCTAGGGAGTTCAGCTGATCCTCAAACTGGCTATGAGCCTCGGGTGACCCTGCCTCAGTCTCCAGAGTGCCAGGATTGCAGTCGGGGAGCGCTTTGGCCTGCTGCCTCTTTTTTATAGTAGGGGGAAGGCAGAGCTCTCCTGAGCCCGCGGGCTCTGACCTTGGGACCCTGACTCCTAGCCCTCCTCTCCGGGGCAGGTGAGCAGCTTGAGAGCGCCCCACAGAGGACAGATGGGAACAGACGCACACCCCACCACCACTTCCGCACACAGTGCGGCTGACGTCAGCAGGGTGCTGGCTGTAGGCTGGCCGTAGCTCCTGCTCACCTATCTCCACCTCCACCTCTTCGGGCACCTGGACACAGTAGAAGAACAGCGCTGAGGCGTTGTCCTCGTCGCTTGAGGCGTTGAGGAAGTGCAGGATGAGGTCCTCTGCCTCACTGTCGTTGCGGTTCAGCAGGTCCTCAAACAACTTGGGGTTGTTGAGGTCGAAGGCGGTGTAAATGCGGTCGCGCATCCACAAGACCCGCAGGTCGTCCATGGCGCAGACCTGAGCGGTTCAGGGCGCAGGAGGGACGGGGCGGGGAGCCAGGCGGCGTCCGTGGCAACGGCGCCCCTGGCAACGGGCACCTGGGCAACGGCGCCAGCGCTGGGGCGAGGCCCCCATTTGCAGAGGAAAGCTGAGGTTCAAGGGAGTTGGCAGCTGAGATGTGACAAGGGCACTGCTCTGAGGTGGAGCCAGGCAGGACTAGAAGCAGTGAACCGGTTAGCTGCAGTAAGTAAACTTGACACAAACTTACACTTAGTTGGGAGGAAGCAATCTCAACTGAGGCATTGCCTTCTTCAGACTGGCCTATGCGGACTTTTCTTGATTGCTGATTGAGGTAGGAAGGCCCAGCCCACTGAGCAGGTGGGCCTGGGCTGAGAGCTGAGGAAACCACAGGGAGCAAACCAGCAGTGTCCCTCCAAGGCCTCTGCTAAAGTTCCTGCTGTATGCTTCTGCCCTTAATGATGGAGTGTAACCTAGGATCAAATGAACCCTTTCCTCCCTACAAGTTGGTTGGCTGGTGTTTTATCACAGTCACAGAGGCAAATCAGGACAGGCAGGCAGGACTGGCCTTGGCTATCAGGCACTGTAAGAACACCTGCTAGGTGTTTCAGAAGGTAATGGAGAACACAGAGTTGGGTCCTAGGAAGAGACTGGCTCTTTTTGGCATAGGGGGTTAGGAAGCAGGATCACAAGAAAACAAGACACTGGCATCTCAAAAATATAGATTTATTTGTCACTAGCAAAAGGAAGTTCAATAGCGACAAGCAGGTTAGTCCTTCCATGCATCTATGCAATGCTGTCCTGGCTGGCTCCCGGAGTTTCTGCTGCGGGTCCCAGCTCCAGAACCCAGGCTTGTTAAATCATCCTGTGGAGTGGCATTTTCAGAGGGATTCTTGAGGTGTTGGAGTGGTCGTCTGCCAGTGGGAAGAGTAGTACTCCTCCAAAATGCCTCACAGCATCCTGAGAGAGTTCTTGAGGCCTGCCTGGATAGTGTGGCGGGCCAGCACACGCAGATTTAGACCTTCAGTAAAGAAGTGTGCTCCAGGAGCTGTTTTTTGCCAGCCCTGTGTGTTACCAACGGACAGTCTATGCCTTATTACAGTACAGCAACGGAGCCCTGGGCCTGAACGTCACTGTACCCACTCCTGGCCACGTCCAGCATCCCTGTAGTGCCAGCTGAGAGACTGAGGCAAAAAGATTGCAGGGCCCAGGCCTGTGTGAGTGGCATTAAATATCTCGAAGCATACAGACCCATTCCAGAACTGCGGCCAGGGGAGGAGTTGGGGTAAGAGGAGTCTGTACCAGGTCCCATGTTGGAGGGAGAGTCCAAGAGCTCAGAGCCCTTTTTGCACGCCTCCACTGGACATATCAGGCGTCTCCACCAGCAGCAGCCAATGTGATGTGGCTCCGTTGACACTGTTCTAGGAAGATGAACATGTGACCCCACCAGTAAGCTGCTTGCTTCCCTGTGTGTGGATGCTATTGTATCTCCAGAGGGCTCACAAAGGAGTGATTTATGTCTGTGCAATGACATGCTATGTAACTGTGATAGACTTCCAATGAGAAGTCACTCGCTGTGCATTCTGTGCCCTGCTACGAGGTGCCAGTTCCAACCAAACAGTGGCCCCATCACAACTGCCAACAGGGACTATAAACATGACAGAAAATTCCATCTCTTTTTTGGTCCTTGTCCCTGGAATCAGTTATCTCTGTGATGACCGAAGAGCCTGGAGCCACAGAGAATCACGAGTAAAAACATGGCGGTGGCAAACGATACAGGTAAGAGCAGGTCTAACACTGGGAAGCCCCTCCTTATCCAGCCACCAGCAGGTTAATGCCAGGAAGCTGGCACGTGGCACAAAGGCTGGCTGCCCATCACAGCAGACTCCACAGCAGCTGGAGAGGTCTGATGTCCAGTCCAGCTGTAGCCCAGGCTTCTCAGCAGGCAGCTCCTGTAACTGGAGAGGCCGCTAAATCCAGCTGCCAGAAGCGTGGCTTTTAATGAAAGAGCCCCACTCTCTACCACTCGGAGCTGGAGGGGTCTGGGGGTGTGTGTCAGGATTTCAAGAGGGCAGAAATATGTTAGATTCCCTTCTCTCTTTAGGATGTCATGTAGCCCAGGTTGGCCTCAAACTTAACACAGAGGAAAGGGTATCCCTGCACTTCCTGATGCTCTTTGCCTCCACACTTGGGCAAGGTGGTTCTGGGGCTCTAACAACCAAGCCACACCTGAGCCTTAGCTTTCTTGCTGACATACTTATCTACAATCACTTGATGTAAATCGTGAAGATGAGCATGGTTCAGGAGACTATCAAAGTACCCAGTGGTCCTGAGCCAACTTTGTGCAAAGCTGAGCAGCATAAGAATAGCTGGTTTTTATAGTCGAGATCATAAATTCACAGATTAGTGAGTTAGTTTTCAACTGACCTCAACAGTTTTTAGAAATTAAACTGTGTGGCCATCAGACCTTTATTTAGAATTAGTGCTAAAGTAAAAAATTATACTGTTCCCAAGTAGAAGCAAGCCCTCTGTGGTAAAATATCTTCATCTGTTCTGTGTTATAAAAATACTCTACTTTTCACCCGTCTTCCCCGGTAAGCACACTGGGTTTGAAGGCTCAGAAGTCATCTTTCAGAACGTACAACTGTCATGACATAAGGGTAAGAGGACAAGAATCTTCTAAAAATTTACAAGCGGGAGAGCCATCTGTTGTGTTATTTTGCCCCATTTCCTCCAATTATGGAAACAAGATTGGCCTGGCATGCTGCCCCTCCTGGTGATTTTGAGAGCGTCCAGGGAGCACTCACACACATTCTTGAGCAAGCGGGGGACCTGCTGATGACCCAGCAGAAATGTCTGAAAAACTATGCTTAACTGGAGCTGTTGGAAAATATTATCTGACCTCTTCTTGAGACAAAAATCACTTCATGTTTTTTTAAAGTTGAAAAGGAATCAAGCATCTAAGAAAGACCATTTTTAGCTAGCTGTTCATCTGGCTCTTCTCCTCCAATCTTACACTTTAAAAATATCTTCAAAGCAATGTTGGCATTTTCTTATATTTGCTCATAATAAAAACCAATGAAATGTCTGTGTCCGAAGTGGTGAGTTTTAAAAAATCTTCAACATGAGGGAGAGACGTATCTTACAGAATCATTTGGCTGAATCGTAAGGCAATCGAGGAGGGTGGAATTTTCCTGTCGTAAATCTGACTCGAGTGAATTCTGTAACATGATCGTTCTCCATGAGAATCTGAGAGCTGGTTGGCTACAGCAGTGTCATGCTATGTTGTCATCATTGCTGCACTTGGAGGAGAGCAGACTGAAGGAGAAAGGAACGAATTTGGTGCCTGCACCAACGTAGAATTTGTTTTGAAACTCTACCCTATGAAAGGAAAAATAACATGCATTAAAACACCAATACCTCCCCACTATAGACTGCACCCTGGCACTGTGAGTGAAGGAATGTTCCCATATTTCTTTTAAGAAGACCTTTCCATCCTCTTTGCATTCTCTGCATGAACACGTTCACCTGATCACTCTCTCCCCAGTCCATACTGGCTCCCCCATCTATCCTGTCTTGCCAGAGTGTCACCTCAGCACTGTCCTCCAGTCCCTGTGTGTGTCAGGAAGTCTAGCACACAGAGTTATTTGCATGTGCACATGTATATGGGAGGATGCACAAGCTACAGTGTACAGGTGAATGTCAGACAACAATCATTGGACATCAGTTCTCTCCCTCAACCATGTGGGCCCTAGGGCATGAACTGGCTTGGAAGCAAGAATCTTTACCAACTGAGACATCTTACCAGCTCCTGCATCCTTTTTAAAAAGATTTATTGGGCTGGAGAGGTAGCTCAGAGATTAAGAGCACTGGCTGCTCTTCCAAAGGTCCTGAGTTCAATTGCCAGCAACTACATGGTGGCTCACAGCCCTCTAGAGATCTGGCGCCCTCTTCTGGCGTGCAGGTGTACATGCAGTCAGAACACTGTATACATAATAAATAAGATTAAAGTATGTGTCTTGTATATATGCACATGAGTGCGGGTGACAGCACTGGAGCCCCTAATGCTGGAGTTACAGGAGGTTGAGGCTCCTGGTGTGGGTGCTGAGAACTGAACTTGGGTCCTCTACAAGCACAGTACACACTCTTAACCACTGAGCCATCTCTCCAGAGCTCATTTTTATTTTTAAAATACTGTTTTTAGGATACTGTCACACTCACCAGTGAAGGCGTATGGCGTGGAGAAATGCAGAAAGCCCTTCCATGATCAGAAGAATAAAAATGGTCAAAACTGTAAAGAAAGCCATGACAGGCAGCAGCAGCAAGACCCCATAGATGTTGTCTACACGCAGGCCCACACGTAACAGCATGACCCACAGCACATCAGAGAGCTCTGCAGAGGAAGCCATTCAGAAAACATAAGCCCTCTCACCACCCAAATGACAGCAAGAACGACAGACAGCCCATCCCTCCCCATCAGAGGCCCAGAACCTCCAGGCCTTCCTCTGTAGAAAACAGCAATCCTTCAAGGCTCTGCCATGCCCTCTTGTCTAACCTGGCACCCAGGCCAGGATCGAGCATCCTGTCTAATCCTCACAAGTGACCTGTTGGATATCTGGGTCTATGGACACAAAGGGCCTCGCTCTCTGTCTTCTGTTGGTCAGTACCCTCTTGTGATTACCCATCTCTGTCAGGTGTGGCAGGGCTTTGCCACAGAATAGCAAGGCAATACAACTGAGTGTTCTGCTGTGTGAAGTGAGTCAGTCAGCAGCCAGTTACCTCCAAGCTGGAGAAGTGACATGGCCTCTCATAATTCACAGGGGGCCCAAGGACTAAACACACCCCATACAGGAAGGTGTCACACACAGGCCACAGCTAAGACCCTGTGGAGGACAGGCTGGGAGATCAGGGCTATCTAAGTCAGCTATGCGTTAGCAGAACCGTGCACATGAGGAATGGCAGGAGCCTGGACTATGGCTTAGCAGTTGCTGGAAATATATACTCCATTTAGTAAGTAAAACAATGGCTAGGATGCATTCAGGAACATGGTATAGAGGAGAACATCGTGCCAGAGGTCACTGGGCCCTCAGTTCCAAGAGCCCCTCTGTGCCTAAGCCAGGACTGCAACCTGTGTGATCAGAAGGTGGGTCCCAACAACGAACAGCCCTTGTCCATCACCAACCACCTAAGGAGCTTACACATTCCATGGGGCTAAGCAACATACGTGAATGCGCCAAGCTAAGGGCCCAGAGCCGCAGGTAGGATGCAGTGTTGGAGATGCAGCCCAGGCAGTACTCGATGGAATGGATGGCCTGCGTCATCAGGATCTCCCCAAAGTTAAACTGAGGGTCAACAGAACATTAAACACAGTATCACAAACCGCACCATTGGGAGTCCCTGGCTGGCCTCTGGGGCAGAGCGGAGCAGAGCATGCTGGGAGCTAAAAACAGCAGGTCTAAGCTACGAGTCCTGCGCTCAGTGGGACTATGGGGTTCACCAACCTATCTCCCCACACTAGCTCCCCAACTCTACTCAAGATCCAGTTTCCTCTCTGTAACACAAACATCAGCCTGGAACTGTGATTGCCATGAGGGGTACATGGTCAGTGACTAAGATGGCATCCCAGCTAGCCTCAGACACTGCCCAGCATCCAAATGGGCATTTCCCAGACACAGGTGCTCTGGGGAATCTCATGCTGAGGCTGAGGAGGGAGTTTAGGAGGTGTCTCTGTGAGGACAGACTGCAGGACCCTGGTTCTTCTGCACTCTGACTCCTTTGCTCTATCAACTTGTGATGTGACTACTTGGCTTGAATTAAAACTCTGTTATATAGTGATGACCAAACAAACACAGGGAATTCGGGTAGTCCTCATTAAGCAGCCAATGGAAAGCTTCCTCCCTCACCCGGCCTGTCAGCTCAGAGCTCACCTCCTCGCACGTCACTTCCCGGCAGCCCTCGCCCATGCGGTTGCTCCCCTCCTCTATGTCCTGGCTGCCCAGCAACGAGACCTCTTCCTCACTGTCCTTCCTCACGAGCGTGTAACCGCTCTAACAAGAACAGAACACCGTCAGCGCCTGGAACACCACAGGGTTGGGACAAAACCCAAGTAACTGCTTCTCTTATGATGCAGCTCTCTGGGAATAAGAAAACTCTCTCCAAGAAAATGCACACCTCATATAGTTTTAGATTGTCAAGGAGCAATGGAGGAAATTGGAGAATAACAAGTGTTGGCAAGGATGGTAAGCGGTACCTAGTGCAGTCCTGCTGGGAATGTAAAATGTTCCAGCCGCTACAGAAAAAGGATGGCAAGTCCTCAAAATAACGCAAACACAGAACTGCCCTGTGACCCAATGCACGCTCACACAGATTTTAAACGGGGACTTGCTTTGGCATCACATAAGATATTGGAACCATAGGGGAAAGATTAGCATGGTCCCTTCGAAAGAACAACAAATACCCAAGAGAGTCTGAAAATGCCTGTGCACGCATGTCACAGCAGCACTGCTGCTCGAGCTGCCGCCAGCAGCAACATTGAGGCTCTACGTAACGCCAGCTCTGGAGGAAGCACACCTCGGGGCTCGGGGCGCACTTACCCGGCTCACGCCAAAGCAGCTGCGTCCGTTGTGTAGCCAGAGCAGAAAGAGCGGCTTCCCTAAGAAGAGCACGGGGACGGCCAGCACCGTGAGGGCCAGCAACACCCTCTGCACCTGTGCCTGTGGGTGCAAGGGAGAAGTCCATGAAGAAAAAAGGTGCCACAGAGTCACTGGGGTGTGAAGCAAACGGGGGGCGGGGAGGGGGCATGTGTGCTGCGGCTCTGGGCCAGGGGCACGAGATAGATCACTGCAAGTCTCCATGGCCAAGGGCCACCCTCTGCACTTCTGACTCAACATCCAGCAAAAAGCACTGAAATATTACTTTTAGAGCTGTAAACACTTTAGGGAGCTGACACAGGCTGGACTGAGTTAGATGCTAGGCCCCACTTACAAAGTCCTCTGTGGCTGTGCAGCCTGTGACCCAGCGCTAGGGAAGCGGGGGTAGGAAGGGCTAAGGTTTGATAGCTGGTCACGGTAGGTAGCCCACGATGGCAATTCCAGGGCCAGGAAGACACCATCTCACAAACACACACACATCAACAACAACAAAAGAGAGGTGGATAGTTCATGAGGAATGACATCCAAAGTTGACCTCTGGCCTGTAGACACAGGTACCCATACACAGGCATACAGATTTTAAATGGGGACTTACTTTGGCTTCACATAATAAAATATTAGAACCATACAGAAAAGATTAACATGGTCCCTTCAAAAGAATGATACATAAATTTGTAAAGTGTTCCTTTATTTAAAAATTAAAAAAAAAAAAAGCTAAGCTGGGCAATGGTAGCACATGCCTTTGATCCCAGCCCTTGGGAGGCAGAGGCAGGCGAATTACTGTGAGTTCAAGGCCAGCCTGGTCTACAGAGTGAGTCCAGAGAAGTTACAGCAACACAGAGAAACCCTGTCTGGAAAAAACAAAACAAATCCAAAAAACCCAAATCTACATGGACTCTTAACTCCAGATAATAATACTCTGAGAACACTGCCAAGAAGAAACAGAGAAACACACGTAGAATACTTTTCTTATTGCTTCCTGTCACAGGCTTCTTGGAGAATGCCGAGTGCGGGGCAGAGAAGCACTCACCTGCCCTGGGTAGAGGCCGTGAGTCTCACTGGATGGGAACAGGAACATGTTAATGAACTCAATCAGGATGCTGGGGGCCTCTTGAGAGGTCGCTGCGGAGTACGCCAGCCACTTGTAGATGATCATGAAGATCAGGTACCCAAAGATGCAAAGCATGAACAGGATCTCAGGGACCGACACCAGGTAGATGTTGAACTTCTTCCTGAAGTGCCTGCAAGAGGAGCAAGTGAGGCAGTTGAAAGGCTGTTGCTCCAGCCCACAGGCCAATTCCGGGCTCCACACATGTCTGCAGAGCCAGAGCTGCAGACCCACCCCCAGAGGAAAGAGACAGACAAGAGGGAGAACTCCTGAACCACACTCAAACACAGGCTGCTTCTGGGTCTGGCTTCAAAGTAGCAGTTTTTTAAAATATTAAACCAAACTTTTTAAATGAAATCATTTTTTAAAAATTTATTTACTTTTATGTGTATGGTGGCTTTGCTTGGGTGTATGGCTATGGACCATATGCATGCCTGCTGCCCACAGAGGCCAGAAGAGGGTGTAAGCCTCCTGGGAACTGGAGCCGTAGCCAATTGTGGGCTACCATGTGGGCACTCAGGACCAAACCCAAGTCCTCTGGAGGAGTAACAAGTGCTCTTAACCATTGAGCTGGCTTGCCAGCCCCCCATTTTTAAAGTTATTCTCAATTATGTGTAAGTATATGTGTGCCCACATGGTACCAGGGCCAGAGGCATCAAATCTCCTCCACTACCATGAGAGCAGAGCTCAGGGCAGCCCCCTGGAGGAGGGGCACACGTGCTGCCTAAGCCCTCTCTGCACTCAAAGCACTCGCCACTTTCCTCCCCCCCAAGACAGGGTTTCTCTGTGCAGCCCTGGCTGTCCTGGAACTCACTCTGTAGACCAGGCTGGCCTCAAACTCAGAGATCCACCTGCCTCTGCCTCCTAAGTGCTGGGATTAAAGACATGTTGCCACCACGACTCAGTGAACATTTTTTCCATGTCCCAGCTCTGTCAACTGAGTTACATGATGCAAATCATCCTTCTTCATGAAAAGAGACAGTCAATACAGACAGGAAGTCTACCAAGGTGCTGGCTCTTGCACAAAACAGAACAGAAAGCTTTCAACTTTCGAGTGACAACAAAAACATGACAAACTCCCCTCCTGGCAATGACCCCGCACTCCTGCCACAGCCGGATGGGAGGGCCAGGAGGGCGGAGGCCTCATTCCACTCTCTGCACAAGTGCCGGGCCCGGGACAGCACCAAGCACACAGTATGCACTGAATGGATATCACTGATCCCCCAAAATTTCCAAGCTAAATAATCTAAACAGAGTCCCATCCTGCCGTGCGCCATCAATCAGCTGAACTGCCCTTGGTCCAGCCAACAGTCCAGCATCAAGAAATAAAACTCAGGGACTGGAGAGGCGGCTCAGTGGTTGAGAGTACTGGCCATTCTTCACAGGAACCAGGATTTAATTCCCAGCACCCACATGGTGGTTTATAACCATCTGTGACTGTAGTTTCAGGGTCTCTGATGCCCTCTTTGCTCTCCACAGATACCAGACACTCACACTGTACCCAGACATACATGCAGTTAAAACACCCACAATAAATAAATAAAACATAAAGGGCTAGTGAGATGGCTCAGCAGGTAAAGGCAACTGTAACCATGCCTGACAAGTTGAGTTCATTCCCCAGAAGCCACATGGTAGAAAATGGGAAAACTCTCTCACAACTGTCCTCTGACAATCACATATTCACACAAGTGTCCCTGCACACACACCCGTGCCATACATATATACGCTGATGTGTGTGTGTGTGGGGGGGGAACAGACAGCTCAGGGGATAAAAGCGTTTGCTGCCAAGCCTGATAAAACTGAGTTCAATCCCCAGGATCCACACATGGTGGAAAGAGAAAACCAACTCCAAAAGTTGGCCCCTGGCTTCCACACATGTCCTGTGATATGCACCGTCTGCCCCCTCACCAAATATAGAAATATGTGAGTAAATAAATATAAAACAAAACCTAAGAGTGACAAAACTGGTTTACAAGTACAGATTTCAGAACTTCTAAGCCAGACACACTGGCTCACACCTGTAATCCCAACTCTTGGTGAAGGGAGTAGGGACCTCCCTAAATGGAGGGCAGCCAAAAACATGAACGATGAAAAACAAATTAAAACATAGACTTACAAGTGGTTAAATATTCCCAGAACGACACCAAAAGTCATGTGAATAATTCCTAAAATCACAGACATTTTCATCTTGAAGGAATTGAGGAAAGTGAGGCGATTTGTGGCCAGGTTCCAAATCTAAGGAGCAAACCAAACAGAAGCAATTTAAGTGCCATCAGCAGCACTGGAGAGCTCTGAACATGGGCTGCTCTTGTTTACAGAGGAAGGACCGCCTGTGTCTTGATGCTTTCCTGACTTCCCCAGGCCAGGGCCTGGGTGTCAACTGCAGGGAGCTTGCCTCTGATGAGCCAGGGCTACAGTTGCAGTGAGACCTGGCTTCAGAGTGAGGCAGCTTGGCATGTTGGGAAAGCTAGATCAGGTTCAGACTACAGACTTGGTGTAAGTATATACATGACACCCCTGTGATGGAAGTTTGGGTTTCTTTAAAAACTCAGTTCTGTTATGTAAAGATGTTTTTGTCTTAACCCCAGGTGTGGGACTTTAGTTTGTCCTTTCGTTTATCCACAGCTGAAATTGCCTTATGCAGGGGCGTAGTCTTTAATAGCTAAAGTTAGCTGAAGTCTGAGGACTTTGAGGGGTCTAAATACAAGAGCCCAGAGAGAGAAGGCGCGGTGGCTTGGAGGAGATAGAGGGAGGACTGCCTGCTGCATCTGCTGTCTGGCCGGCCACCTGGACTGATGGATATCCTGACAACGGAGATTGGTATTGCCCCAAAAAGAACCCAACGACCCTACCCAGCCAGAAGTAAAGAGGTCTACATCCATTCTCTCCACTAACCTTTCTCTCCTACCTGGGAGAGAAGGGACGGAGACGAAGAAGGGAGGCAGAGGCATAAGAAACCAGCACCTCTACACCCCTGAACAGGACTGAGGACACTTGAAAGTGCGGGTCTGAGCACCCCGAGCAGCCTCGCCCACACCTTCCAGCCAGCTCAGCAGTGCCGAGCTCTGCTTTCAGGACAGCTCCCCAGTAAGCCTTCAAGGCACTTGCCCAAAGCTTGGCCCACAGGGATCTGCCTGCTGAACATGGGATAGGAGGAGCCTGGCAGCCTGGGGCCTTCTCTAAACCAAAGACAATTCAAACCAAAGCCGTTCCAGAGCCTGTATGGAGCCCACAAAGGGTCACTTCTCCCAGAGGAGACGGCTAGGAGATATGAGCACGGCCCCATGGCTCTGCACTGACCTGCCTCCCCCGGGTGACTACACTTAGGGGCAGCAGCCAGCATGCCAGCACATCCCCTCACCCATGGACATGGGCAAAGAAGCACTCACGGGGTCAATGCCGAAAGGGTAGGGGCCATGGAAAACTCCGGGGATGTTCGGGTTCAGCTGCAAAGTCCTGCTGCGCTTGATGGTGCTGTCACTGAAAGAGAGGGCAGAGCAAGGTCGCCGCATGGGGAGGGAGGGGCTTGGGAAAGGTGGAGCCCCACCTGTGGCATCTCAGCTCACAGGCCGCTTACTTCCAAAGCACCATCTTCTTCTGCTCCTCTGGAGAGTGGCTGGAGCTGTACATGGCAGACACGTTCCACCCAGAGCCGAAGATGTTCACAGACTTGGAGAAGCAGTCGTTGTAGATGAGGCCGGTGTACACGGAGAACAGCCCCATCAGCAGCAGGATGTATCGGCCATTAAAGAACATCCTGAGGATCTGGGAAGACACGTGACAGAGACTCACTCACTGGACAGTGGGCTCAGGGGACACTCACAAGGCTCATTTCAGCCACTCCTCTGTGGCTCCCAGAAAACCACACATTAGGTGTCTTACCCACGAGTGGCAGGCACACTCTTCTTACAGAGCAAGCTTATACAACCCAAGCTCTTGAGCCAGACCTGGGTGGAACATCTATAATCTCATCACTCAGGAAGTGGAGGCAGGGGGATCACAAGTTCACTGTCAGCCTTTGATAGGTAACAAGTTTGAGGCCGGCTGGAACTACTTGAGACCATCACAATTACTCCCCACCAAAAACACAGTAAACAAAACCCAGCTGTCTTCTGGTCAAACGATGCAAGGCCTGTTGTGTTCCCACTGTGCACAGGCCGGCAGGCGTGCATTACCTCCTGCGACTGGCTTAGTCTGGGGTGATTCTCATTCAACACCAGTAAGAGGGCAAACAGGAACATGACAAAGCCGTGCCCGAAGTCACCAAACATCACACCGAACAGGAACGGGAAGGTGATGATGGTGAAGAGAGCTGCAGACACAGAGGGTTGGCAAGTTCTCAGCACAGCCTAGGTTAGCATGTACACATGTACACATACACACACACACATGCTTTCCCACAGCTCTCAGGACAGGACTGTAAGGTCATGCAAATGCTCTACTACGCTGACAGAGTGACAGCAGTGAGCTTGCTTGACAAACATCTACTATATTGCCCTATCAAAAAGCACTAACAGGGTTGGGCATGGTGGCACGCACCTATAATCCCAGCACTCAGGAAGCAGAGGCAAGAAGATCACTAAGAGCTCAGGGCCAGCCTGAGCTACATTGTGATTGTTTCAGGCTAGTCAGAGCTACAAGGTGAGACCTTGTCTCAGAAACCCAACAAACGCCAAAGCTGAGCTGAAGTACGTGCAAGCCCAGCCTTGTGCAATGCCCCACCTGGGTTCACTTCTCTGTAGCTGCCAACACCATAGGCATCCACGATGTTCTGGAAGCCCTCGGTAAACTTGTTGGTGCGGATCAGAGTGGGCGGCGTTTCCTTTGTAGGAATCGTGTTCATGAACGAGGGGATTGTAGCTCCGCTCTCTCTCTTCCACACAGAAAAGAAAGAGGAAAATATGACTGACCATGAGAACAGCTACAGACCAACACATGGCGAATGAAGCTGGCCAATATGCACACTCACAAAAGGGAGTCACCACTCTAGACACCCAAGCAGAGCCCAGTGGCATGAGAACAGAATCTGGAGCCGGGGCCCTGGGAAGGAGAACGGGCTGGAGCTGGGAAGTAGGAATGAAAAGCTGGAATGAGGAGGATGGAGGAAGAATTGGGCCCAGGACAATGGAAAACTGATATGTGAGCCAGGCCTGCCATATCAGCATTTGGGGGGTTTCGGCAGGAGGACCTTGAATATAAGGCCAGCACAGGAGCAGAGCAGCATCATATCTCAAACAATCCCCAGGACACACATGGTAGAGGGAGAGAATGAACCTCTGCACTCTGTCCTCTGACCTCCATAGGCACTGTACCCACATACATACACCACACACAATGAAAGTAACTTAAAGTAGTCAGCAAGGAGGAAGTCGGACACAACTACAAGATTGCCTAATGTACAGAAAAGAGACCAGGTGAGAGAAAATTTCATCACTGTGGCAGAATCCTCTTCAGCTTCAGTGCACGCTGTACATTTGCCCAGAAATGCACACTATCTACAAAGAAAAACACAGGAAAGAAACCAACACCAGGGGAAAGGACCAATGGTGTGTGTGTTCATACACATGAGCCAGGCACCGTCAGCAACCAGGAGGAAGCCCACCTCACTCAGCAAGGGCCAGAGCTGGGAAATCCTATTACAAGACATGCACATGTTCAGTATCAAAGGTCATGAACTGTTCCATGCAGTGCTGTCTGTAACCAGAAAGCCCCTGGCCGACTGAGAGCCAGCTAGTAAGCCAAGGTGCATGCCTGCAGGAGGATCTGGTCATAAAAACAGAGATGTTTTACTCAGTAGAAACAACACGCAATCTGCTATTTAGAGGGAGCCAATGCCAAGCAGCTGTCTCGCCGTCTGCCATCCTCTGCCCATTCCAGCGGAATTGCAGGCCAAACACACAGTTCTTTAGAAATTAAAAAAAGAGGAGGGGTAATTTAAAAAGGCAAGAAGAAAAGAAAGGCGGTCTATGTCTGTCCATCTGGCCACAGTACCAAAGTTGGGGCAGAATTCTGCCTCCTATGGGAGGGACCGCCAGAGACACAGGTTAGGATGTTCTGCCTACTCTTTCCCCCTGTGCAGTGTTGTTGAATCTGTGTGAGAGCGCCAGAACTGGAGTTACACACAGTTGTAAACTACCATGTGTGTGCTGGGAATTGAACTGGGTCTTCTGGAAGAGCAGCCAGTGCTCTAACGTGCCGAGCCATCTCTCCAGCCCCAAGAGACACCCACTTCAAAGCTTCTGTCTGAATGCAGTGTCCGGCAAGCCCCTTTCCAGAACTCTGAAACACTTCTGGTTTGTTTTTGAGGCAAGGTGTCAGGCTGGCCTCAAGCTCTCCATCCTTCTGCCTCAGACTCCCTAGTCCTAGGATCACAAGTTCCACATCCAGCTTGTGGCACACCTTGTCCCTGAGTGGTCTGGCTCTGAGGGGCTAGCGGGGCAGGGAGCCTTACCGAGCCTTCCTCCAGAGCTCTGCGCAAGCCTGGCAGGTCCGCCTCAGGGCACCAGACCTCAGCTATGAGGCACTTGTTGGTGACGTCGAAGCTGCACATGTTGAGCATGTGGTAGATGGCTTTCATCTTCCTCACCTGTATTACACGGCTGCACACCGACTCAGCGGCCTTGCACAGCACCTGCCGCAGATAGTCCTCCGTTTTGTGCAGCACCTGTGGGGACAAACACTGGCTTCGAGGCTACACTCGAACGTCTTGTCCACCAGCCTGACCTCCTCAGGGAACTCCCCTGAGGAGAATCATCCCAGGTACCTTCTCCCTCGGCAGTAATGCCAGGAAAGGTCAGAGAGGGCCAGCTCAGCAAGGCAGCCTACCAGGTGGCCTCCAAGAACAGGGCCCAAGGGCACAGGAAGAGCTTGGACATCCTGTCAGTGGTAGCCTCACAGAAGGGTGGCCTGACTGGCCCAAACAGCCCTTTGACTCTCACCCACACCTAAGCATAGGCTAGCCCCGTACCCCTAGAAGCTCCTAACTCCCAGCTGCAGCCCTTCTGTGCAAGTCTGCTTCCTTCAGTGCTCTCAAGACTCCTCAGTGCTATTAGAGAAGCTCAGATTTAAACAGGCAGGCAGACGGTGGCCACCGCTAGAGCTTGTCTTCCAAGGCCAAATGACGATCCAGCATACTAAAGAAACACAGGGGCTTTTCTAAGGCCCTTCACCACTCCCTGCATTTGTAGCTACAACACGGATGCCACAAGGTCAAGAATACATGGTAACCATCCACAACCAGCCACCAGATTAATAAGAGAAAGCAAATGGCCTCACAAGTGGCCCTGGCCCTGGCTTACTCACAGTGTAAAGGTCTTGGATCCGAGTATTGAGCCCCTCCTGAATCTCCCTGCGCTCCTCTGCCGTGTTTGGATACGGGTAGACGTGGCAGTGGTAACTAGAGGACAAAATTCAACAGTCTGGAGGGACGAGAAGGGCTGCTAACGGCAACACCAGAATCTACTCATGCCAGGCACACCACCTCCGGCACCAGGCAGGGCAGTCTGCAAATAATGTAGCCACAGCTGCTGTGGAAAGGCCTTGCATGCAACTCAGCAGGCAGCTACAGTAAATGGGTCTGCAAACACTCCAAGATCCAAACCCACCCTGATTCCAGGAAGTCTGTTTCCAATCCTGCCTTCCTTAAATACACCAATATCCTGAGGTCAAGAACCATCAAGCAGGCTGAAAGCACACCTTAAAAGACATGCCTGGATGGTGGTAGCACAGCCTGTAACCAGGCACTCAGGAAGCAGAGGCAGGAGAGCTATACGTTTAAGTTCACTAGTGTTTCAGGGTTAACACTGTTTAGGCTGAGTCATAAACTGAGGCCTAATCCGTCCTGCAGGGGCCCTGGCCTCAGACACCCAGACACAAAACTATGGTCACCCTACTTGGCCGGCTGGGCTGTGCCCTTCCCTTCTGCAGGAGCCACCTACGAACACCTTCCAGCACTCTCCCCAAAGCGTGGTAAAGCAGCGAATGGACCTTACTGAGCTGCTGCAGCTTTCCTGGGCACATTGCAAGGAGACAAGCTGGGGCCAGAGAGATGACGCCGGGATTAAAAGCACTGGCTGCTCTTAGGGATGACCTGGCTTCCGTTCCCAGGGCCCACAAGGTGGCTCAAAACAGCCTGTAACTCCAACTGCAGGGGATCCAATACCGGACACTGGGTGACTGCAGACTACAATCATCTTCCTAGGTGATTACAGACTGTATCAAGTTGATGATTTAACTAACTAGCTAGCTAGCTAACTCACTAGCATATTTAACAGGTCTTAAATGCATTAAATAAACAAGAGTCAGAGGCCTGGCGTAGCTCAGTGGTAGAAACCTGCTTAGCATCTGAGAGGGCCTAGTTCCTTTCCCAGTACTGAAGAAAACGGACAAAAATCAACTGAATAAAGCCTCTTTTCTCACCAGTCACAAATCTTCTTAACTTTGTGGCCAATCTGCTCTCCCCAGAAGGAAATCAGGAACACGTACCATTTTATGACTTCCCCCTGCAAGGACAAACAGGGAATGGCAAGTTCTGTACACACCCAAAACCCTGGCAGCCCCCACTCTTCCTGACCAAGCTCAGTGCCTAGGACAATGAACGCTCACTGCAGCATATCCAATTCACCTGCTCACCAAGACAGCCCCCAAACTAGCACATGCCAGTACACAGGCGTCTGCAGGGCCACACCCCTCAGTAAGCAGGCGAGCATACAAGGCCCAGTTCTGCCTTCTCTCCATTCAGCCTTTAGACTGTAGCCTAGTGCCCTCGCCAGCACTACCACAACTTCCATCTATGTGCTTTTTCTTGGTGATGGTACTGTTTAAGATGGCCACCTAGGAACATTTCTAGAATCCAGTGTGAACTGCCTTCCAGGAATCTGCGTGGGTGAGCTTGCTCACCACCAGCTGAGTGCAGTTATAGAGCCACCAATGCAATGTAAACGAGTAAAAGAGAAACACACAGTAAGACCAGCCATGGCTCACTGATGAAAAGTGACCCTAGACCATGTGGCCCAGGAACAGAGAGACCCCATGATATTTGCTGAGTGTTTAAAACAACATAATTCTGTGAATAATGACAATTGGCCATCATTACAAATGTTCAACAAAACAGACTTCTATGAAGCTCAGCTGTGGTTCTGCAGAACTCACCTTGTGTGAACAAGGGCCTGGGCTCATTCCCAGCACTGAGAATACGACTGAAGGACTCTGCCTGTTTGTCAGAAACTGCTGAGCTGCTAAGGCTAACAGCAGTGAGCCAAGGGAGCTGTCAGGCTGATGAGACACGACAGGCTAGATGGCGGTGAACACGACAGAAAAAGCCAGGCCCGAGGGGCAGGGAAGCAGGGAGTGTGTTGCCATCTTAAACAGCTGGGAAAAAAGGTCCCAGGAGAGATGACTGTCCAGTGTAGAGAAATGAAGGTGAAGGAGAGAGTCACATGTACCTGGGGGAAGAGACTGGAACAAAAGGAAAAGCACACAAAAAAGCATGCTGGGAGGGGCAGCCAGCTGAATGCCGACAGACAAGGTGCAAGAAGAACAGAGTAGTTGGGAACAGAAAAGGCCCAACCCACCACAGGGAACTGGGCTTTCTGCTGTGTAAATGGGAATCTCTGAAAGATTCTAAGAGTGAGCAGCCCTGGCAGAGCTAGCTGGGAAGAGACAAGGGCAAGGCGGGTGCAGGTGCAAGAGCATGGGTGAGGGCTGCTAAAACCTAGAAAAGTGCAGCCAAGATCCCAACCAACGGGCTGGGCAGACTCCCTTTGTTTTTGCTCCAGACTCTGAGTCTGGGGATAGACTGGAGTCGGGGAGAAGTGGAGTGTCCTGAGGCTTGTCCTGAGCCTGAGAGATGGAGCCGCTGCTTCCTGAGATGGGGTCTGGAAGCACAGACTTTGGAGAATTGTAGGGCTCAGTGTGAGGCAAGAGATAGAAGCATCACTGAGTATTCACAAGAAGGCATGCATATACAGGCAGGAGGCTGGTGTGCACACAGGCCATGTCAAGGCTCTGCAAAAGCCATTCTCCAGCTTCTGCCTGTGACTGGCACTCACCGTCTCGGGGTCTTCCAGGGACTCGTCCAGCTCCGCATAGGTCACGATGGTGTACCCCTTGCAGGCCCGCCACAGCATTCTTTCAAATGCTTCCACTTTGCCTTGCTGAATCAGGCCAGAGACGAATCTGTGAGACAGTGAAGACCCTGGCATTAGAGGACTGAGAATCCCTCCGCCTCCTGCAGGCCAGCAGGCTGGTGCGGATGAGAGCCATCAAGCAGCAAGATGCTTGCATGGTAGACAAGGACTGAAGTTGCCTTTCCCAGGGCCAGCTGAGTGAGGGGAAAGCCTGGAATTTCAAGGTCAAACCAGGTAACCAGCTGCTCTTCGCTTTACACTGACTCAGGGTGTGAAGACCCTCAAAACGCCAAAGTGGGAGATGAGAACAAGCACCAGCTGCCAGCAAGGTGAGGGGCTAGGGCCATGGCCATGGCTCTGCCCAAAGGGCTGCTCCTTAAAGGAGTGACAATCTGGAAAGTGAGACGTCTGTCCTGAGAACACACAGCCACAGCATAGAATTCAGCCAGGATTTTGGTATAAGTCTATATCACTTCCTGAGAATTAAAACAGATTAAAAAAAAAAATTAAAGCACCAACAAAAACCCTGTTCTAAGAAATAAAAACGACCCTGGGATGACAGTGTTTCCAGATAACTGTGACCATGACAAGTCTCTCCAAAGGAATATACCTCTATACCAATCTTCACTGGGGTCCCAAATAAGGAACTCAGGAGTGTGACACAAGTTTTTTAGGTGGAGAAGTGATTCAGTGATGGAGCACTTGCCTAGAATGTGCCAGACTCTGGGATCAATCTCCAGAAGCACCAAAGGGAAAGATGGCTGGCAAGATTCTTAATGATTCTTATTGAGTAAGGATGCCTGTGCCATGCCTGGTCTCACAGAGTAGAAAGAGAACCGATTCCAGGAAGTTATCCTCTGACCTCCACGTGAGTATCAGGGCATGCACGCACAAATCCCAAACACACACACACTAGATAAATGTTTTAAAAGAAGAAAAGAAAAGAAAGAAAAATGGCCAGGAGAACACAGGCTGTTCTTCCAGAGGCCCTGGGTTCAATTCCCACACCCTCCAGGTGGCACACTGTGGGCTGTAACATGAGTTCCAGGGCTCTAATGCCCTCTTCTGATCATGAGTCCCAGGCACACTCACAGCATCCAGACACACAGACAAGCTTTTAACATACACATATTCATTTTAAAATTAAATATAAAAAAAAGAAAATCATGAATTTCAAACAAAAAAGTCACAAATTACACAAGGTAATGAGCTTGCATTGGGTCAGGGAAGCAGAGGGAAGAGACAGCAGTGTCAAGCCTGGTGACACACCTGCCATCCCTGCACCTGGGAGGCTGAAGCAGGAGGATCAGAAGTTCAAGGTCATCCTCAGCTACATAGTGAGTTTGAGGCCAGCTTGGGCTACATGACACCTTGTCTCAAAGAAGAAGAAAAGAAGAGGATAAGGATGAGATTAGGAAGAAACAACAAAGGAAACAAAATAGAACCGAGGGCAAAAGCAGCCACGGGAAGAAGCATAAGTGAGGTGGCTCAGTGCTCAAGGCACATACATCCGAGTTTGACGGCCTGAGTTAAAGTCCCAGAGCCCCCATGATAAGAGAGAACCGACTCCTACAATTTGTCCTCTAACTTCTGGGCACTTGAGTAAACAAACATAGGAAAAAAACAAAAAACAAAACACAAAAAACCTACCATCAACCCAGAGAAGCCCCATGTTTCTACCACAGGACTTGGGGCTTCGAAGACCAGCTATGTCAGGCCACGGAGTCAACACTGGGAGCAGAGACGCTGCTTCTTTCCCACTCACTACACCAGAAGAAGAAATCCCTAGGGCATTCAGCTACATCAGCACTGTGTGAGGAGGTCCAATGCACAGCAGCCCAGTGTTCTCTGACAGACGCGCACTCTAGGCCAATCCCAGGCTGTAAATGGTCCATTCACTCTACGGCCTGTGTCTCCTATTCTACAGCAAGGGCTCAGCGCTCACGCCACCTACCCCAGCTTGGCGCCCAGCCTCTGCATGCAGCTGTAGTCCAACAGACAGTCGTTCTCTAAGGTGGGAAACTCTTCATAAGTGGGTTCAAACTGGAAAGACATGGAGGCAGGCACAGGTTAGCAGGCTCCACCCTCACAACAAGCTTCCAGGCAAGTCCACAGACGTATTGCACACCCTGAGCCCCAGGAACAAATGACAACTGAGATGGGCAAACTGTCCCAGAAGGGAAGAGACACTCTGCCATGCTTGTCAAGTGAAATGCTTGAAGACACTCACATGAGAGAATTCGTAAGTGAGGCTGCCCAGTGGCTCACAGAGATAACTGTATCTAGAGCAGGCGACAGCGACCTCAGAAGGGAGGGGCTCATCCTATGTGCAGCTCAGCGTGGCGCAGGCTGAGCGGCGGTAACTGAACACAATGCTCTGAGCATATGGTGGTGCTGCGGCAGCCACGTGAACATGCCCAGCCCAAGCCTGAGTGGCACCAGCACGAACCAGTCTTCGCTCGTGAGGAGGTTCTTCTTGCCCCCTCTACTCACAGCCTTTTGGAAGAATTTTTTTTTTCTTCACAACCATAGAACACTTTGCTTGGGGCTGGAGAGATGGCTCAGTGGTTAAGAGCACTTGTTGCTCTTCCAGAGGACCTGGGTTCAATTCCCAGCACCCACACTGCTATTCCTAACTGTAACTCCAGTTCCAGGGTATCAGATGCCCTCTGTGGACTCCGTGGGCATTGCATACACTTGGTGCACAGATATATATGCAAAAATAATAAGTGCGACAGAGGCCGGAAAGATGGCTTGGGGTTAGCAGGGCCGAATGTTTTTCAAGAGGACTTGACTTTGATTCCCAGCAGCCACGTGGCAGTTCCCACCCTCCCTCACACATGTGGTGTGCAGATATATATACAGGAAAACACCAATACACATAAAATAAATAAATTTAAAACATTTTAAAGTTTTTTAAAAATTAAAAAACAACAAAACATCTTGTTCTCAACTGTGAACTAAAGCACCTCCTGGCAGGAAATGCTGTCCCTGTTAACACCACCAACACAGGAAGACGCGTACAACCCAGCCTGAAGTGACACAGAGGCTGGCTGAGGCAAACCACTTCAAACACATACTCATCTATGACAAGCATGGCAGCTCCCATCTATAATCCCAGCACTCACTTCAATTTCAAGGACAGCCTGGGCCACACACTGAGACCTGGTCTCAAAAGAAAAAAAAAACAAAAAAAGCAAATTGTAGCAGGCCAGAGAGATCACTCCCTGGCAGGGTGTGACAAGGCCAGCGTTGACTCCAGGACTGAGGAGGCGGAGACACAAGGCCAGAAATCCAAAGTCAAGCTGCAGAGAGAACTCAGGGCCAGCCAGGGACACACACGACTGTCTCAAAACTAAATACAGAAAGCACCACATCCAAATGACCTGAGGATAAAAACCCCAGGCAGCAGCGGGGCCCTTCAGCGTGCTTGCTCCTGCTGACACGCACCTCCACGTTCCGTTTAATGAAGGTCTTTGTGACCCTCAGCATGTGGGTATACTCCACTAGTTCCAGCAAGTTCTTCCTCAGCTTCTCCTTGTTCTTGGTGACTTCTCTCAGCTCCACCTCCAGCTTCTGCAGCTGTTCCTACAATGACACAGCTGCTAGTGAGAGCAGGGCTTAGTCTAAGAACGCCCCACAACCCCACAGTCACCGAGGCTCAAAAAAGCCACAGTGCTCAGCAAAAAGGCTAGAATGCAAATGAGAAACCATTGAGAGGGCAAGGTTCAGCAGCTCATTATAGTTCCTGGTGTGAACCACACCACCTGCCATCAAACATCTGCAGACTGCATGACCAACGCAGCCTCCCACTGCAGGCCCTGTTGCTCACTGCTGGCTTTCCTTCAGCTGCTTGTACATCCCATACACCCAATCTATGTTTCCTTTTGTTTGCAATGGAACTAATAATACGATTATCTTTTCCAAGCACATTCTCCTGTCTCCAACTTACGAAGTCTCCACTTGGTCCCACCAGACAACTAAGGATGTAAGTCTAGAAAAGTGTCAGTGGTCACAACCAACTGCTCTCCTACATATTCAAACCATGAACACGGACACGGGCTTTGTAAAAACCATTGAGCCAAGACAAACTCAATCCAAACAGCTCCTCCCATTCCTCCTTCCTGTGTTCTGCATCATCAAAACTATCAGTAGTCATCATTTCATCATAAGCAGGCACTGTCTGTAGTCCTCCATAACCAGGCCATCCAGCTGAACCAGAGGGCTGCGCGGCTGCTGGGAGGGTGCCAAACTTGGCACAAGCTCAGACACCAAGTGGTTGGCTACTTCCTCCCAGGCAGAGAACAGCAGGCCACAGAAGGGCCTCAGCAATACCATGGCCATCATTTCAAAACAGTGATGAAGAGCCAGCACACTTCTTCTGAGTGCCAAACCCTAACAAGAATAGTCTAGAAGGGTGGGTGTGCTAGTGCAGGCCTTTAATCCCGCTCTCAAACAGAGCTCTGAGTTCAAGGTCAGCCTATTCTACAAAGCAAGTTCCAAGCCAACTAAGGTTACACACTGAGACCTTGTCTCAAAAAAAAAAAAAAAAAAAAAAAAAAAACAACCAAAAATAGCCTGAAGCCTCAGACAACACCCCGTGTTCATAGGGGAGGTGGGGTGATGGCACCATAGCCTTTGTCCCCAACAGGCCAGCTGGAACCATGGGTCGCTGGGCTTCTGAACTCCTGCTGGGAGCCTGGAGTGTGGAAGGATGTGAAGGCCCAGGCCTGCAGCCCCAGTACTGTGCAGGAACAGGTGTGCTAAGATGGGCAATCTCAGAGCAAGTGTCCTGAAACTTGCCCTACACAACACTGACTGAATCACCCTTCGCCTCCCTCCAGCAGCCCTCCATAGTCAGACGAAACTGAGCTGTAGTTCACTGAGAGTTTGCCACACCACTCTTCTTCATTCCAGGCCCCAGCGCAGGGAAGAGAGGCAGAGAAGCACCAGGCGCTATGAAGGTAAGCAGGCAACCCTGAAACTTTTGCTGACAGCGTCTTTAGGAGTGAGTTACCTGCATTTCTAGAACGTGTTTAAGAGGTGGTGCGGGAGGACTGTCCTCTCCCTCGGGCAGGGGAATATCAGCTCTGGTAATTTCCTGCACCAGGTACACTGTGAAAATGAGATGCGCAGTCAGACAGAACCCTGGCGGCCCCGACAGTGCTGTGTGTACAGACACTGCCTGTCCCTGTCACTTCCTGAAGCTTCTTCCAAAGAGACAGGCACACAGGGCCTAGAGCTCCCCAGCTCCTCTCATTCCTAAAACCCAGGCTAGAGCATGTTTGGGTACCTCCTCCTGTGAAGGAGCACACTGGAAGTGCAGAGCAGGGGCCTCGAGCTGGCTCTCCCTGCGGAGGGAACCTGCAGCCAAGTCACAGCAGGGATAGGCTCCCAAGAGCCACTAGACAGCCCTCTGCTCGGCTTTTAGGAGCCTCATTCCACACAGGTGACCTGCCCTCTGACTCCTAGATGAGGAATATGATGTTGCCCCAACACAGTCTATAATTATGCAAAGAGCTAGCACCTTAAGCAAGAGGTTTCCCATGACTAAAAGTTACTGTTAACATCAGGGCTGGAAGCCGGCCAGTGGTAGCCACTCGGGAGGCAGAGGCAGGTGGATCTCTGAGTTTGAGGCCAGCCTGGTCTACAGAGCCAGTTCCAGGACAGCCGGGGCTACACAGAGAAACCCTGTCTTTAAAAAATTAATATAGTATTTATATTTATTATATATAGCCTAATATATTTTATATGTATTATAAGTTAGGGCTGGAGCAGTGGCCCAGTGCACTGCTCAGTTCCCAGCACCCACATGTGGCAGCTCATGACTGACCCTCCAGTTCCAGAGCTCTGACGCCCTCTCTGGCTTCCTTGGGCACTGCACTCATATGTACACATCTACACATAATGAAAAATCTTTTTTTAAATGTTATTGTTAATATTAAAAATCCTGAACTAAAAGTCCAAATGTTGGCTAGAGAAATGGCCCAGCATTTAACAGCACTGGCTGCTCTTGTAGGAGACCTAAGTTCAATCCCCAGCTCCCACAACTGCCACCTGTGACTCCAACCCTAGGGGATACAATACACCTCTGACCTCCAAGGGCACACACACACTCACACAGATAAAAACAACTATACATAACTAAGAATAATAAAAATAAATCTTAAAAAAAAAAAAGTGGGTTACTGCTCAGGCCTGTCATCCCAGCCTGTGGGAGGAAAAGGCAGGAGGATCAGGAATTCAAGGTCTGCCTCAGCTACATATTGAGTCCAGCCTGGGTTACATGAGACCTTGAACATCCAGCCCCCTACTCCTCTCCCACCCCAACCCCCGCAACCAAAAAGAAAAAAGAAAAAAGAAAGAGTGGAAAACCTCTAACTAAGGGAAGACCCCTAGCTGAGGAGTTTTAGAAACTGGTGGCACGTGGCTGAGGCAGGTTCACTCTTCTCAGTTGCCTGTGCTCTAGCGGATGCCCACACCCACAAACACACGGGTGGCACCAGGCAGACTCGGTAAGTCATTAAAGAAAACAGGACAGGAAGCTGGAAGAGGGAAGTGCGTGGAGGAACGGGGTGGGGGGCAGTAGAAGGGAGAGAGTGGGGTAAATATGATCGAGATGCACTCTACATATGTATGAAATTTTTCAAAGAATTAAAAAAGATACAATCCCTCTTTTTAAATAAATACTTTAGTAATGATTAACAATCAGAAATAGAGCCAGGCTCAAGACTTTCTCACAGACAACTTTGGGCTAAATCTTCTAGATTTTAGAGATGAAGGAAATCCTGTGAGCTACTGGGTGGTAAAAGTTAACCAGAGAGCACCAACCTAGCCCATTCACAAAGGAAGCCCTGCACAAACACCAAGTGATTATCAAGCCAACTGTCAGCCATTTCCTGCCTTTCTGGTTCCTAAATAAGGTCTTAAGTGATAGCTATTAACATTTTTTTATTTTATATTATTTTATATTTACATGTATTTATATAAGGTTTTTATTTTTTATAATTTATTTATTTTTATTTTTTGTACATTGGTGTTTTGACTGCATTTATGTCTGTGTGAGGCTGTCAGATCCCCTGGAATTGGAGTCACAGACAGCTGGGAGCTGCCATGTGGGTGCTGGGAATTGAACCCGGGTCCTCTGGAAGAGCAGCCAGTGCTCTGAACTGCTGAGCCGTCTCTCTATCTCAAGGTTTGTAACTTAGAAAAACTGTACAGGCCTGCTGCAATAAATCCTGACACATCAGTACCATGGAATACCACTCAGCTGCTATAGAAATGATGAGCCTACCTCTTTTTTTTGTTTGTTTGGTTTTTCAAGACAGGGTTTCTGTATGCAGCCTTGGCTGTACTGAACTCACTGCGTAGACCAGGCCGGCTTTAGACTTGGACATCTGCTGGCCTCTGCCTCCCACCTGCTGGGGTTAAGGGTGTGTGCCACCACCAACTGGCTACTTCCCTCCTTTCTATTCATCTGTATTTTCCAAAGGAAACAGAGGCACTTTTATTAAAATAAGTCTTTAGATTAAAATGAAAGACAAACTTACCCAATATTCGTTCTAGTTCTTCACATCTCTTTACCTCACCAACAAATTTTCTTTGAAAAGAACTTACACTTTGGTTGAGCTGAAAGAAGAAAGAAATTTTTGTTTTAAGTTCCTAAAATTTTAATTTTTTTTTATTTATCTAATTATTTAAAAGAGTTTAGTGGTAGGATCAAATGCAGGCCTGGTTAAACTAAAAATTTGATTTTTAGTTATCTAATCCTTTAAAACTTGTTAGTGCTGCCACTGAGCTCAGGTAAAATCTGTTGGAAGGAAAAGATAGGGGGCGTGGTGCACACTGTCATCTGCTGCTGAACAGAACTCACAGGGCTCTTCTGAACAGCAAGTTGGCTACTATTAAGAAAAAAGTCTGAAAAACAGCCCAGACCTATTAGCTCAGAACAACTCATTAAAAATGTAATTTGAGGAAAAAACATGAATACGGAGCTAAAATTGTAAGAACACCAATGTCGGAGACAGAGAAAACCTACATGGGAAGTCCAATAGGAAATTGGTGGGGTATAGGGCAGCTGCTGCCTGTCCAGCACAAAGGAGGCACACATAACTGGGTGTGGTGGCACACACCCATGATTTCAGCACGGGGGCGGGGGGGGCAGGAGTATCATGAGTATCAAGGTCATACCCAACTACATTTGGGGTTCAAGGCTCTGCCTCAAAAGAAATAATAAAGCAGATATTAAAATAAGTTGAAAACTTTTTTTTCTTTTTGGCTTTTCCAGACAGGGTTTCTCTGTGTAACCCTAGCTGTCACGGACTTCTTTGTAGACCAGGCTGGCCTCCACCTCACAGAGATCCCCTGTCTCTGCTTCCCACTGGGTTTACATGTGTGTGCCACAGTGCCCGGCTCCAGCTTCAGCTCTTGTTCAGGATGCTCAGCTGCTTTTAAAGCATTTCCCAGAAGAAAGTCAGCACTGTGGCTTCACTTCTCTATCTCATTCCCTTTCACTTCTGGAGGTCCTGTTCGTCCAAATGAATCAGACACTGGCTTCTGTGGAACTGAGAACAGGAACCAGGAGCCGGGACCGCTCTGCCTGTGCTCCGCTTGCCAGCTTCTTAACCAACAGCAGGATCTTCTGTGAAGAGGCCCGCTCCTGCCACAAGGATACTAACAGCCACCGGCACCAGTGTGGCAGCTTAAACAGTCACTGTTTTTCTGTTGTGTGGATTACAAAATTTTTGGGACTGGGAAAGTGTCCATTTAAGGTTGCAGTCATAACTCAAAGCTAATAGTATCAAAGTACATTTCAACAGACCCTCTGCTTGTTTTATAAGGGTTATTGTTTCTCTCTCTGTGTGTCTGTGTGTCAAGTATGGATACGTGAGTGCAGGTGCCTAAGGAAGCTAATGGGGCTGGAATCACAGACCCCTGGAAACTATGGGTGCTGGGAACTGAACTCTAGTGCTCTTAATTGCTGAGCCGCCCCTCCAGCCTCTTCTGAGATGTCTCCCTATGCAGCCCAGGCTGGCCTTGAATTTTCCAGCCTCAGCTCCAGTGTGTTGCAATACCACACCTAGCTCCAAGCGAGGAAGACAGAGCTACAGCACTCAGTCTTTTCCTGCCCTAGCTGCCAGAGGCCAAGAAAGAAGGGGGAAAAAAATGCTGTTCTTAGAGTAGAGACAGGACGAAGCCCACCTGCTCTTCCAGGGCCATAGCCTTTCTATTTCCACGTCTCCCTACTGCGGTCACTCAGAAATCCTTCAGGTATCCCAACCCCTCCAAGGGAGATGAGCAGAGAGGCCTGAGTAAGCATAAAGCGGGTCCGTGAGCCCACCTCATCATGAGCTTTAACACTGAGGCCAAGCTTGCAGAGGCCTGACCCTGAAGACTCAGGAGAGCACTTTCCTTTTATTTCCCTCTTGCGGGGAGCAGCAGCACCTTCTCTCCCATCAGGTTCACCCTGGATCTCATGTAGCGGCACTCAGTGAAACCTGAAGCTCAGAGCTGACTGATTAGAGTGCTTGGTCAGCCCCTGAGATTGAAGCATGATAAGTGTCTTGGCCTGAGTCCTAACAGGACAGATCGAATAGAGCTGATATAAAAGTCTGTTTCCCTTGCGACTGCTGCCTGGATCTTTCCCGGGCCACTCGAAGCACCACACCCTACCTGTCAGACATGAAGATCCAAGGGCTGAAGTCCAAACGGCTCCAGGACCCAGGAAGAGCACGACACCTTGGTCTGCTTCCTTACCTGTCACCCTCTTGAGAGTAAGGGCCCATCAGAAAGACACAGTGAAATGGCCAGGAGCCCACACTGGTGGGATTCAATTCCGTTAGTAGGTATCAGGGCCTATTCGGCAGCCCTTCTGCACCATTCTTCTCCATAGCACTTAGCACTGTAGCTCACAATCAGTGTTTTACCCAGCGTCCTCACTGAGTCCCCAAGGCCAGAAGTCACTCAATAAAAGCTTTTGTATTCTTCCAACAATTATTAATGCTTATAAATGCCAGGGCCCGTGCCACTCATGGAAAAGAGGAAAAGAACGAGTTGGGCAAGGTGTTGGCCCTTAAAGGTTGGCAAAGCACAGAGGTTGAAAATAAGCCAGTGGCTGCATTCACAAGTGTGTTATGACAGTTGTAGAGACAGCCTCCATTCCACACATACTGACGTGACCCAGGTCCTTGTCACTTGTCAACCATGCGGGCGCATCACCATCATAGGCGTCAAAATTTCAAAAGCTCTCTCTCCAAGGACTCACAACCTGTCGGACTTGCTCATCCCTCTTTCTGCCTCCCTTATCCCACCTATTCCTGCTCAGAGAGGCTCCTCCTTAGCCACCCAGCAAAGCCACCTCTTCCTCCACGTCTGCCCACGGCCAGCTCCTGTTCCACCCGACCTCAGCTCAAGGACCACCTCCTTGGAGGGGTCTTCCTTCACTACCGGGTCCCCGCGGTGCCAGCCTGCTTTGGCGGCGCCCAGCCCTGGCCTGGGCTTCGCAGGCCCGCAGGCCACGGACACTCACGTCTCGGAACTGTACCAGGCCCTTCTCGCCCAGCGCGCTCAGACACTCGTAGGCCGTGCCCGACTGCAGGAAGAGCTGCGCCAGGCACATGCTCTCGCTGCGGAACAGGGAGCCCATGGCGGCGCCGCCTCGCTCAGCCGCCGCGGCCCGCGCACCGGCACCATGGGGCTGCGCTCCGCTGCCACCGCGGCCACCGCTCAGCCGCCGCCGCAGCCACCCGCCCCGCCCACCGCCGCCGCCGCCGCCGCCGGTTCCGGTTCCTCCCCGGGGCTGGCCAATGGCCCGCCGGAACTGTGGCCGTCTGTCACGACGGCTCGGCCAATCGGCGCACAGGCGGCGGGACCCCTAACTGAGTAGACCCCGCGCGTCTTGAGTTTGCTGTGTCGCTGGTGTGTACGGTTTCGAGACCCGGGCTCGCTGTGGAGCTCGAGCTGGCCTGGAGTTCACAATCATCCTGCCTCAGTTTCCCCAGTACCAGGATTGTAGGCGTGCCCCACTACAGCCAGCTGCTTTTAAAGACTTTTTCTTTTCTTTTTTTTTAAGAAACATAGTATGTAGCCTGGCTGTCGTGTAGATCAGGCTGTCATCGAAATCAGAGAGAGTCTCCTGCCTCTGCTTCCCGAATGCCAGGATTAAACACCACCGCTTCCGGCCCTTTGAATACTTTTTTTCATTTTTCTTCTTGAGACAGAATCTCACTATGTAGCCCAGACTATTCTGGACCTCGTTATGTAGACCAGGCTGACCTCCCACTGCTGAAATTTAAGGTGAGCACCACCGTCCCCTGCGGACTTCATTCTTTTTAAACTTTATTTTTGAGAATTCATACAACAAAATTATGATCATATTAAGCCCGTTTCCTCTTCCAACTCCCCCAGTAGTCCAAGATCTTCCCCTCCCAATTTCATGCTTGTGAAAATCCCCTAAATGCAATGCTATCCATGTGTGCATGGGTGTAGGGCCGTGCACCAGAGAATGGGAAATCTTTTAAATTCATTAACTTACTTAATTTGCTTGCTTGCTTATTTTTGAGATAGGGTTCCATGTATCCCAGGCTGGACTCAAACCTAATAAGTAGCTGAGGATGACCTTGACTCCTAATCCTCCGGCCTCCAGTGCTGGGACCATGGCAAGCACTACCACATTGGGCCTGTTGTGCTGGGGACGGCACCCAGGACTTCACACATGCTAGGGAAGTACTCTTTTTTTTTTTAAGATTTATTTATTATTTAGACATTATTCTGTCCATGTGTGCCTACACTGGAAAAGGACACGGGATCTCATTATAGATGGTTGTGAACCACCATGAGGTTGCTGGGAATTGAACTCAGGACCTTTAGGAAGAAGAGCCAGTGCTCTTAACCTCTGAGCCATCACTCCAGCCCCCTAGGCAAGTACTCTTAATAACTTAGGTTAAAAACAACAACAACTGAGCCCTAGGGTCTAGAAAGAGCTTAAGAGTGCTTACAGCTTTTGCAGTAAGTTTTGGTGTTCCCAGGACCCTGGTCAGGTGTTTCACAACTACCTATAACTGCATTTTTCAGGAAATCCATTGCTTTCTTCTGACCTCAACAGGCTTCTGCACATATATACACTCAAACATATACATAAATAAATCTTTTTAAAATTTTTAAGTATTTTATTTTATTTACATTGGTGTTCTGCCTCCATATATATCTGGGGGAGGGGAGGTCAGATACCCTGGAACTGGAATTACAGACAGTTGTGAACTGCCATGTGGTGCTGGGATTTGAACCTGTGTCTGTTGGAAGAACATACAGTGCTCTTAACCACAGAGCCATCTCTAAGCATCTTTTAAAATCTTATTACTTTAAAGTGTATGTCTGTGTGTGACTTGCAGAAGTCAGAGGATTCAGATCCCCCAGGAGCTGGCGTTACTGTGAGATGCCTGACATGGATGGGAACCAAGCTCAGGTCCCTGGAAGGGGAGTATATACTCTTAACCATTTCTCAAGCCCCAATAAATAAATAAATATATTTTAACAAGAGTGGAAAGGAGTGTCTTAACCATTTTGTGTGCCGTAAAGTTCTGTCTCAAGTATAGAACCCTTTGATTTTCAGTGAAGGTACAGAGGATGCAACCACCATCCTTAGCCAGCCTGAGAGTGTTCTACTAACCCGTAACTATTCTCGTGCGGTCAGCCACTACTAGCTGCCTTTGTCACAGTGGCTCTGCTAGCTTGGGGCGGGGGCAGTCCATGAAACTAGACCCTAAGTGGTACAGCATGTGGCCTCTGCCACCCCTCGACCACACTGCTAGCCTCCAAGCAGTGGTCATGTGACCTCAGCAATAATATACATGCCTGTGTAAAATCTCTGGCTTCTCATTGCATTCCAAATAAAATCCAGTCACCATAGCAGAGAAGCCAGGGTGGCAGCTTCTTCCTCCTGTGGGCCCTGGCCCCCTTCAGTCAGCCACACATCCTCCTTGCTTTATCCTGGTCATACTTGAGCTCTGGAATCTCTCCGCTTAAAACACTAGTGCCGTGGACCTCCTCAAAGCTGACTCCTGTAGGTCTCAGCTCACATGTCCCCGTACCAGTTAGTTTTTACCGTCAACACATAGTGTCAGCTGAGACAAGGGAGTCTCAACTGAGGGCTGATCTGACTGCCCAGTAGTCATGTCTGTGGTGAATTATCTTGATTGCACTGATGTAGGAAGCCCAGACCTCTATGGGTGGTGTCACCCCTGGGTAGGTGGTCCTGGGCTGTTTGAGAAGCTGGCTGAGACACTGTGGCACACACCTTTAATCTCAGTGCTCAGAAGGCAGAGGCAGGCAGATCTCAGTGTTCTAGCTCAGCTAGGTGTACACAGCGAGAAATTCAACGTTTTATGACTATAGCACAGCTGAGATGGCTCATGGGTAAAGGCACTGTCCACACAGGCCCGACAACCTGCCTTCCCTCCCTGGATGCAAAGGGCAAAAGGAGAACCCTGACTCCCAGAGGCTGTCCTCCAGGCGCTCACACCTGCCTCACTCAAACACATGTTGACACCCATAACACATAAAATTCAATTTTAATTTAAGCTTTCACTGGAATATGACATAGTAGTGACCTTTTCTTTATGCTTACATCCTTCCATTAAGTCTAGTCAAAAATAAAACCCCTGTGATTAGGAATCTGTGCTGGGCTTAAGGCTCCGACATTCAAGACAGCACTGATTCCCCTGCAACCAGCCAGCAGCAACAGTGCCCATCCTGAGCCACTTTAAACATCTGGATAATTGACTCAAATTCACTTAATACTAAGAATTTCTACAAAAATAGACATTTTGTTTATTAAAATGTCTCAGAGAAGCCAGGCATGGTAGAACATGCCTTTTATCCCAGCACTCGAGAGGCAGAGACAGGCAGATCTCTCTGAGTTTAGAGGCCAGTCAGGGCTACACACTGTACTGTTACCCTGTCTCAAACAACAAGGTTCAGAGAGGCACACAGGCCTACAGGAGCCACTGAGTGGATGCTGAGTCTTCGAGAAAACCTAATGGTAGATGGCAGTGTCAGATCAGGCTTCGCACATCCTGACCCAAGGATGGCTGAGGAGTGTGGCCAGCATGAGGAGTGATAGCAGCAGCAGGCCTTTGGCCACACACTGAGAATGCGGCTCCCCTGGAAGACAGCAAAGGACGACTTGTTAAGAGCATGAAGGTCCTTGTGCCCACAGATCACCAGAGAAACCAGGAGTGTTGAGCACACAGGATTGTCTTCTCAAAGGAAAGGACATAGAACCCGTTCTTCCATCTAGAAGGCTGGGAATTATGGGTGACTAACAGCCTGGTGATCTGTGTTATAAGTTGGGCCAGGCCACATCAAGCTCCCACAACCGGGACCAGAGGCAGGTAATAGCCCAGTGACGCCTGCCCTATCGAGATGACTGATATCACGCCAGACCCTTCTTTTGGCCCTGGAGCTGATACAGAGAGCCTATCTCTAGAACTCGTCTTGGAAGAACTCGTACTTTGAGTTGAATTTCGATGTAATTATGTCTCCTTGTACACTGGGGATTGCAGTACACCAGAACACTTTCCCCCAAATTGTACTGTGTTTGCATATGCTGACAATAAAACACCTAGCGTCAGATTCCTGAAAGTTTGATCCAGCCTGAATGACTAAGTCGGACTGAACTGAGTTCGTGGCTTATCTCACTGCCTACCGTAGGCAGAAGGTTATTGTGTAATTCAAATGCTGATTTCTGTATCCCCCATATCTGGTTGCAATCCTTGTTCTTAGAATGTCTCAATGTTGTGTAAACACTGCTCCCCAATTATCCCCTAATATGCCAATAAAGCAACTTACAGCCAATAAATGAGCAGGGAAGAGAACAGGGCTGGACTTCCTGCCAGCCAGGGGAGGAGGAGTGAGAGAAAAGGAAAAGGGGGGGTCAGCCAGAGGAGAGGTCCAGGTGACATCATGAGAGGAGCTGGAGCAGAGAGCGCTACAAAATGCAAGTATTCTGGGATGCTTAGAGGGTTAAGACGAGTAATAACTGCTCAGTTATTATGTTGTGAAGCATATTATTAAACAAATATTAAAGAGTCTCAATTTTTTGTGTGATAGCAGGGTTAAGAGCGAAACAGAAATAAACTTAGTTTTATTAAAAAAACAAAAACAAAAAACAAAAACTTAACAGCCTTCCATGATACTTCCAGGGAACACTCCTCCCAAACAAGTAAGTCATATCACATCTTGACTTTGAAAGTAATTATTTAGTGATTATTTTCGATAATTACTAACTATGATAATTTCTAAACATCCATACTGGTGTGGTTTCTTCTTTTAAGTCTTTCTTTGTGTCTTAGCTTGTCTGTGACATTTACACATTGACTCTTACACAGTTTTAATTGGCACAACAAAACTGATAACACACAGGAACCTGCCTCCCTACCTTGGTAATACTGGGTCAGAGGGTACAGAAGCTGGGGCCAACACAGCTCGTTCCGGGTACAGTCATACTCTGTGAAGTTGATCTGGAATCTACAATAAACACATGAGAAGGTTACTGGCTGACAAGTGAGGAGCAGGAAGGACCCTGTTAGCCTGTCAGCCACCGGCTTACCTCGTCGGGGGGTGGGGCATCTGTGCAGGGATTTTAATGAACTGAACCGAGGCACTGAGAGGGAGGAGGTCGGCCCTGTCCTCACAGGTGAGCCCACACTGGTACTGCCATGTCACAGTGGAGAACCTAGATGGGGAAGATTGTAAGGTAGCGTGGCCACCGTCCACTGGAGTCTGTTTAGGGAATCTGAGTGTCACATCCATTTTTCAAGTCAAGGCACAGAGAGAACCTGCACGTCCTTGGACCCATCTTGCCAGATTTCTCCTCCAGTCCAAGTCATTGTACGAGGGTTCTCTTAACAAAGATTGCTTGTCTCCAACAGCCTAATAGGAATAGCAGCTGACCATTTATTAATACAGTTCATGCACTAAGCACAGAACTAAGGTGTTTTCACATTTTATAGCAAGGAATCCTCAAAACTCTGGGATGGGGTGTTGTTTAGCAAAAGAGGCCCTTGGCCCCATCCCAACACTCTGAAGTAAGTTTGATGGGAATTCAGCCTTCCTCCTCCTATTCTGGTTACTGCTCTCCAACTTTCCCTGGGTGTGGGGGACACATCACCACTCCCTAGTGTCTGTTCAGTGGGTCAGAAGACACCAGCCTAAATCCAGAGCCTGCCTGCCAGAGCCGTTGACAGTCCTGGCCACTATAAATGGCTCTGAAAGGAACACATGGCCCAGCTTAAAAAAAAAAAAAAAAGTCTACCGAGAACCCTCTTGACAAGGTAGCCTCTCTTACTAAGCCCCGGTGAGACTAAGAAGCTGCTGTCCCTACAGGACTGAGGAGGATGTCCCCGAGAGTGAAGACAGTCCCTGCACAAGGTGAGCTGGATATAAAAAGGAAGAGACTCTCTCTGAGCTTGTGGCATGGGGACTCTTCTAAACTGAACAGCACCCATCACTTTTGGCTAAGTGGAACCTGTCACATGAGGGAGAGCCACAATCATCATTTCTGAGATAAGGCTACTGCTTATCAAACTGGCTAAAGTCACACATGGTTTCCATGATCTGAACCTGTGGTGCCCGCAGAGCCTCCAACCAGTGGCTGCATCCTGCCCACAGTGCGCCACTCAGGCTCGCGGAGATAATTACATGCCGCACTGAACGGCCCTGCTAGTCCTGGCCCTGCCCTGACACCGAAGCAGCTCTCTCTCACACCGGGCTTTACAAACACTCCTGAGGGCTATGTCTGGGCCTTCCCCTTACACAGCCAGATCCTTATCAATCCCCATTTGCATTTCTGCAGATTCCTGTCCAGGCAATCCTTGTCTCGGTCCTGCTCTTGACTTTGGCTGCTCTCAGGAGGGGAACGCACCTTGTCTCCACAGCGAGGATCTCCTGCTGAGCTAGCCCCTCCACAGAGCCAGCCTCGGCAATGAGGATGCGGATGGTGAGGTGGGCTGGAACTTCCGGGCAGATGCCATGTGCACTGCTCAGGGGCAGGTCAGCATCTGTCTCAGGGGCGTCCACACCTGCAGGAATGTCACGTTAACATCTGCTAAGAGCCACCATCTTACAGTGTCGTCACACATGATACTCAAAGGAATAGAAGGTGATATGGTCTGGCTTCCGGTCCCCGAGGCTCTACTCTCTAGCAGCTCCTAATTGGTATCACCCCATGACAACATGACTGTGACCTCCTAAGGTCTACAGGACAGAAGCAGGTGCCTCTCAGCTGGGTAGTGTCTAAATCTTCCCTGTGTGGTGAATGAGATCCCAACACACATCATAGAAGCAAACATAACAATTCAGTGTCTGGGCTGCAGAGACACCTCAGCATTTAGGAGCACTTGCTGCTCTTGCAGAGGACCCAGGTTCAGTTCCCAGCACCCACAAGGCAGCTCACAACCAACTGCAACTCCAACTCCAAGGGATCCGATGCCCTCCTCTGGCCTCCAAGTACACCAGCACACATACGGCATAAACTTCTATGTAGACACACAAACATACACATAAGTAAAAATAAAATCTTTTCTTGAAAAAAAAAATGTTCAAGCTTGTCCCTGAAAACCACAGAGTGTTCTGACAGGGACAGTACAAACCATAGGAAAGTATCACAAGGCTATTCCAGACAGTTGTAGCCCTAATAGAAGTCACATAAAAAAGATACTTAAAACTCATCCTAGCATCTTTGGTTCCTAGGGGCTAAATAAGCAATTTACTGGTTGGAGGCACTGCAACACACAACCAGGCCCAGAGTTTCACACATGCTGGCAAGCGCTACTTTTTAGAGCCACAACCCCAGTCTCTGCCAGTCCTCCTTTAAAGTGAACAAGTCAGAGCTGGGTGACCAGCCCCACTTCAGGCTGGTGTTTTTTTGTGTTTTTTTCCCCTACTGGTTCTAGATCTAGGAGAAAGTTGGTGCTGGTACTCACACCCATACACTAGACACTATGCTGAACCACTCTCAGCCCCAGATTTCCCTCAGATCTCCCTGTACAGAACCCTCCAGATCACAACAGTACCTCCGCATAGCCCAGCACTCTGCTCTCTACACACATCTGGGGTCTGGAGAGATGACTCAGCAGTTAAGAGCACTGTCTGCTCTTCCAGAGGTCCTGAGTTCAATTCCTCGCACCCACATTGTGGTTCACAACCATCTACACTGGGATCTGGAGCCCTCTTCTGGCATGCAAGGGTACATGCAGATAGAGCACTCATACATGAAATAAGGAAGTCTACACACATTTGTCCATTCTGAGTGTTGCCCACAAATGGAGTTGGAGGTTCTGAGTTGTCTTTCTTTGGGTCCCCCTTTCGTTCAGCACCACGTTTTCAAACTCTTTACTATCAGATCAGTTCTCTATGCCAATGTTCTTGGGAGCTCAAAACAGCAGTGCAAACTGATGTACCCTACACATCTTCAAGCCCACACTTTCAGCAAGAGGAAGCTCATGGGAGTTTCCTCTATAAAGCAAAAGCCATGGAGGAGCTGTGAAAAGATTGCTGCCAGCAGAGAGCCAAGAGTGCATCAGGCTCTGGAGCCATGGCTGCTGACGACAGGCCCCATGGCAGTAAGGCCTGTGCACGGCCACTGTGACTCACGTATGACCTCCAGCCAGCCGTCACTCAAATCGCTGTAGTCCGAGTTGCCTCTCCTTGCAACATGAGTTGCTTGTACCAGCAAATCCAATTTCTGAAGGACATTCTCCCTGCAAGAGAGGAAGATGATGCTTCTCAGCCAAAGGCCAGTGGAACTGGTCCTCAAGTCCTTCACCAAGAGGGGCCACATGCCTTTGCTAGGAGCTCCGATAAAAATCTGCTGGAGCAACTGGCATTAAAAACAGGGTGGGCATAAGCTGGGGAGATGGCTCAGCAGTTAAGAATACTTGCTGCTCAAGCCAGGCACACCTTAAATCAGGAGGCAGAGGCAGGTGGATCTCTGTGAGTTTGAGGCCAGCCTGGTCTACAGTACGAGTTCCGGGACAGCCAGGGATACACTCGCACGCATGCACGCACATTCGAGTGTACCCTGTCTTGAAAAAATAGAAAAAGAAAAGGGTATGTTTGCTGCTTCTCCAGAAGACCCAGGTTGGAGTCCCAGCACCCACTTGGCTCACAACCATCTGACTCCAGCTCTAGGGCATCTGACAGCCTCTTCTAGCTCCTGCAGGCACTGCCTTGCACATGGTGTACAGACATGCATGTAGGTAAAAACATTCATACCATAAAAACAAATAAGTCTTAAAGTGGGGGGTGTGCTGGGAGGGGCCAGGGGGATGGCTCAGGGGGTATGCAGGCATAACAGCCCGAGCTGGGTTTCTAGACCTGGCAGCGTGGCGAGTGAGGGCACTGGATCCCAAGAGTTATCCTCCAACAAAGTAAAGATATATGTACAGAAAATTAATGAAAAGCAAGGGAAACTATAAGTGCTGGGGAAGGTGGAAAAACTGGAGCTGCCCCACTGGGCTGTGAGAACGGCGCTTGGTGCCACCACTGTAGGGAAGGTGGTTATGCAGCCAGAAGAGGGAATGACCAGATGACCTGGCACTTCAACTTCTGGGCACAGACAAAAAAGAACAAGAAGTTCAAACAGGGACATGTACAGGCTTGTGTATAGCAGTACACAGAGCCACATGATGGAGACCCCAGATGCCCATCAACCTAGGCAGATGAACAAGGTGTGCTCTGTACAGATACACAAAGACAGGCTCCGCGTCACCATAGAAACAGCTGAGTTCTGGAGCATGCTGTGACTCGGAAAATGGCAGGGTGGGGACATTCCACGTGAACATCCATAACAGGCACAGGAGCAGAACACAGGGTCCTCGGTGCCCGAGGCTCTGAGGAGACCTGGGGAATGACTACTTACGAGTGCGGGTTCCCACTTTGGGGATGAAAACATTTTAGAGCTCGACAGAACCCTTCATAAGATTATGAGAAGCCGAAATAACACTCAACTGTTCATTTTTGCTTGTTTTTAATCTTTTAAACATGTGTGTGTGTGTGTTTGCATGTACGCCTGTGCCATGCCATACTTGGGGAGATCGAAGGACAACTTGAATGAGTCAGGTTTTTTCTACCACATGAGTCCTGGGGTTGAACTCAGGCTTAGTACCAAGTGCCTTTACCTGCTGGACCATCCCAACAAACCCTGTTTGTTTGATTTTATGTCGTGACATAAAACCCCAAACAGCAGCCTCAACCTCTAGAGTTCTGGGATGACAATATGAGCAAGTGCTGCCTGATCAGTCACCTTCCAATGATTACTTACACTGAGGGATTTACATCAACTAAGAACAAAAACAAGCAATTAAAAACAAAATCAGAGCTAGCAAGACATTTTGAGGTACGAGCGAGTACCACCGACACTGATGACCTGTGTTCCATCCCTAGAATCTGTGCTGGAGAAAGAAACAGCTCCAGAAAGCTGTTCCCTAACCTACACACACACATACACACATAAATACCCACACCGGGGCTCGCTTGTCCCTGTTCTCTGTCTCTCTCTCACACACACACACTGGACCATGCTTGTACCTGTTCTCTCCCCCTCTCTCTTTGTGTCTCTCTCCTCTCTCTCTCCTTCCTTCTCCCTCTCTCTCACACACTCACAAACACACATACACACTGTCTCTCAGTCTCTCTACCTCTCTCTCTCTCACACACACACACACACACACTGGAGCATACATGCACCTGTAATCATACACCACACACACAGTAATAATTTCATAAATAAATGTGTCCCCCATTCACTATCATTCCACATCAACTTTAATTCACTGTAACTTTTCAGTCCTCTGTCTTTAACATTCAGAATTAATTTTAAGGACACCTCTGAAAGTGCAGGAAAATTCATCAGTGAAACTCACTGGAGCCAGCTTTGGGGAGGTGGAGACAGAAGGATCAGGACCCGAAGATCACCCTTAGCTGGGTGAGACTTCGTCCCACACAGAGCAGCCAACAAGAGACTCACCTGAGCTGCGTACAGTTCTCATTAATCCCAACTTGTAAGAGGCAGCCAGAGAGGGCATTTTCTCCAAATAAGATGGGTCTGAGAGTGGCTGATGTGCACAGGCCCCTTCCAGCTGCAACAAAAGGATGAGCCTGTCACTCATCTGCCAGACACAAATAAAGATTTTACTTCAAAGATTTCCTGAAAACTCTCTTAGCAGCACTCAGGATGCTGAGGCAGGAGTATGGAAGTTCAAGGCCAGCTTGGACAACATAAAAAGACCCTGTTTCAAACAAACAAACAAAAGTTAATTTTTATCTTTTTTGAGACAAGGTCTCAAAATTCAGGCTGGCCTTGAATTGATTATGTAGCTGAGGGTGACCTTGAACTGCTCGTCCTCCTGCCTCTACCTTTTAAGTGCTAGGATGACAAGGATGCTCCAGCACACCTGGCTGAACAAAACCAAACCAGTAACACAAAGTAAAAACAGTTTCTAACTTCTGAAAACTGGGGTTATTGTTACTCTTCTCCAGAGGTTCTCAAACTGAAGGTCATGACTACTTTAGAGGCTCCTGGTGGTCTGAGTAGGTTTAGCCCCAAGACTCCTGTGTTTTAACGCTTGGCAATGTTAGGAGGTGTGGCCTTGTTGAGGGAAGTGTCTCATTTTGGGGGCCTGCTCTGAGGTTTCCTATGCTCAGGCTCCACCCAGTGTGGAGGAGTCTCCAGCTGCCTTTGGATCAAGATGTGGTTCTTGGCTCCTCAAAGCACGGTTGCTGTGCCTCCTGACATGATGATGGACTGAACCTCTGAAACTGTAAGCCAGCCCCAATGAAATGTTGCCTTTGTAAGAGGTGCCCAAGGGGGGGGGGCTAGAAAGATGGCTCAGAGGTTAAGAGCACTGGCTGCTCTTCCAAGGTCCTGAGTTCAATTCCCAGCAAATACATGGTGGCTCAAAACCATCTACAGTGAGACCTGGTGCCCTCTGCTGGTGTGCAAGCACACATGTAGGCGGAATACTCTATAAATCATAAATAAATCTTAAAAAAACAAAACAAAACAAAAAAACTTGCCACGGTCATGATATCTCTTCACAGCAATGGAAACCCTAACTAAAACAGTGTCACACATCAGATATACTGTATGTCAGATATTTACATTACAATTCATAACAGTAGCAAAATTACAGTTATGAAGTCACAACAAAATAATTTTATGGTTGAGGTCATCACAACATGAGGAACTGTATAAAAGGCTCACAGCATTAGGAAGGTTGAGAACCAGTGCTTTAAGCCTTCTGATCCTTTCAGAGCCAAACAAAGGCACCATTCTGTGTGAGACTTCCTGGACCAGGTTCAGTGGCTCCCTGTAAGCCGGACATTGCTGTTCCTGGCAACTCCTACTGCCCCACTGGGTACCCACTGTTCAAAGAGAACTGTTCTGTCTCCAAGGAGCAGCATGATGGGCTATGGCCACAGACAACACAATCATGCCTGACCCTCTCTTACAGATACCCAGCACTTTAGATACAACGTGCGAGGCATCCTTGAAAAGAAAAGAAAAAGGCCCAGAAACACAAAAAAGCTGCGCCTTCCGCCAGTCTATCAGGGGGCAAATCACAGTGGCAAAGCCACATTACCTGGCTGCCAGAGGTGTAATGTGGTGACATTCATCCCGTTGGTATGTAGGGCTCGGACTGGCTTGCCAAGCTGGTAACCTAGACACAGAAAACAAAGCAGAGAGCTGCCGCCTTCCCTCCCTTAAGAAAGACAGCACGAGGGAAGCCTGGAGAAGCCTTGGAGACAGAGATCTAGAAGCACCACCCAGAAGCCAGCGCAGCAGCACTTTCCCGTGACCCCAAACATTTGGGAGGCTGAGGCAAGACAATGGTGATTTCTCCTTACTGTTGTGATTTTTTTTTTTTTTTTACTTAATAATTCTTAGCCGGGCATGACAACACCCATGTGTAACTCCAGTTCTTGAGACATGGAGAAGGACGCTCCCTATACAAACCACTTAAACTGAAGACTATGCCGCATACCTAACTACAGGAGCAACGGTTCCCAAAACAACTGCTCATGGCAATGGCCTACTCGGTGCGTATTTACTTCCCTCTCCATCCCCACTAACCCTGAGTGTGCTTTAGTACCAGTTCTACAAATCAGGAGCCTTTGAAGGTCCCTGCCCCCTTTCTACTTCTGGCCTTATTTCCCCACCTGAACAACAGCCTCTCTCTCCTAATGTATTTTATTTATCCCAGCTTATCCAAAAGATTGCTAACTCCACATATGTGAGTTACCACATCTCAGGTGCTCAGCCGCACTACAGGGCATACCAGGCACTGAGCGGCCTGAAGAGGGGGAAATAAGCAGGTAAGCAAAGAGCAAGTTGGTGTCAGCGCTCCTGAGGTGGTGTGAATGAACATGCAGTCAGGAGACTCGAGCCCAGGAGTGTGGGTGACTGGAAGATGGCTGGATCCTGGGAATCCCACCCACGTGGACGGTGACTTTCTGCCCCTCCAGTTAACCTTTCATCCTTCCCGTGAAAGGTTAGCATCTCTCAAGTCCACAAGCAGCTGGGAGGCAAGCAGGCCTGACCTTGTAGAGGGTCTCTTGATAGTCACAGTTGCTCTGACTAAGGTGTAATGGCTGCTATACTCAGAAGATATACAGTGGCCCACAACAAGAGTATCAGGTTTCTCTCAAAAGGCCGGTGGCACCAGATGGTGGTCTTGTGCCTGAAGTCCTAGCTACTCTGAGGGTTGAGGGAGGGTGTCACAGCGAGGGTTCAAGGTCAACCTCAGCTACACAGGAATATCACGTCTCAAAAACAAAACAAAAATGTTCCAAGGGCTGGGGAGATGGCTCAGTGGTTAAGAGCGCGTGCTGCTCTTCCAGAGGACCCAAGGCTGGTTCCCAGCACCCATGCTGGACAACCCATAACTGCCTGAAACTCCAAGTCCAGGGAATCGGACACCCTCATCTGACTTCCATGAGGGTGTGCACACAAGTGGTACATGTGAGAGAACAAAGACACAAACATAAATTAAAAAAATAAAAATAATTTTTAAACAAGGAGCTAGAGAGATTGCTCAGCAGTTAAGAGCACTAGCTGCTCTTCCAGAGGACCAGGGTTCAATTCCCAGCAGCTACATGGCCGCTCACAACTGTCTCTAAGTACAGTTCCAGTGGCTTCGACAGACACACACGCAGACAAAACACCAATGAATATAAAATTTTTAAAAACATTAAAAATTAAAACAAACAAACTACTACCACAAAATGGCCAGGCATAGTGGCATAAGCCTTGAATCCCAGCACTGGGAGGCAGAAGCAGACAGATTTTTCTAGTCCACAGAGAGAATTCCAGGACAGCCAGGGGTACGTACAGAAACCCTATGGAAAAACAAACTAAAAAAACCCCACAAAATACAAAAAATAAAAGAGGCTAAGGAAAATAAATTTTCTGTAAAGCAACATCATATATTAAAGTATTAATTAGCCATCGGAGAAAGGGGGCTGCCATGGGATAAAGAAACTGCCGTAGAGACAAGACAACTCAGGGTAGTTCCTCAGCCTCGGGACTGCCAAGGACGCCACCCTAAGATCTGTGCAGAGAACCAGCAGCGGCAGTCATCCTACCTGGATTTCCAGAACATTCCTTCTCATCACCACTGTCGTGGCTTAAAAACTTCACTGTAAATCTCTGGGCCATTGTTCCTAGACATAAAAGAAACTGAAGATGTAAAGTGTACCATTTTACTGGGAAAAGAAATCAACTCCCATGACCCGGGCACGTGATACATGCTGAAATCCCGGCACTAGGAAGCTGAGGCGGGAAGATTGCTTTGAGGTGGAGGCCAGTCCAGGCTGTTACACACCAAGGCCCTGTCTTGAAAAACAAACAAACAAACAAACAAACCTAAGGATCAAAACAAAAACAAGGCAGGTGTGGTATTGCACACATTTTGAAAATATTTTATTTTATGTGCAGTGGTGTTTTGCCTGCGTGTAGTCTGTGGGAAGGTGTCAGATCTTGGAGTTACAGACAGTTGTCACCTGCCATGTGGGTGCTGGGAATTGAACCAGGTCCTATGGAAGAGAGGTCAGTGCTCTTAAACACTGAGCCGTCTCTTCAGCTCTATTCCACACATTTGATCGCAGCACTCAGGAGGCTGTGAGTCCACACAGAAAATTCCAGCTAAGTGCCACACGGTGACACCCTGCATTTAAAACAAGGCAAAACAGAAACAGCAAAGAAACTGTCTCCTCAATAGCACTATTTATTCCCTTTTTTAGACAAGATCTCACAGGGCAGCCCTGGACAACCTAGAACTCAGAAGTCCCTGCCTCTGCCTCCAGAGTGCTGGGATTAAAGGCGTGTGCCATCACTACCCAACTTCTTTCTTTCCTTTTTTATTTATCTATTTTATGGGAGGGGGAGGTCTGGGGAGATGCAAAGACACTGGCACACATGTGGAGGTCTGAAGACACCTTGCAGGAGTTGGTTCTTTCTTCTACCACATGGTCCAGAGGACCAAGCTCCAGCTGTCAGGCTTGGTGGCGAGAGCCTTTACCAGAAGAGCCATCTTGTCGGCCAAATGGTACTATTTACTTTGAAAATTACTTTTTTTTCTTGTATGTATGTACTCAGGCTGCACTTGAACTCACTATCAATCCCCCTGCCTCAGCCTCCTGAGTGCTAGCATTACAGATATGAGCCACATTGCCTGGCAAAAAATTACATATGATTCGGTGATAAACACACATGATGAACACGTCTGGCTTCGTTTGAAGGGTTACTGTTACAAAAACCATTGGGAAGCAAGCCACTTCCGCTTGAGAGCATTCTCCAGCCCCCAGCAGCATACCTTTCTGGTAGGCACTGATTTCTGCCCTGACAATCGTGACTTCGAGGCTGCTGATAGAATTGTTTTGCCATCTGAAAACATAATGCTCTTCCACATTCACGTTTCTAGGGGCCGATCCAGCACTTAAAATCATGTCTGCAAAGACAAGAATATGCACTCAAAACCCTTCTGAATTGAAATTTGTCACTGGGGCTCTCCGCCTCAGTGGGCTCCCCCAGCCCGTCTCTCCATCTCCCTAAGGAAGCCTGGCCATCGCTTCCTCCATGGAGCTTCCTGTGGTTGTGGTCAGTTAGCTGCATCCTGTTCCACCTCTGTTCCCTGAGTAATTCTATTCCCTCCCTTTGATTCCTGTGTCCCCAGTACTGAGCTCTTAGCACCAACATAACTGTACATTTGGGGACATTTGCCTTGGAAGCAGAGGCCTGAGGCCTAGCTGCTGTGTCTGGTAATGAGTTCCTCTAATCACACAGCCAGGAATAAGGTCATAACCCACTGGGAAGGAACACAAGCCACACCTTCATTCTAAACCAAGGCCTGCTCACACCAGACCCACCCACACAGCCTCTCTGGCTGCATCTCGGCTGCAAAGCTTAACTACCAGGAAGGGCAGGGATAGGAGCTGGAGAGACAGCTCGGGTCCCCAGAACCCACTCCAGCGGAGAAAGCACAGCAGCAGTCCTGGTGCTAGCCTGACAGAGAACAAGACAGGTGGGAGATGAAGGCCACACAGCCAAGGCTGTCCTCTGATTTCCATACATGTGCCTTCACTCAGAAACAAAGATGCATACACATCACATACAAACACAAAGATTAGAAAGTAAAACAGGCAAGAATGAACATGCTATACCCTCAAGGATTCTTAACCTAAGAGTCACTCAGGAAAAGGTTATCAGAACCTGAGAACCGGAGTGGACACTGCAGGGCATCCCATCAAGGCCTGTAAGGAGGTGGCTGAGGTCACAGACAGTGCATAGAAGCCAGGCAGATGCACAGAGTACACACCAAAACTCTGCCAGGGCACACTGCTGAGTCCACAGCAATTCTTTTTTTTGTTTGTTTGTTTTCAAGACAGGGTTTCTCAGTGTAGCCCCGATTGTCCTGGACTCAATTTGTAGACCAGGCTGGCCTCAGATTCACAGAGATTCTCCTGCCTCTGCCTCCCAAGTGCTAGCATTAAAGGTGTATGCCACCACGCCCTGCTACATCAATTCTTCTTAAAGGATTTATATATTATTTTTGTTTATGTGTCTGAGTATCTTGCTTGTATGTACACACATAAGTGTGTGCATCATGTGTATGACCAGTGTCCATAGAAAGCAGAAGATACTGGATTCCCTAAAACCAGATTACAGATGTGAGGTGTGCCTGTGTGCTCCGACCTCAACCTGGGTCTTCTGAAAGAGCAGCAGGTGCTCTTCAGCACTGAGCCACCTCCCTCAGCCCCCGTTTTACATTTTTAACTATTTTGTGTGTATGTATATGTAAACATTCCTGTGTATAAATTCGTGTACATGCACATGGGTCCATGTAGAGGTCAGAGTTCAATGCTAGGAATCTACCTCAACCACTCTCCAAGTTTTCTTTTTTCACATTTTCATTTCCGTGTGTGTGTTCACATGTGCATACACATCCTTTCGTGTACCCCCACCATCACATACACACACACACCACACACATGCAGAGGTGGGTGTAGGCTTGTCACAGTGCCCAAGTGGAGGACAATCTTCAGGAGGTGATTTGCTCTACTCACCACATAGGTTCCAGTGACTGAAGTTGGTCCTCAAGCTTGGGTTCAAACACCTCTACCCACTGAACATTCCCTCTGGCCCATCAGCTTACTTCTGTGTTTTGTTTTGATTTTTAAATTTCTTCATATTATTTCTTCATTGTTTTGTTTTAAATAATTTATTTATTTTTATTTTATGTGCAGTGGTGTTTTGTACACATGTATATCTGTGTGAGGGTGTGAGGTCCTCTAAAACAGGAGTCACAGACAGTTGTGAGCTGCCATGTGGGTGCTGGGAATTGAACCCAGGTCCTCCAGAAGAGCAGCCAGTGCTCTTGACGGCTTGAGCCATCTCTCCAGCCCCTTGTTTTTTGACACAGGGTCTGTATTATGTATCTCTCGGTGTCCTGGAACTATCTGTGCAGGCCAGGCTGGCCTCGAGTAGCAGGATTAAAGGCATGTGCCACCGCAGCCCACCAGCCTGACTGAATTTTTGAGGCAAGGTGTCTCGCTGAACCTGGAGCTCTCGGACTCCGTGAGATGCATTGGCTGCTGAGATCTCAGAATCTTCCTGTCTCTGATCCCCGAGAGCTGGGCTGCACTGCATGCCACTCTACCTGCCTGTACACACGTGATGGGTACCACACTCCGCTCCTCCCACCTGCATGTCAAAACTGCTCTGAGCCACCTCTAGCCCCTCCTCCATCAATCCGTAATGAAAATGCATTCTTCAGTGCTGACATAGGGCACTAGGAAGATGTGACACATAAAGCCAGGCATGTTGGCTCACCCCTGTCAACTCAACACTCAAGCAGGCTGGAGAGGTGGCTCATGGGTTAGGAGCAAGTACCACTCTTCCAAAGGATCCAAGTTTAGTTCCCAGCACCCCTGTCTGGTAACTCACAACTGCTTCTAACTCCACTCCAGGAGATCCAACATCTTCTTCAGGACTCTATGGGCACCTGTACTGACATACACAGCCTCAGACACACATAAACAATCCACATAATTTTAAAACGTAAGGGGCTGGAGTGGTGGCTCAACAGGTAAGAGTGATCGTGGTGGCTGCAGGGCACCAGAGCCCGATTCCCAGCATCCAAGTCAGCCAGTCACAACCGCCTGTAACTACAGCTCCCGGGGACGGAGCTGATGGTTTCTTCCGGCCTCAGCATCACACACACACAGAGAATTAATCTTTAAAATTTTGTTTAAAGCTAGGCATAGCGCCACAGGCCTTTAATCCCAGCACTCCAGAGGCAGAGGCAGGGGGATCTCTCTGAGTTCAAGGCCAGCCTGAGCTACAAATTGAGTCCAGAACAGCCAGGACTACACACAGAGAAACTCTGTCATGAAAAAAACTTAAAAAGATTTAAAACAGTAATAAAAATAAATCTTAAAAAAAAAAAACAACGAAGACATACTGACACGTACCTTTAATCCTAGCACTAGAGAGGCAGAGGCAGGGGGATCTCTGTGAGTTCAAGGCCAGCCTAGTCTATATAGGGAGTTCCAAGGCAGCCAGGGCCACAGAGTGAGACTCTGTCTCAAAAATAAAATAAAATAGAAAAGAAACAGAACCGTGTTTTGCAGATATGGGATGAGCGTGTAACACTGATGTACCTGGACTGGTGATGAGCTTATCCAGGTCAGTGGCTTCCTCGTAGGTTACTGTTGGTGTGACCAGACCTAAAAAGACAGGAAATTAACTCCTACAGCAATATGCTATCATGGCGCCACCCGCCTGCTCACAGGAGGCTTAGCATGTGTAATCAAGAGCCAGGCTTCATGTCACAAACCTGCATCCCAGCGTCCAGAACACAGAAGGATCAGGAACTCAAGGTCATCTTTATCTACAAAGTGAGTTCAAGGTCACCCTAGACTATCCTATCTCAATAAAGAAAGGAAAAAGAAAAAGGGGAAGGAGAGAGGAGAAGGAGAAAAGGGTACTTCCCAGCCCTTTCCCCTCCTACATCATCATGGGCTGGGATCCCTCTGCTTCCAGCGCCCTCACTGTGCCTCCACAGTGGGGCGGCAAGAGCCTGCACCTGTACTTGTAGATGGTTATACAAGAAGAGCTTTGGGCAGAAGGTCCATGGAGCAGCCACTTTGGAAGAGTATTGTGCTCCCTCAAATCACCAAGCAAACTGCATGGCATGGCATTCTCATTCCCAGGACTGTGCCCAAGGGAAATGAAAACACATCCCACAAAATTATGTCCCCAAAAGCTCACTCCAGCACTGGTCACAAAACCAAGAGATGGCAATGAGCCAGGCGTCCATCAGCCCACAAATGGACAAAGAAATGTAGCCAAGCCATACAGTAGAATAATACTCCCCCCTCAGCCAAAAAGAGGGATGCACAGATATGTTTTCAAAAGATGATGGTAAAGCCGGGCAGTGGTGATCCCAGCAATCGGGAGGAAGAACTTGGCGGATCTCTGAGTACAAAGCCAGCCTGGTCTACAGAATGAGTTTGAGGACAGCCAGGGCTACACAGAGAAACCCTGTCTTGAAACCCTTCCCTCCTATACAGAATGGAGCCTGCCATAGATGTCCCCTGAAAGAATCCACCCAATAGGGGATCGAAGCAGAAGCTGAGACTCACAGACAAACTTTGGGCAGAGTGCAGGGAGTCTTATGGAAGAATGGAGGATAGAAGGATCAGGAGGGGACAGGAGCTCCTTAAGGAGACTAACAGAGCTAACAAATCTGGGCCCAGAGGGGTCTGCAGAGACTCTGATGCACCAACCAAGGACTATGCATGGAGAGGACCTAATCTTCTCAGATGTAGCCCTTGGGCAGCTCACTCACCATGTAGGTTCCCTAGTAAGGGGAGCAGCGGCTATCTCTGACATGCCCGCTCTTTGATCTCTTACCCTTAGCAGGGTCGCCTTGCCAGGTTACAAAGGAAGAGGATGCAGGCAATCCTGATAAGGCTTGATAGGCTAGGGTCAGATGGTAGGGGAGAAGGACTCCCCTTTTCTGAGGACTAGGGGAGGGGGAGGGTGGAGAAAAGGGAGGGAGGGTGGAAGCCGGAGGAGACAAGGCAGGGGGCAACAGACAGGTTGTAAAGTGAATAAATTATAAAAAATAAATTTAAATTAACCCCCACCCTCCAAAAAGAAAGTATAGGGAAGAGAGAAAGCCTGGGGTGAATGAGGTGCTGAGTCAATGCGTATTTTGATATAAATACAGATAGAGACCCACTGCTCCATGGTAACTTGGCAAAGCTATTACCCATATGGGCCAGGTTCAAAAAACATGGCAAAGCTTTCTTTGGGAGTCTGCGTCTCAGTGTTTATGAACTACTCACTCCCATTTGTGCAAAGACTAGCAACTTCAGCTTCCTCCTGGCCGGTCAGAGCAATGCCTACAGAGACCTCCTAAGAGACTAGCCTCCCGGAGCCGTACTAATGTACACACAGAGGTTCTAGCTTATCATGGTAGCAGTTAAGAGAGCCCTACCCAACCTACCCAGTTTCAGAGTGTCTATCCTTCCCTGCCCCTAGCCAGAGTTCTAGGACCCAAGCCTCTTGGCATCCCAGCAGCAAAGGAATGGTTCCATCGATGTGAAATGCAGAGACAGACAAGAGCTCGCTGGTTCACTGCTGAAAAGATGCCAGCTCCCTTTGTGGGTGCCGAAAGATTTGGGGCTACTCAGAAGCATGGGATACAGAAAGCTGATGCCACTCGTGTGACATTGGAGATGTGACGTAACTGACAATGAAGGGCTGAGGTGGGTGTTACTCAGTGCTTGAACACTGCCTTCCACGGCCAGTGCAGATTGGAGAACACCAACATCTGATCAGGGTGCTGTTCAGTCAGACTGAACGGTTCCCCATCCTCAACCAACACATGATCCATCAGCAGACGCTGAGCCAGGAGGGCTTCACTATTAACCAACACATGATCCATCAGCAGACGCTGAGCCAGGAGGGCTTCACTATTAACCAACACATGATCCATCAGCAGACGCTGAGCCAGGAGGACTTCACTATTAACCAACATATGATCCATCAGCAGACGCTGAGCCAGGAGAGCTTCACTATTACCACACATGATCCATCAGCAGACGCTGAGCCAGGAGGGCTTCACTATTAACCACACATGATCCATCAGCAAACGCTGAGCCAGGAGGGCTTCACTATTAACCAACACATGATCCATCAGCAGACGCTGAGCCAGGAGGGCTTCACTATTAACCACACATGATCCATCAGCAGACGCTGAGCCAGGAGGGCTTCACTATTACCACACATGATCCATCAGCAGATGCTGAGCCAGGAGGGCTTCACTATTACCACAATGATCCATCAGCAGACGCTGAGCCAGGAGGGCTTCACTATTAACCACACATGATCCATCAGCAGATGCTGAGCCAGGAGGGCTTCACTATTACCACACCGCTCCCCCCCGCAAAGGCGGCCTACCTCCTGCCATTCGGATCTTCACATCCTCAGGGGCAATTCCATCCCGCTCTTGATGTACTTCCAGGTCGATGGTGCAGAGAAGGTCAAAATTTCTCAGGAAAGCCACTGGGGCATCCTGTAGACACTGCCCAGCTAGGGACACCTGAGGGGAGGAACAAATGTGGCACGATTTCTTCTTTCCGTCTTAAAAACGTTCTTCCTGCCAGGCGTGGTGCGCTCGGGAGCCCAGGCAGGATTGCTCTGAATTCAGGACCAGCCTAGGCTACAGTGTGAGAGCCTGCCTCAGTGCCACCTACTCCACGTCACTTTATGCTGCCACGATGTCAGAGAAAGTGCTCTCAAAGTGGCCAACGTTAGGGAGCCAAGATCTGGAAGCCACTACTCACGGCTCAGCGTTCTCTAATATACCCAGGACAGTCCTTGGCCCCGCTTACTCACTGTACAAGTCCCAACTTGCATCAACCTCAGTGTCTCACCCTCATCACAACCTGATTTTTGAGGGTGGTGGGAAAGCCATGGCCCCACATGGAAAAACCATAGCCTCTACAGCTAAGCACCACCTCCTTCCCCCAGACAGCTGTGTCAATGTTCCAATAACATAAAATTGGTTCACAGAAATAACAGACAAACTGTCATATGCTGAAGGCTTTCCTCCCACAGGGATGGTTTCCTAGTGATGGATTCAGAAAAAGCAAGCACTTTACGTAAGACTTTCTGACCTTTTTATTCTTGTTTTTGAGACAGTGTTTCTCTGTATAACCCTAGCTGTCCTGGAGGTCACTCTGTAGACCAGGCTGTCCTCAAACTCACAGAAATCCTTCTGCCTCTGCATCCTGAGCGCTGGGATTAAAGGTGTGTACCACCACTACGTGATTTAAGACTTTCTAACCTTAAAGGATGTTTCAACATTCCAGAATGTTATACTCAATCACATATTTATATCTCCTTAAAAACTGCAGGGGCTGGGAGGCAGCTCAGCTCTAGAGCCCTTGACTAGCATACACAAGGCCAGTACTGGGTCCCAGGACCACAAAAACATAAAACACCAAAAGGGAATGACGTGGAGACTGACCACAGCACAGAGACTCTGATTGATTATACATGCTCCTGCTGCAGTTTAGCAAAGACAGGGGTTAAGAGTGAGTCCTTTCAATCTGGAGACTATTATTAGTTCCTTCACAGGAAGAAAATAAGCTGCTTAGGGGGAGATTCTTACAGGTGACACTAGATAAACCTGTGTGTTGGAACAGAAGGCATCACCTGAGGGATGGTAAAATACCCCTTCTCGGTCCTGATCGGATCTCCTTGTTTATAACCAGCATCAGCGAAGTCTCTTAGGTCAAAGTGCAAATGGGCTTCAAAGGCAGGGTCATGTCTGGGGAAACTGCAAGACCACAAGAGAGAAGATCAGTAGACCCAAAGTGGGTCTGCTTAGCCTGCGCATGGACCCAAGCTCTACCTCTAGCACCGTTCAAAGATGGGCAAATTTTAGCACTGACCTGCTAAAACAATCACCCTTTAACGTTCCCTTTTTACCTTGATATAGGGTCTCGTGTAGCCCAGGCTGGCCTCAAACTCTCTGTGTAGCCAAGGGTGACACTGACTGTTTCCTGATGCCTAGGGTTGCAGGGTACAACACCAGCCCCAGCTCTTTGCTTTTTATTTACAAAGATTGTAGTTAGAACATTTTCAGTGATATGGGACTATAAAACACAGGAAGTTCAAGTCCCTGGGAGTGGGGGTGGGGGCGGGGGCATTGGCCCCTTCCTCGCCAACTGCTGGCAGGATCTGCTGGGTTTTTTCCTCAGTTGGGTGCAATGGCCACACAAACTAATGTGGCCTTCTTTGGTACAACATAAAAAAATATGACCTGAGTCAAGGGCCCAGTCAAAGGAAATCTGGTGACCCTGGGGAGCAGGCTCCTCCCAAGCAGCAGCCGGTACGCACGTGGCACCGTGATAGAAGTGGCCAAGGAACGGTGAGGTGTCAGGGGGTGACTGCACACACAGGAAGGGAAACCAGTCAGGGGTCTGGTGAGTAGTGCCGACTCCACAGCGATGGTGGAATGGAGGGCTCACATCCCCTCCAAACACGCCCGAGAAGCAGGACTGCTTGAAGAGCTCTCTCACCTCCGGCTGGCAGTCCTAGAAAACAGGAGAAAGGGCAGTGAGCGCACAAGCTCCCACTGGGATTCTGCGGCCCGCTGGCGTGAGGCCACACCCTCTAAGGCCACCAACCTTCAACCCCCAAGGGGAGAAAGCAATTTGCCTCCTCCCAAGTGCTTTGTGGTGCAATAGCTCCTTGGAGCTGTGGAGATGGCTCAACCAGTAATAAAAGTAACAAGTTCCGTTTTGAGAACCTACACAGAAAGGCCAGGAGTGGTGGCCCGTGATTATAATAACAGTGCAGGGAGACAGAAAAAGGATGATCCCCGGGGCTCACTAGACAGCCAGCCTAGCCCACTCTGCCAGCTGCAGGTTCAGGGAGAGGCCTTGTTTCCAAAAAAGTAAAATTAGGGCTGGAGATATGGCTCAGTGGTTAAGAGCACTGGCTGCTCTTCCAGAGGTCCTGAGTTCAATTCCCAGCAACCATATGGTGGCTCATGGCCATCTATAATGTGATCTGATGCTCTCTGCTAGCCTGCAGATGTACATACAGACAGAACATTGTACACATTATTATGTAATAAATAAAATTTAAAAGGGTACATGATGCCTAAGGTATTGTCCTCTGCTTTTCCCAAATATGTGTGCACATGCGCGCGCGCACACACGCACACACACACACACACACACACACACACACGAAAACACACAAAGTTCCTTAGTCAGTTCCACAGTGAAGTTCCAGTCAGAAACTTCCAGCCTTCAAGGGAGCCTGCAAGCTTCACCAGGAATGTAGATGCATCATCAAAACCAGGACAAGAACCAGGTGTGTAAGCACAGCTCCTCAGGAGGGTGAATCCTGAGGATCACAAGTTCAAGACTAGCCTGGGAAACTTAGCAAGGCTCTGTTTCGGTTTTCTTTACAGGTAACAGAAAAGAGCTGGGTACATTACCCAGCGGTGGCCAGGGAGGTGTGGGCCCTACATTAACTCCCCAGTACCTCAAAAGCAAAGTTAGAATTGTGCATAAAGTATAAATTGTGGTTATCTGAAGACACCATCGACACAAAATGTGTTTGGTATGCTTGGTTTGCCTGTTTATTTAGTTTGAGACAAAGTCTCTTGGGCTGGAATTCACTCTGTAGAACAGAAAGGCTTCAAAGATCCACAGAGATCTGCCTGCCCCTGCTTCCTGAGTGCTGGGACTAGAGGTGTGGCTGGCATGGCTGACTTCCTGTTGCTTTTTGGGTTCTTTGTTACTCTGAGACAGGGACTCAGTGAGTAGCTCCGACTATAACCGGCTATAAAGGCCAGGGCTACCTACTGCTTTTTCTAAGACTGTTTTATTTACGTGTATGAGTGTTTTGCCTGCAGGCGTGTCTGTGCACACATTCACACCACACCTGCTCTTTATTTAGGAGAATCTAATATGTAGATCAGGCTGGCTCCAAGTTCATGATCCTCAGTCTTGGCCTTCTCAGGACTAGGCTTGCCGGCCTGTGGCACAGCACTCAGCTGATACAGCAGTAAATCTGACAGTGGCGGCTACTGTGGTATCCAACACAACCAGCTCCAAGGGCAGTTAGTGAAGGAAGGAAAATTACTCTCAGTGACCGACTGGGTACAGTCTGGCATGCCACGCCACCTGCTGACTCTTGCCATCCTGATTATGAAAATACACTGATGCAGTGAGGTGACGAAAATCAGCCACTGCAGACAAGTGTCCCTGATGGTCATTTTTTTGTGTGTTTGTTTTCTTTTGGTTTTTGAGGGTCTCATGTACCTCAGACTGCCCTATGACCTGTGAGGTTGCTGACTTGTAACCCCTGATCTCCCTACCTCCACCTCCCCAGGACTGTGGTGATATGTCCACTGGTGTGATATGTCCCAAAACATCCAGATTAGACATCATGAATCTCTAAGAGGACTTGTTTTTGTTTTGCTCAATATGGTATCTCATACCTGTTGTTACAGCACTTGGGAGGTGGAAACAGGAGGATCAGGAGTTCAAAGTCATCCGTAGCTACATGGGACGCTGTCTCAAAACTAAAACAACAAAGAGCACAGCTTTTTGCGCACTACCCTTCACAGGCAGACATAAGAAAAGAAGTTTGTCATGGCTGGGAGTGTCTCACACATGCACAGTGAGCACCTAGCCAGCTAGGGCTAGACAGCAAGACCCTACCTCAAAGCAGCAGCAATAGTGCTTTAATCCCAGTACGGAAGAGACAGAAACAGGCAGATCTCTGTGAGTTCGAGGACAGCCTGGTCTACACAGTGAGTTCCAGGAGACCCAAGGTTATACAGTGAGACTCTCAAATAAAAACAACAAAACATTTCACTTTCCCAGTGGGAGAAGCAAAAAAGATCTCAACCACATACGCTCACATTCCTGAAAAAAATGAGACCCCCGGGACACCAACCAACATGCTTCTTCTCATTTCTCTTAAATTTAAGACTTTAAGGCGTGTATTAGAAACCAGGTGTGGCAGTTTGTACCTGCAATCCTGGCACTCAGGAAAGCTTAAGTCTGAGGCCAGCCTAGGCTGTACAGTGAGACCTTGTCACTAACTAAACAAAAACTGGCAATGTGAGTCAGCCTATAAAGGTGTCTGCTAATAACTTGAGGGTTATTCCAGGAACCGCCCACAAATTGTCCTCTGACCTCCACATGGGCACTGTGGCATGAGCCTCCATACCCCACACACTCACACGCCTACACACCACACACAAATAAATACATGTAATTAAAATTTTAAAATAGGATTAAAACCATCCTCTACCTATAGCTTTCCCAAATGTGACTTTATCTAAAGGCGTACTTTTCTCTTTCCTCCACAAACTACACAGACAATACCAGAAGAGAAAATACTCAATTCAAACACAATTTGCAGGTCAGAGATAGAGACAGGAGGATCAAGAGTTCAAGGCTGGGGCTGGAGAGTTGGCTCAGAGGATAAGAGAACTGCCTGATCTTCTAGAGGTCCTGAGTTCAATTCCCAGCACCACATGGTGGCTCACAACCATCTTTAGTGAGATCTGGTGCCCTCTTCTGACATGCAGGGGTACCTTCAGGCAGAACACTATATACATAATAAATAAATAAATAAATAAATAAATAAATAAATAAATAAATAAATGAATGAATGAATGAATGAATGAATGAATAAATAAATAAATGCTTTTGAAAAGAAGAGTTCAAGGCCACCCACAGGCACACAGAGGGTTCCAGGCCAGCTTGGGTTACATAAGACCCTATCTGAAAAAAAAATGATATGCAAAATAAACTATAATCTCTGTTGTCACCCATCCAGAAGCTGCTGGGGTGACTGCTAAGAGTTTCCACACGTTCTCAGAAAACCTGGAATACAGAAAGGACTTACCTGGTCACAGCAGCAGCGAATGTCACAGGCCTTGGCTGTCAAGTCGCAAGGGCAGGGGCCCAGGGGCTGGTAGACTTGGTTAGGAATGACAGTCATATTCTCTGAAAAGTATATATGGCAGGAAAAGTTCAGCTACACAGCAATGCCACAAGGCATGGACACGGTCTTTTTGATATTGACAAAAAAAAGCTGCATCACAATTCGCGTATGCATGAGTGCGTGTATGCATGCATGTGTGTGTGTGTGTTTATGTGGTGTGTGTATGTGTGTATGTTTGCATGGTGGCAGCAATTTTGACTCAAGGTCTCAGTATAGAGCCCCGGTTGTCCTGGAACTCACTGAGATACACAAGTAGTCAGTTACCTTGAAGGACATAAGCCACAGCAGCCACTGAGAAAAGTTCCTTAGACTCCGTGCAGCACACAGGTCAGCTGAGCGTGGTGGCACACCTCTTTAATCCCAGCACTCAGGAGGCAGAGGCAGGCAAACCTCTGTGAGTTCGAGGCCAGCCTGGCTTACAGAGCAAACTCCAAAACAGCCAGGGCTACACAGAGAAACCCTAACTTGAAAAACTGAAGAAGATGGTGGAGGAGGAGAAAGAGAAGAAGAAAAAGCAGCAGCCTGCGGAGGCCAGTGGTGAGGAGCAGGGAACAGTAGGACAATAAGGTCAGCCACAGGAACATGACACAGGAGGCACTGGAGGACAGGCTTTCTGTGCTGTGGAGGCCCGTGGAAGTGTCTTCTTACTGTCTGCCACTGTAGAGAAGGTGGCAATACCTCCCTTACACTGCTTCCAGCTTCAGTGTCTGCTCACCGCACACCTGCTGTCTGTCCTTCCCTCTTCCTGGTTGGATCCATGTCTCAGGAGGTCTGTTATACCATCATTGGGCTCTAAATTTCCACAGTCTGGCCACAGGTGGGTGTTCCACAATGTTTCCTAAGTACACTGGAGCATATTTTTTTCCTAAGAAAAATACTTTAGAGATTGATTTTGAATTATGTGTCTCGTTCATGTGTATGTGGGCATGGGTGTCAGGAGACCGCTGGAGCCTCTGAAGGAAGCTGGAGTTCTACATCTGTGAGCCGCTTGATTCGGGAGCTGGGAACTGCATCTGGTCCTCTGGGAGAGCAGTGTGTACTCTTCATCACTGAGCATCCTGCAGCCCACTTCAGAGGCGAGTCTCTGGATCACGCGCCACAAGGGCCACAAGGGCCTCCTGCAGATATGTTCCTCCTCGTTGTTTTCCTCCAGGAGCTTTCTGAAGGATCCACTGAACACTGTCATGCTTTGTTCGGCAGTTTAGGTATTTAAAAGCATTGTTTTCGTCTTCCTTTTCCTTCCTTTAAAAATGTTTGAGCTGGCCATGGTGGTGCCTACCTGTTATCCCAGCACTCAGGAAGCAAAGGCAGGAGAGTCAGGTATTCAGTGCACAGTGAGCTCCAGGTCAGCCTGGGCTATGGCTCAAGATACCAAGGGAAATTAGGGCATGGTGGTACACACCCATAATCCTAGCTCTCAGTCGGCTGAGGCACTATGATTAAGAACTGGGCACTAACTTTAGCCACCTAGTAAAGATGACGACCAGAAAGAGCTATACAGGCAAGAGATGATAGTGTCTGCTGCGGCAAAAAGAATTGTGGTGGTAGCACTTAGAGCAAGCCAGCACCCGTATCTTTCAAAGTGTTTCTTTTTTAGAGACATGGTCTTAGGTAGCTCAGACTGTCCTCAAACTTTTGTTTTTTCTAGAGAGGATTTCTGTGTAGCTTTGGCTGTCCTGGAACTCACCTCTGTAGACCAGGCTGGCCTAGAACTCAGAGATCCGCCTGCCTCCAGTGTGCTGGGATGAAAGGCATGTGTCACCGCAGCCAGGCTGTCCTCAAACTTATTATGTAGCCAAGAATGGTGTTGGATTTGCTGATCCTCCTGCCTCTGCCCTCCAGCGCTGGGATTACAGACACACACTGCCTTGCTCTGGTTTCTACAGTGCTGGGAACTGAACCCCCAGCTTTGTGAGTGCGAGGCAGGCACACTACTGCATGGGCTGCACCCACGGTCCCTCCTGCTTGAGTTTTAGAGGGAAGTTTACTGTGGGTTTGTAGGTGGGAGCTTATAAGGGAGAAAGAGCGAAGCCATCTGAGTGAGGACAGAGGGCAGCCACATGGTGGTGGCGGCGTGTTAGAGAAAGCGTGAAGAAGAAAGGAACAGAGAACTCCTGCTTAGGCTCTGGCTGGCATCTGAACGGCAGAAGAGAAAGGACTAGTTGTACCTTTCTTCAGCACTGAGAAATGTGTGCCTCTTCCATTACTTTTTGTTCAGTTATTTTCTCTGAAGGCAGAGCCATGGCTATCGACGCATGGAAACAAATTCTACCTTCTCCACAATAGAACTTAAAGCAGTTTGCAAAAGATGCACCAGCACCAGAGAATTAGTCGGGGAGGTGTCTGAGATAGGGCCTCACTGTACACCAGGCTGCCCTTGAACTCAGAGATCTGCCTGCTTCTGCTTCCCCAGTGCTGGGACTATAAGTGTGTGCCACCATACCTGGCTGAGATCTTAACTAAATAAAATAATACGGAGTAAAAACTAAAAAAATAAACAAACAAACAAAAACAACAACAACAAAAAACCTAACCAAAAAATTAGTACATTTAGGAAGGCAGAGTCTCACAAGTTGAGTCTGATGACTGGAGAGATGGCTCAGTGGTTAGAGCACTTGCTGCTCTTGCAGAGGACCTGTGTTCAATTTGCATTACCCACATAGTGGCTCATAACCACATGTAATTCCAGGTACTGGGGATGTGATGCCCTCTTCTAGCCTCTTTGGGTTCTGTGTACACAGAATGCACAAACACTCACCCAAGCACACACACATACATATCTTTTAAAAAATTAACTCAGGAGGCAGAGGCAGGCAGATCTCTGTGAGCTCACGGACAACTTGGTCTACATGGTAAGTTCTAGACCAATTAGGGTTACAAAGTAAAACACTGTCTCAAAAAAAAAAAAAAAAAAAAAAAGAACTGAAAAAAGAGCCGTATCTAACATACTACGCAGTCTTCAGACAGTGCCTGACAAAAATGTTTTGACGGAAGACGTCACTTGCCTGATGCATTGTGGGCCACAGACGTGTTGGGATAAATCTCCACCTGGATGAGCAGATGTGCTAAGCAGGAAGCATTGTGGGAGGCCGAAAGCAGCAGCGGCTGCACGATGCACGGGGCCGCTGAGGAGGCTGTCTCATTCAAGGAGCACCGCTCCTTACCCCCCTTCCACCTCACGGTCACTTCCAGCACGTTCTGAAAGGGAAACATGGCTGTGCCTTAAAGTGACTCACCGTGAGCGTCTGTAATGATGACATGTAATGGAAAATATTGTAAACACACATGAGCCTTGCTTCCTTTTACCAAAGAGCTGCACACAGGACAGAACATGCATACAAAGATGGCATCCCCCTTCACTTTCAACCAACCTATGGTCTTCAAGCTCACTTTATTTATTTCCTTTATGTGGGTGGGTGTGTATGTTCATGCGTGTACATGTCGCTGGGATTGACTTCACACATGCTCGGTAAGCACTCTAACAACTGAACTATACTCCCAGCCTAATTCCTAATTTCAATTTTTTTCTTTTTATTTATGTATGTGTTTGTATGCAGTATCATATGCTTTGTGTGTTTTGTATGATTGTACACTATATGTATGTAGGTTCCAACAGAGGCCCAAAGAAGAATTCTGGATGCCCCGACCTTGATTCCCAGAGGGCTGTGAGCCGCCTGCCGTGAGCTCTGGGAACTGGCCTCTGGCCCTTTCTCTGGAAGGGCAGGAGATACTCTTAACCAAGAGCCATCTAGCCTGCTCCACTTCCATGGTTTTCTTCCTTTGAGACAGGATCTCACCATGTATTTCTGGATGGCATTGGACTTGCTTTGTACAGCAAGCTGACCTCAAACTCAGAGATCCACCGGCCTCTGTTCTCAGAGTGCTGAGACTAAAGGGGTGCACCACCAAATATAAAAGCACATTTTAGATTATGGGCATGGATGCTCTGCCTGTGTGTATGGCTGTGTACCACGTGTGTGTCCAACCCTCAAAGGCCAGAAGAGGGCATTGGAGACCCTGGAACTGAATGAAGCTACAGAGTGCTTTGAGAGGCTGTGGGTGCTGGAAATCAGTCCTGGGTCCTCTGCAAGAACAAGTGCAGCTACTGAACCATCTCTCTGGTGCCCCTCCCCGCTTGCTCATCTTAAAAGCGAACAACTTTTGGACAGTTACAGAAAGCTAAACACAGGTACAGTATATAAGCCCAGTTTTTAAAGAAAAATTTTAAGTGTTTCTATCTTCCTACTAGCAGAAGATTACGCACTCACAAGGGAGGAAAGCCCACTTCCTCTTGGGATGGCTTTGAGCTGGTTAAATATCCATGCCTAAGGCATAGTCTTTCTCATTTGTTTATCTCTCAAATCTACACTAAGTCCACTAGGCACTCAGTGAACACTTCATCTCTTGAGGTACGCGGGTGGCCCCTACACAGAAGCCAGAGATGGGCAAGATCAGTGTTTACAGGGTTAGAGAGATACCTCAGCGGTTAATAGAAGAGCCAGGACCAGTTCCCAGCACTCACCCAGTGCCTTCACAACCACCTATAACTCCAATTCCAAGGGACCCAATCCCCTCCTCTGACCATCTCTGGCACCAGGTATACATAACTGCAGGAAAAAAAACAAAAAAAAACCCACTCATACACATAAAATGAAATATATAAAAAAAGATCAGTGCCTATAAAAGGTTTCATGCTTTTTATCTTTGTTTTGATCTGTTTTTGTTGTTGTTAATTTGTTTGTTGGTTTGAGATAAGGTCTCATTCTGCAAAGCAGGCAGGCCTGGAGTTGGCTTATTATTGTAGCCTAGGGTGGTGATTTGAATGAGAAAGGCCCCCACAGGCTCATACATTTGAATTCTTGGTCCCTAGCTCGTGGACCTGTCTGGGAAAGATTAGGAAGTGTGGCCTTGGAGAAGGTGTGTCACTTGGGGTGAGCTTCAAGGTTTCAAAATACCTTGCCATTCCAAGTTAGCTCTCTCTCTCTGCCTCCCGCTTGTGGATTGGATATGAGCTCTCCGATATTGCTCCAGCTCCAGGCCCGCCCGCCGCCATGCTTCCCGCCATGGCGGTCATGGATTCACCCTCTGAATCGTTAGCAAGAACACAATTAAATTCTTTCCTTTATAAGTTGCCTTGGTCATGGTGTTTTGTCATGGCAATAGAAAAGTAACCAAGACACCCAGGGTGACCTTGACCTTGTGACAGTCTTCTACCCCAACCTCTTGAGTACTGAATTATAAACATAAGCCAACAGGGCAGCATTAGTTTCTGTGTGCATGTTTAATTTTTTTTGAGATTTTATTTCTTTTTATTTTATGTATATGGGTGCTTTACCTGCACATATTTCCCTGTGTTATGTGCATGAAGTACCAGTGGAGGCCAGATGAGAAAGTCAGATCCCCTGGGACTGGAGTTAGAGATGGTCGGGAGCTACCGTGAGTATGCTGGGAATTGAACAAAGGTCCGTCTAAAAGCAGCCTGTGATCTTAAACGCCGAGCCCCTCTCCAGCCCCTTAGCCATTGATTTCTGGAACAGTGTCACTGTGCTGACTGACTCTGGTCTTGCGCTCCTCCTGCCCCAGCCTTCCAATGCTGCAGCTAAGGACTGCACTGACACACACATAAATTCACAAGCTTCACCTGTAACACATCCGGACACACCATTAATCCTAGGGTAAGAACTCATGCTGGCTGGGGGAATCTACATTGGTAGCCCCCAATTCCATGAAAATACTGAATGTGGAACATGGAGTGTCAAATCACAAGAACATTGGGGAGCTGACGGTGCAATAAACACACTGGATAGAAGATCCCTACCACCACCACCATACACACACATACTGCTGGCTAGTCTTATGTCAACTTGACACAAGCTAGAGTTTGTCAAGTAAAGAAGGGAACCTCAATTGAGAAAAGGCCTCCATAAGATCCAGCTGTAGGGCATTTTCTTAATAGTGATTGGTGGAGGAGGGCCCAGCCTATTGTGGGTGGGGCCATCCCGGGGCTTCTGGTCTTGGGTTAGATAAGAAAGCAAACTGAGCAAGCCATGGGAAAAAGCCAGTAAGCAGCACCCCTCCATGGCTATGGCCTCTGCATCAGTTCCTGCCGCCAGGTTCCTGCCCTGAGTTCCTTTGACAATGAACAGCAACATGGAAGTGTGAGCCAAATAAGCCCTTTCCTTCCCAACTTGACTTCTGGTCATGGTGTTTCATCCCAGCAATAGAAACCCGACCTCAGATACACACACTCACACATGCACAGCCATGCACACTGCCTGAACAGGAGGCCTCCAGAGGTGCACAGGGCGTTTGCCTCCGCTCTTACCACTCCGGGGCTCACAGTCACATTCCAATCTCCTGTTTCGTTGCTGAGAACACAAGTAGGAACTGGCAACATTCCTGAGGGAGAAATCAGATTGCAAGGCATCAGAGTCCAGCAGCTAAGGAGAGTCGGGAGTCCTGGCATGGGCCGAGCTGCATGAGACTGATCAAACAGTACGTCTCTTCATTTGTCAAATGGAATTAAAAAAAAAAAAAAAAAAAAAAGTCTACTGTTCTTGTGAGAACCCCGAGGTGCTTTGTGGAAATCTCTGGGCCGCTAGCTCAACGGATGCTGGCTATTTTCTTAAATAAAAATAAGCTCCACTATGCAGAGCAGACCAGGCTGGCCTGGAACGCAGATGTCCAACCTGCCTCTGCCTCCTCAGTGCTGGCTCCCTTTTCCAGGGCCTCTCCACGGAGCCTCTTTGTCCTACAACGCGCTTAGACTGCCTTTCTTCCCGCTCCTACTCTGCCTAGGGCAGCGACTCGATGGGCAGCACCCACCCTCCCGAGAAAAGACAGGCTCCTACCGTCCTCGGCCCGCAGCGGAGTCAGAGACACAGTGACATCCTCGCTGCCTCCGACCAGGGACACGCTGACCTCAGGACTGGACATTCGGATGAAAGGTGGGATGAAAACTAGGAAAGAAGGAAGAGTGCGTGAGGAGTTAACCTGTGCAGAACTGTGCGTGGGGTGCGTGTGCTGGCTTCCGAGATCCTAGGAGCCCCAGGTCTGGCCCTTTAAAAGCCAGATCCCCTCAGCCTGGACCATGCATGCCATACCCCTGCCATACACACCCGGGTTCCCACGCAGCGGCCTCAGGACGTCTTGCAGCAGCAGGAGTCCCCACAGGAGGCCAAGTGGCGACAGGGAGCCCATACCAGGGGCCGCGCCTGCCTCACATGCCCAGAACAGCGCTCAGGAGAAAACTCCGCGGCCTTCGCAGCCCAGCGGACGCCATATTGCCAAGCTGAAAGCCCGCCGCCATGGCAACCACCAATCGGTGATGGGCGAGTCGTGATTGGTCTAGGTCAAGAGAACCGGCTTCTACAAGTCTCCCGAGAGTAGCGTTAGCCACGGCAACCAGCAGGCGGACAACGGTGCTCCTCTTCATGATTGGCCCAGAAGAAGAGCTCACGCTCTCTGATCCCCGCCCAGCTCACTGGGCTGCTCCCTACTACCATTGTACGTCGTGAGGTCTTTCCATCCCAGATGTCAAGAAACCACACTGCAGGGTTGAAGAGATGGCTAAGTGCTTCAGAGTACTCATGCAGAAGAGCATGTGGATCCGGTTGCCAGCATCCATGTGGTAGCCCAGAGGATCTGAAGCCCTGTTCTAGCTTCCTCTGCACACAGTGCGAATATATACACCCAAACACACATATGAAACAGAGCAAACCTATTAGTGTCAGAATTGTACGTGAATAGGGGAGCAGAGGGGTGACCTATGTCCAAGGTTAGTAACTTTATATAATTTTATTTTATATGCATTGTTGTGAGGGTATCAGATCTCTAGGAGTTACAGACAGTTGTGAACTGCCATGTGGATACTGGGAATTGAACCCATGTCCTTTGGAAGAGCAGACAGTACTCTTAACCACTGAGCCATCTTTCCAGCCCGTTTAGTAACTTTAAAGAACTCCAGAGTTGTAGTTTGACAGGCTGGTGTTAGTCCCGGCGGGCCACCGCATGTTATTCCACATAGCCCGCTGCACAGTATTCCTGTCATGGTGCTGGCTGCTACTATGTCATCCTCTGCACGCCCTGTTTACTCGATGATAACACCAAATGCACTACAGAGCAAAGTCAGAGAACCTTGGACTACTAGCCCAAAGTATCCCTTGCCTAGTCACTGTATTCAAAATGTTTACTTCTTGGACAACACGTTCTGGGTTTCCGTCCGTCACAGCCAAAGGCAGTTCGATGCTCCAATTGCAGCCTGTCATGCAACATTCTCCAGTGTGTGTGTGTGTTGGGGGGGAGGGGTACTTCAAATCTGCCTTGGGTTGTATCAGTTCCAGCTGGCAAAAGAAACCCAGTAGTATCCTCGAGAGGCTAGTGTGGATCCACACTTAAGGAGACAGGGTGAGGTGGGCGTTACCAGTCAGAGGAATGCAAGCCAAATCAGCTTCAACGGGCCTGATCCTCCCCATTCCCAGGAGGCCAGTTAAGCGCCTGTGGATCTGTTTCCACTTCTACCCTTCATTAGTCAGAGCAAACTGGCTTGGGCTTCCCACTGCCACCTCAGGCCAAGGTCATATGATCGGCAGTCCCCCCCGCCCCCCCAGCAACATCAGGGAGGCCTGCACAGCCACTGCCACCTTCACAGGCTGACCCTCCGGGCGGCAGGTCTGGGCAAGTCTATGCCTGTTCCTCATACAGAAATCATCAACAACCCCACGTGGAACTGAATGAGGACAACTTGCAGGAGTCAGTTCTATCCTTCCACCATGTGGCCCTGGGGTCAAAGGTCATAATAGCCACTGACCCATCATGCCAGCCTCCTTTTTGTTTTTAAGATTTATCTTTAGTCTATGTGTATGGTTGTTTGCACATGCATGCAAGCCTGTCTACACTGTTTGTCCCTGGTGCCTGTGGAGGTGACAAGAGGGCATCCGGTCCAGACAGCTGGGAGCTGCTGTGTGGGTCCTCTGGAAGAGCAGTCAGTGCGCTGAAGCACTGAACCATCTCTTCAGGCCCTTAAGATTTTAGAAGCTGGGTATTAGACATGCCAGTAATCCCAGCACTTAGAGAGGCAGAGGCAGGTGGATCTCTGAGTTCAAGGCCAGCCTGGTCTACAAAGTCCAGAATAGCCAAGGCTACAAAGAGAAAGCTGTCTCTAAAGGAGGAGGAGGAGGATCTTAATAGCTGCGTAGTGGCCCATGCCTTTAATCCCAGCACTCAGGAAGGAGAGGCAGGTGGACCTCTGAGTTTGAAGCCAGCCTGGTCTACAAAGCAAGATCCAGGACAGCCAAGATACACAGAGAAACACTATCTTTAAAAATAAGTAGATAAATAAATCTTTGAGCAATTTCTTTTTTTCTTGCAAGGGTTTTTCTGTGTAGCCCTGGCTGTCCTAGAATTAGTACTGTAGACCAGGCTGGCTTCCAACTCAGGGATCAACCTGACTTTGCCTCTAGAGTGCTGGGATTAAAGATAATTAAAAAATATCCAATGCAAATATTTAGAAAAAATACTTTGAGGAAAATTAGTAAACATAAAATAAGATTTTTATTATTGAAATTACAAATGTTTCTATTGAACTCAGTTACATTTTTAGTATTCAGTTCTCCAATATTAATATTATTGGCCTTTTGTAAATAAGGTGAAAGATGGAACCCTGGTTGGTGTGAACTCACTCTGTAGACCAGGCTGGCCTCAAGCTCAGAGATATACCTGTCTCTGCTCCCTGAGTGCTAGGACTGAAGGTGTGTACCCTTAGGCCCGGTTACTTTTGAATATAGTTAAAGGAAACACTTTATTTGAAGTAAAATGTTCTTGTTTTTAGAAGACAGGATCTTACACATATCTGAAGCAAGATCTGAACCCCAAGCCTTCCTGTCTCAGCCTCCTGAATTCAAGCTTCCAGGCGTGTACCACCTGTCCAGCTAAGATGCTCAGTCAGGACTGATACAATGACCCAATGGTCACCTTCCTGAGCTGCATTCCAACTTCACACACTGCCCATCTTCAAGTGCATAAGACCCAGAATCTACCACAATACGCTTTGACAGGGGATCATCCGAAAACAAAATCCCATGGGGCTGACTGCAGCTCAGTGGTGGGGTGCTGGCCTGGTACATGCAAGGCTGGGGTTCAAAGCGACAACACACAAAACAGCAGCCGCTGGCTTCTGCCAAGCAACTGCTACAAACTACAAACAAAAATGTCCTAACTTTGCGCTTGTCCTCCTTTCCAGATAAAACCAGAGGTTTGGCGGACACTTCAGCTTCCTGCACGAAAAGCACAGGACAAGAACTATGTTTTGAGCAATTCCTCCATGTTCCCCATGGAGAGCCCACTTGTGGCGAGAGATGAGGACACTTGTGTTGCCTGTCACAGGGACACCTTCTGTTTCTTCTTCTTCGCCTTCAGGATAGGCGGGAGGGAGATCTTAAAGGCTGTCCTGGAATGATAAAGAAGAAACACCTCAGGCCCCGAAGCTTTCAGGAGCATATTCGCACCCAGCACTTCCAAGATACTCACTCGCATGTGGTGCAGATGGGGCTGAAATTGCAGAAAACTGTTAAAAAGTCAAAGGACAAGGAGTAAGAGGACTTGAAAACCACAGAATACTCCACTCCACCCCACCCCACCCCACCCCACCCCACACCCCAAGACAGACAGTAAGACAAAGTACACATGAGCTTACTGGACAGACAGACTGAGCAGACATAGCCAATCTCAATGAGACTTCGATGACAGAAGCAGGCAGCCCTATAGTCCACATGGATCGGGGGCGGGAGGATTAGCTGAGATCGCTGATCTTGATCCGGAAGAAAAACCCACTGTTTGAAAAAAACAAACAAACAAACAAACAAAAAAAGAAAGAAAGAAAGGATAGGCAAGAGATCTTTAATTACATCATGGGAGGAAAACCAAGCAACAGTCAGGACACAGCCAGCAGTCTTAGCCAGTCAGCACTGAGGAGAATATGAAATCAGACTTTCCTTCCAAGCCAGTGAGATGGCTCAGTGGAGAAAGGGACTTGCCACCAAGCCTGATAAATAACCTGAGTTCCATTCCTGGGACCCACACGATAAAAGGAGGGAACTGAGATTTTTCATTTATTCTGTGTGCTTGTATGTGTGTACACACAAACATGGCACAGCACATGTGGTAGTCAGAAGTTGGTTCTCTCCTTCCTCCATGTGGGTCCTGGGGACTGAACTCAGGTCGTCAGCTTGGCAGCAAGCACCCTGACTCACTGAGCCATGCTGTCGGCCCCACTCCACACTTACTAAGCACTATGCTATAGAGTCATATGACATCTGCAAAAATGTTCAAAGATCTGAAAGTCTACCTTCTCATCTTAGAAACTCTGAAGCCACTATTCACTCTCCCAGCAATTCCTTCCCTGGGGTGTTAAATGTGGGGTGCTGCTGCTGTTAACTCACCAGTAAGTACTGCAGGAGGGAGGGCATCTGAGGCACCTTCAGGTACAGTCCCCCTGTGATGTCACAAGCCTGCAAGACAGAGGGGTCACTGCCAATGCAGGACCTTGGCGTTCCTGGAGGAATGAGGCTCATGGGGGAACTCCGCAGGTCTATAAGGTCAGTGTGTGAGGTTCATGTACTCATCACTGTCCACGCTACAGGCATTAGCACACAACGCTGCTCCAGATTCCCAGGCCACGAGACAAATTGTGTCTCATCCTCACGAGGTGGGCTCCTAGAGCTACCAACAGACAGGACAGCCCCTGGCAGCTTCACTCCCTGCCTGTGGTGCCATGCAGCATAGTCTGAGCTTCCCAAAGCTCTGCTTTAAATAGTTTCCCTGCTAGTTCTAAAAGGCGAAAGAGCACATCGGGATTCAGGGTGCAAAGCTGATGTTAGTTTATAACTCCCATGACAATCGAGTGGGGTGATGGGGGAGGAGAAGCAGAGACATATGGGAAGACCAGAGTTGAGCCTCAGCAGAGAGGGGACAGCAAGCGCCAAGGCATTTGTCTGCAGCAGCCCAGGTTAACTGCAGTTTCAGGCAGCACCAAGGAGTCAAGATGGGGCCAGAAAGAAAACAGAAGACACGGGTGAACAGAAGGCCACAGCAAGGACTTGGGCATCAGCCAAAGTGTGCGGGGATATTAGGGGTAGGGTTGGGCAGTTAAGGAAGGGAGCAACATGGTCTTGTTTATGCTATGAACTTTCTGACTCCCAAGGTGACAGGTCTGGCTGGTGGAGGTTAAGTGTGCTCAAACTAGTTATCAGATGGTTGTGGGCCCCACAGATGGAGAATCTAAGGAAAAAGACAGGAGGTGGGATTCAGGATCTGTGCTGAAGACAGATTCAACCAGATCCTAACAATTTGGAAGGAGAGGAAGAGAAGGAGGGAAAATCCAGGTTGACCTGCACAGCAAACCATGCTGTGTGCAGAAAGGGGCCCAGAGTTTGGGAGAAGCCACTGTCAAGCTCTTTTCTAGACACAGTGACTTGAGATGTCCAAGAGGAGACGGCAAGTGTACTGCAGAATATGGCTGCCTAGACCTCAGGAGATGCTACACTGGACTCTAGGTGTCATAGTGATGGACAAGGTAGCAGATCCAGCTTTCAGTCAGACTTGCCATCTCTGAGAGCTGAAATGGGGGCAGCTACAGATTGTCACACCAGACAGCAGTAACCTACATGTGTCTCATCCTCACAGAGTCAGATCATAGCTTCTAAATATATGAAAGTGTATTTAATTCTTATGTATCTCTAAAAATACATTATTACATATTAAAAACAAACAAAAAATCCAATGCCTACTGTAAAGTTGAGGATAATCAACAGACAAGCCTGGCACCAGCCCCCCACCCCCACCCTTTATCTGACTGACTGATCTTCAAGGATATAATTTTTTAAGGAAATTCTGAATGGAGAAGGGACGTTAACAATATTCTTTGTATTTACCATTTGTGTGTGTGTGCATGCATGCCACAGCGCACAGAGACCAGAGAAAGCTTGAGGGAGATGGCTCCCTTCTAGCCCATGGCTCCCAGGAAAGGAGTTCAGCTCATCAGGCACCTTTAGGCACTGAGCAAGCTCACTGGCCCAGAAGTATTTCTAGTGAGCAGACAGTAGCCACCCACAGCTTGTTGATTATTTCAGGTGTGGGTCCCTCCACCCTGGTCTTCATTCAGTTTCAAACTTCTGCTCAAAAAGCAACATCTAAAGCAGGAGATGAATCTGAAATCAGCCTGGGCTAAAGTGAGCTCTTACCACCTCCCAAAAAAACAATACCTAACAGTGCTTCCTAAGACACATACGGTGCAGTGTATAGGATTCACGTTTTCCTAGAAGTCGAATTTAGAAAGGAGGGTGGGAGGCATGCTGGCACGCACTTTTAAATCTCACACTAGGGAGGTGAAAGCAGGTAGCTCTCTGTGAGTTCCAGGTCCAGCTACAGCCACACAGTGAGACCCTGTCTCAAAGCAAACAGCCAGAAACACATACAATCCACTTAAATCACACATTAAACACAGCATAATCAAAATAATCTCATGATCTCTCTCTGTCTCTGCAGAGTCTCATTCTGTAGCCTAAGCTGCCCTCAAGTCTCAAGATCCTCCTGCCTCAGCTTCCTGACTAGTGGCACTACCAGCGTGTGGCACCATGAGGGGCAAAGGCATTACCATCCCCACAAGTGCTCGCTATACAGACTGTTCCTGTCTGAACGCCTGGCCACTGCCACACACACTTGTAAACATACCTGCTGGAGGAGTCCGGAATCCGAGTCAAGGACGCAGGCGTCAATGAGAATATTCTGAAAGGATCATTTCAAAGTGTTAGAGCAATGATTGAGTCAGGGCCTCAACTCTGCAGTCAAGACTGGCATGGGACTTGTGGTAAGCCTCCTGCCTCTGGCTCCCTAGTGTTGGTACAGATAAGCCCCATTTTGTCAGCTAGACTCTATTCCTAAAATGGGCCCTTTAACATGTATACTGAGGCTACAAGGTGGACACTAGACATGTGGCATCTAAAGTACCCGAGACAGGTCCTCCAGAGTCTGAGCCCTTTCCACTACTACACTCTCCATGCTGAAGAGAATGCAGGGCTCTAGTGGTGCTGTATGTTAGAACTGAGGTTTACAGAAGTGGGCTGGAGAGACAGACCTGATTAAGAGCACTGGCTGCTCCTCCAGAGGAGCCTGATTCAGTTCCCAGAACCCATATGGTGGTTCGCAACCATCTGCAACTCTAGTTCCACAGGTTCTGTTACCCTCTCCTGGCTTCTGCAGGCACGAGAACTACACATGCTGCACCTCTCTCTCTCTCTCTCTCTCTCTCTCTCCATATATACACACACACACATTCAGGCACATACTTAAAACACATTAAAAAAAAAACGGAGAACAAAGATATGTTGGGTTAACTGAACATCTTAGTTATTTGCAAAGTACACAGCACATTACAATAAGAAGAGAGAAGTGTCAGGTAGAAGGGTATACACTTGTTATCCCAGCTACCCAGGAGGCTAATGCAGATGATTCTCAAATTGAAGGTCTGTGTGGGCTACAGGGAGCTCACAAGTCAGTGTGGGCAAGTCAGTCAGCAAAAGCCTGTCTCAAAACAAACTGAGAGCCAGCCAGTGGGGGTGCAACCCCTTTAATCCCGGCACTTAAAAGGCAGAGGCAGACATATCTCTGAGTTCAAGGGTAGCCTGGTCTACAGAGCACGTTCTAGGACAGCCAGGGCTACGTACAGAGAAACCCTGTCTCAAAAACAACAACAGCAACAAATAAACAAAAAAAATGGAGGAGCTGAGGGTTTCTGTATCAAACTGTCAACCCAGAGATTCTAATGGGATGGTGAGTACTATGACACCCAATATAAAACCAGCTTTGAGTGCATAGTTCTGAGAACACTGCCCAGTAGAAAGGAGCCGAGGACCCCAAACAGGAAAATGACAAGTAGCTAGTGTGGACTCTGAACCCCCAATCCCCTAACGGGCTCTGAGCCAGAACACTGCTGTGCAAGGACGACAATGGCCATTTTCGTTTGTTTGTTTGGAAATAGGGCTGTCCTGGAACTCTCTATAAACCAGGCTAGCCTCAAACTCATAAAGGTGGGCACTACCACGCCTGGCCTCTGATCATTCCTTGCCTCACCTGCTTCTGAGCAGCGAAGATGACGTTCATGAAGTTCATGTACTGCAGCGCACTGTCCTCGGCGGCCTTGATCACCTGCAAAAGCAGCTGTCAGACCTCAAGGACCACCCAGGATACACTCGTGACAAGACCTACTACAAGCCATAGACAGTACCATTCCCTCGTCCCTCTTCCTCCTTAGTACAAAACCCCTGAAGTGTAGGATGACACCACAGTGTTCCCAGTCCTTGTTAGACTGACGGGCATCTCTCCAGCGTGGCCAGCGTGCACTGGGAGGCCAGAGGACAACTTTTGAAAGTTTGTTCTCTCCTTCTACCATCTGGGTCTTGGGGATTGAAGTCAAACCTTCATGCTTGGCACCAGGCACCTTTACCAACTAAGCCCAAGAGCTCTGGCCCAGGAGCTCTGGCTAGCCTGGAACTAGCCACATAGATCACATTGTCCTTGGACTCAGACATCAGCCTGCATCTCCCTCCCCAGTGCTCCATTTAAATGCATGTGACACCACGTCTGGATTCATTCCCACATCTTTCATCTGGCTGCACATGAGTTGTGTATGATCTTACCAATATCCTTGATTTCATCTCCTGACTGTCTACAAAGAAATAAAGACATTATAATTTAACAAACAAGGTAGCTTAAAAAGCAGGTGGTTTTCTAAGCATTTTTTACTTTATATTGAGTCAGGGTCTCACTAGGCAACCCTGGCTGGCCTGGAACTTGCTATGTAGAACAGGCTGGCCACGATCCCACCAAGGCCACCTGTATCTGCCTCTGAGTGCTCAGCAATACTTAACTACCCACCAAGCATGCAGCACTTAAATGAACAGGGTGATAGTTGTGAAGGAATCAGCTCTTACCTTTAACTGTCTTGTTCACTCTGTGAATGTCTGGATTCATTAACATTAAGGAATATGAAAACATGTTTCATGAACATCTGCAGCAGCAGGAAAACAGACCTTCAGATTTTAAGCCAGACCCTTCCCAACATCTGCCACGATGGCCATGGGATGGGCTTGGGCTTGGTTACCCGTTCTATACTCACTGAGGAAAGACCACAATTACAGACAGCCATCCTAGATAGCAATACTAAGGCCACACCTACACCAATCAGCCCAACCAATGAAATAATAATTTTGAAAACTATACAAAGAAGATCAGGATAACTGAATAAAAGCTCAAGGAGATACAAAGCACTCTATGCTGTTCAGAGACATTTCACAAAAGCAAGGCTGAAGCTGGGCACAGTGGTGCACACTTGTAATCCCAGCACTCTGGGAGGCACAGGCAGGCGGATCTCTGTGAGTTTATGGCCAACCTGGTCTACAAAGGGAGTCCAGAACAGCCAAGGCTACACACAAGGTCTCAAAAGAAACCAAAAAAAGAAAAAGGAAGGCTGCAAGCCCATGACATGAAATCAGGCCCCGGGAAGGAAGAGTTTAGTTGCCCTATGACACAGGCCAGGTCACCTCTTCACCCACAGAGAATGTCACTTGTTAATTATGCCACAGAGGCAGTCGACAGCTTTTAAACTCAGCACTGGAGTTGTCAAGCCAAGGAATAAGAGCAGAGCCAGCACCAGGCAATGAGAGGGAGAAGCAACATCAGGAGCTGGGGAGATGGCTTAGGTGTTCCAGCACTGCTCTTGATGGCTGCTCTTGCAGAGGACCCAGGCTCAGTTCCCAGCGCCCACATAGCGATTCTCACCACCTGCAACTACTCCAGTTCCAGGGATCTGACGCCCTCTGTTTGTTTGTTTCTGATGCCCTCTTTTTTGTTTGTTTGTTTTTCTGATGACTTCTTTTGACTTCCATAGATAGCAGGCACCCACACGGTACTCATGGTACATAGAGATACACATAGGCAAAACGTTCATACATGAGATAAAGGAAACAAAAAAATGAAAACCCAAAAGAAACAAAGCAAGACCTCACCTGGAAGCAGTGCCAGGCCCTTCAGATGATCATGGTGAATATCTGAAGGGAAGAGAAGCTACTGTGTATGAATGCGGCAGAATGAGGCCTCGGAGAAGGCCTCAGGGGAACACCCTCCATGGAACATGCTAGCACAAGGATACAGCAGAGGGCTTTGGCGAGGGACCCTGCCAGTAGCGTCTCTGTGTGTTGACCCTTTATGTCACCTGCAAATGTTATAGAGCACAAAAGGGGGAATTCTAAGTCTTTTTTCAAATGAAGTCATTTTGAAACACAAGTATTCATGACTGAATCAAAAGATGACATGTCCAAAGTGGATCCTTTTGTTTGTTTGCTTGCTTGCTTTTTTTGTTTTTGAGACACGGTTTCTCTGTGTCATAGCTCTGGCTGCCCTGGAGTTGCTCTGTAGATCAGGCTGGCCTTGAACTCACTGAGATTCACCTGCCTCTACCTCCCAGAGCATTGGGATTACAGGTGGGCATGGCTGAAACCTGCTCAATGCAGATCTTAAAACACAGAAACTAGTAATCAGTAAAGACAAGTAAGCAACTCTATGGCTCTTTTCAAAATCACTAGGACAAAGAGGGGCTGGAGAGATGACTCAGCGTTAAGAGCACTGGCTGCTCTTCCAGGGGAACCAGGTTCAAGGCCCAGCACCCACATGGTGGCTCACAACCATCTGTGACTCCAGTTCAAGTGGATGTGATGCCCTCTTCTGGCCTCCACAAGAACCAGGCACATACATGGTGCTCAGACACACTGCTGGCAAAACATCCATACACATAAAGTAGAATAAATCAATCTCAAAAAGTAAAACATAAGCCAGGCATGATGCTGTACACCTGTAATTCTAGCACTTGGGAGGCAGAGGCAGGTGGATCTCTGTGAGTTTGAGGACAGCCTGGTCTACAAAGCAAGTCCAGGACAGCCAAGGCTATACAGACTCTCCCAAACCCCCACCCCGCCTCAAAAAACTAAAATAAATAAATAAATAAATAGCACAAAAGTAAAAAAAAAAACAACAAAAAGTAAAAAATAAAATAAAAGACATGGAGTAGCCCTGAAACTGTGTTCACACCTAACACTACAGATCTGTACACTCAAAATTGGATAAAATAGAGCCAGGTGTGGTGGCACACACCTTAATGCCCGCCATGCTGAAGGCAGAGGCAGGCAGATCTCTATGAGTGGAGGCCAGCCTGGTCTACACAACAAACTCCAAGCCAGCCAGGGCTACCCAGGGAAATTCTATTTCAAAAAAAAATTTACTGCTTTGGAAACCATCTTTTTCATTTATGTGTATGTGTGTATTTTTGGATGTATATACACATGTACATGATAGCCACAGAAGCCCAGAGAGAACACTGGATCCCCTGGAACTGGAGTGAGAGATGCCCTACATGACTGCTGTAACTTGGGTCTTCTGCAATAGCAGCAAGTGCTCTTAACCCCTGAGCCATCTCTCCATCCCTAAAACGCAATTACTCTTTATAAGTTTACAGCTCTGTGTTCATCACCATGTTCCAATTATAGAAAATTCCATCATCTGAGACCATGGGGCCCACATGTCCCTCCCAGCCCAGGGTCATTGTTAACCCCTTCCAGTCTCTAGAGTTCCTTTTTCTTCCAGGTGATCACTGCAGATTAAAGGCTGAAAACCATGGCAGGCTACAGCGAAACTGGAGCCTTGAGCTGGGAAAGGCACTTTTGATTTCTAAGATGACAATTGAAGGGTGTGGTGGTGTGAATAAGAATGGCTGCCACAGCCTCATACATCTTTACCCTAGTTGGTGGAACTGTTTGAAAAGGATCAAGAGGTGCAGCCCTGTTGACTTTGAGGTTTCAAAAGCTCATGCATTCCCAGTTAGTGCTTCTCCTGTTCTGTGCTTTTGGACTAGATATAAGTTCTTAGCTACTGCTCCACAACCATGCCTGCCTGCCCACCTGCCTGCCTACCCTGTCATGCTCCCCCAATAAAGGTCATGGATTCTCAGCACCCTTATCAGGCAGCTTACAACTGCCACCAGACTCCTCAGGCACCCAAACGCACACTGCATACTCATGTAGGCACACACACAGCAATTAGCCTTTTTGTTTTAAAGATTTATCTTATTGTATGAGTATTTTGCCTGCACATGTGTGCCTAGTGCCCAAGGATGTCAACGGGGGGACAAGATCCCCCAGAACTGGAATTATAGATGGAGGTAAGCTGCTACGTGGGTGCTGGTAAGCCAGCCAGCGCTCCTAACCATACAGCTCTACCTCCAACCCCTATAAACATGCATTAGTCTTTTAAAAAATAATAAATTTAATATTAAAAGTGAAGGAAGGAAAGAAGGAAGAAAGGAAGACAAGTAATCTATGGAAGATTCAAGGTATATTTTAAGTGACAAGGTAAAGGACAAACCAGACATAAAAATCAAAAAAAGAGCCAGGTATGTGGTACATACCTGTAATCCCAGAATTTGGGAGACTGAAGCAGGAAGAACATAAATTCAAGGTCAGTCTGGGCTACTTAGGGAGGCCCTATCTAAACAGAAACAAAAAAAACCCAAATAAGATTTAGAAAGAATTAAGAATTCCAAAAGCAAGAGAAGAAAAGCTGGTTAAGAGCGTGTCTTCCTGGGAAGCCAGGGTGTCATAGAGCCAGGAAATTGCGACAGGGCCAAAGCCGTGAGGCCAGATATGCATCACAGAGCCAGGGAAATGAGCCTCAGAAGAGGCGTGTGGCGAGTGTCAGCAGGCTCAGACCTTTGTGCCTAAAGCCTCCATCACCTCCACAATCAATGCCATGTCTAAGGAAACACAGTCTACAACACGTAACCAGCCCCTATGGCTCAGCGACCATTTGGGGAGTGGTTTAGGGACAGCAAGATTGTAAGAGCCAAGGGTTCAAGAGGACCTGACAAAAGAGTGTTCTCTTGACAAGGCAGGAAGTCACACGCAAAACCTCACTGAAGCTGTGGCAGGCTGCATGAGCTAGTCAACACTCCAGCATGGAGTGGGGAGGGCCCCAGGAGCCCCAGCCCTCTCGGAGGAGCCGCTGATGATGATGGCATGCCTGGCTTTCTGTACAGGTCAACCATGCTCCAGTAAATGGCCCCATACCCATGAGCTCATGGGCAGCACAAGTGGATTTTTTTTTGTTTCTTTGTTTTCAGACAGGCTCTCTCTCTACAGCCCTGACCGTCCTGGAACTGGCTACATAGACCAGGCCAAGAGATCTGCCTGCCCCTGCCTCCCAAGTGATGAGATTAAAGGCATTTGAAACCATAGCCAGATTATTTAAAAACTAAAAATTAAAAATAGGAGCGGGGTGAGAAGATAGGGGATGAGTGTAAGAGTTAGGAGGAAGAAGGGGTTGGCGAATATGTCAAAACACATCATCTGCATCTATGAAATTCAAGGAATTACTATCATTAATAAATAATAAAATTTTAAAACACACAGCAATTACCACTACAGTGAAATAGCAGTGACAATAGCTAGGCTCTTACTCTTGGTCATCAGATCTTTGATCTCCTCAGCGATCACCTCATTTGCAGCTGTCAACAGCTCATATTTCCCATCTTTACTCCCTGAGGGATTACAGTCAGGAAGGGGGTTGCTAGGATCTCCGTAGAAGCCTCCAAGTTTGCCATTCTTCCCTGGATATAAAAATCGACTAACGGGGGGAAAAAGAAAGAACCCTCTCAGTAACCAGAGTACACACATGCATGAACTGTCAAAGAACCGAAGAGCAGGCCCTAGCAGCAGAGCGCTGGCCCCTACCTCTCCTGAATGTGGCTGGCTATGACAGCCAGCTGGTTGGAGCGGCTCATCAACAGGTGGGAATTGGCCAGCACCATCACAGCATCCATGCACCTGGATAAAGTGAACTGGCAAACATGAGAGGAACACATCAGCTCCCACACAACTACATCAAGCCTCAAGAAAAACGTCACTAGAAGACCAACTATTCATTACTTATATACTGCGCTGTGTTTAAGAAAGGGTCTTCTTACATGGCCATGGGTGGCCTGGGGCTCACTGACTAGAAACAATCGTCCATCAATTCCCCTTTCTCTACCTGCCCAAGTCATGACATGTGCCACTCTGTACAGAAGTTGCTGACATCTGACACAATTCACAGACAAAAATTTGCTCAGCGTCATGCCTCCTAAAGCCAAAAGAACAGTGCCTGAGGGGAGGCCTTCCCGACTTTACTGACAGAGTCATCTACAGATTAGGACATTATTTCTCAAATACTAGCACGGTGAGGCCACATGTGTAACCTGTAAGCTTTGAACTTAAGAGACAGAGGCAGCCTGAGCAGACTATGATTCAAGGTCATCCTCAGACTATACAGCATGTTCAAGGACAGCCTGGGATGCCTGATATCCTGTGTTGAAAAAGTAAAAAAAATACAAACTTGTGTTTCATCAAAATTTAAAACTTGGGCCAATGAGATGACTCGACAAATAAAGGCACCTTGATGTCTGGGGCCCACTTGGCAAAAGGAATATACCAATTCTAGACCTCCACAAGCATGCAAACATTCACACACAAAAACAAACAAAAAGTAAATGTGAAAAAGGATAAGCTTGTCTCAAAACTCCAAAGACCAGGTCAGGTGGGGTAGCTCAGTGATTATAGGTGCTTCCCACCAAACCTGATGGCCTGAGCTCCATCCCCAGGACTCACATGTTTGAGGCAAGAACAGACACCCAAAAGTTGTTCACTGACCTCCACACCACACCTGTCACCTAAGTAAACAAATAACAAAAGATACCTACTTATACAGTAGATATATGAGCTGTTTAGAAAAGGCCCAAAACAGACAGGAGACAATCAGTGGCTGCCTGCATGTGTAGGACAGAAGCAGGTGCGACGGTCAAGGTATGAGGACTTCGTGTGCTGAAAGAAACATTCCAAGATGGAACTACAGGGCCAGTTACACAACTTCCCTGGTGTGTAAGTGTAGCTAGAGGCTTTTATGAGCTCACAGCTTTCCTTTCTGACAGTCTCTAGGTCAGACTGGCCAAAGCTGAGCCTGAGCTCAGGCATCTACCTGTCTTCACCTGAGTGCTGGGTTAGACAAGGGCGACCATACCCAACTTGTAAAGACTCAGTAATGCTGTCCCGAGAGTAGCGGGTAGGGTACAGACAGACTGAAGTCAGAGAGGATCACTCGAAGGCTCAAGCCATCTTACCTGAGATTCCTTCAATGCTTGCTTTCCCCACCAAATTGGGTTGGTGTCAACTACGATAACCAGAAGATTCAACTCATCCTCTACAAACAGTAAAAGCAACATTTTAAAATGTTACCTCATGCGACTGATACAGTTAACATTTCCGATGAGATGATTAATCAACTACCATTCTCAGACCATGAAGTCACAGAAGTTTCCTCAGAGATTAACTCACAGTGCTAAAAACACAGCTAAATGAGAAAGTGCTTGCCTAGTATTGGGGAAGCCCAGGGATTGATATGTGTTATCTCATTATTAAAAACAAAGACAGCAAGGGGTCAGACATAGCTTACTAGGTAAAGACACCTAGAGCCAAGCCTGATGACCTGAGTTTGATTCCTAGGGTGTACATGGTTAGGTGAGACAACTCAACAACATTGCCTACTAATGCACATACATATATACACATGCACACACATGCATACAAAATGTTAAGAAAGAATTAATTTTAAAGGCTGGAAATGTTTTATTGTCTTTAATCCCAACTCTTGGAAGGCAGAGGAGGATTTTTGTGAGTTCAATTCCAGTGGTGGTATAGCGAGTTCCAGACTGAGCACGGCTGAGGAGATGGACAGAACTTCCTCAGCTCTCACCTGTGCCACAGTGTTAAAGTGCCAAGCTGAGGGTGGGCACGTCACTGCTCCGCTCCTGGCACATGATAAACAGTGAGCAATTGTCTACTGAGTTAACCCTGAGGTACTCATTCACATTTTAAAAGCCTGGTCATGGGGGTCACTGAATGAGTAGCAGAAATCAAGAGTGGAGATTAGGGACCCATATGCAGCCAGGATGACCCAGGATAGAACAGCCAAGCCACTTGTGATGAAGAATTTTCATTTCATCTGTTTATCTACTTTTTATTTATATAGCCTAGGCTGGGCTCAACCTCTTTGTGTAGCTAAGGATATCAAACTTCTGATCCTCCAGTCTCTACCTCCCCAAGGCTAGCTTGTACCACATCTGGTTGTAATCAGTACTGGGAATCAAACCAGGGCTCTGTGAAGGTCAGACAAGGACTCTACTGTATTGCTACATTCCCAGCCCAGGAACCAACTTTAAAATGAGCCCAAAGGGGGGAAATAATTCTTATGTGAACAAAGTTTTTACCATGTAAAGGAATTAGGCCACCATTCAAACTGACAGACACAACTAAATGGGCCAAATAACCCAAGCACTCAACACACACCCACACTAAGTACTAGGCCCAGCTGATGGAGGCCCTGGCTCCATCTTTCAAGAACATACGCTTAACTCAGTTTGGTGCTGGCAACTTGTACATGCTAAGAAAGGGCTCTGCCACTAAACTACATCCTTAGCACTTTCCCTTTTGTTTCGAGGCAGGGTTTTTCTGTGTAGCCTTGGCTGTCCTAAACTTGCTTTGTAGACCAGGCTCTGCTCAAACTCACAAAGATCCACTTGCTTCTGCCTCCCTGAGTGTTGGGACTACAGGCATTCGCCACCATACCTAGCTAGCATTTTATTTAAAAAAAAAAAAAAGATTTATTTTATATGCATGAGTGCTTTGACTGGCTGAGTATGAATATCACATTCATGAAGTGCCTTCAGAGGTCAGAAGATGAGGCCATACGCCCTGGATGGTTCTGCCAAGGTTATTAAACTGAACAAGGGTCCTCTGCTAGCGCTCTTAAAACTCTGAGTCATCGCTCTAGGAATCATGACCCTTTAACATCAAGTCTTAATAAATTGCCTGGGCTGGCCTTGAACTTGGTAACTTCCCACCTCTTGAGAATCTGGGATTACAGGCATCTGGCACCTCACCCAGTCTACACTTCGCATGACAAAGCAATCCTGCCAGTGCCCATAGTCCTGAAAAGCCTGGATGCTCAACCAGTGACTTACTGTCTCCTACCTTGCTTCCCAGAGCCCTAGCTCCTTCATCAGGCTCGTGCCCATCTCTGGCTTCTACAGAACCCAATCCGACTTACTCTTTCTTCCTTGTCAGTACCAAGAAGCTTGAGATAGAAAACAATGTGTTTTGTTGCCTGTCAGAAACATACACATGAAATGTCCCTACCAATTCCTATGAACCTCTGACTAACTGGCTGACAAGCTGTGCCTGACTTACCTTTCTCATAGAGGTTGTAACAGCTATAGCTGCTGAATGAACCTCCCTAACCACTCTTGATCCCCACAATCCATTTTCCACACAATAGCAAAAGTGATACTTCTAATGTTGTCAGTCAAGTAAATAAGTCTAGCCTATTGAGAAAGCTCTGGAAAGGCACTTGCTGCCAAGCCTGATGACCAAAGTTCAATTACTGAGATTTCACAATGAATAAAAGAACTGAGTCCCACAAGTTGTCCTATGATTTCCAAACTAGTGCTCACGAGCGTGTACACACATAAATAAATGCAACAATCTTTGGGAGAGAAATATAATTTTAAAACTGTAACTAAGCTGGACTTAATGGGACACATCTTTAACCTCAGCACTAGAGAGGCAGAGGCAGGCAGGTCTCTGTGAGTTCAAGGCCAGCCTGTTCCACAAATCCAGTCGAAGGCGGCAAGGGCTATTACTCAGAGAAACCCTGTCTCCAAAAACAAAACAAAACAAAACTGTAATTAGTAGTTTAATGTAGGAATTGACCTCCCAGGATGTTTGTACTTAAAGTGTACTCTATAAGGTCGCTCATGCCATAGTTCCAGTATCCCGAACTTTCCTGGACTCCTAATGAAAGACAGATCTCTTGAACTTAGCTGCTACACATTTTTTTCTTCACAGCCCTAGGCACCTCTTGGGATTAACTTCACTTGCCAACTGCCTCTCTGGACCATAAAACACCATGCACCCAAAACTTTCCTGGGTCGAGTTCTGTTGTACTCCCCAGTTTAGAAAATAAAGTCGAGTACACAGGGGGCAATCCCAATATTTACTGAATGACACACACTGGGCATGCTGATTCGACCTGCAACCCCTGATCTCCAAAAGCTAGTGCAGGAGAGAGAACTTGCATTAAAAAAAAAGAGAGAGAGAGAGAGAGATGGGCAGTGGCTCAATTGGCAGGCTGCCTTCTGAGCATGCACAACGATCTGAGCAACACATAAAATCGAGTTTGATCCTGCACGCCTGTAATTCCAGCATTCTAGAAGAGCCTGGAGGATCACGAGTTCAAGGCCATCCTTTCCACCACAGCAAGTTCTACATAAGACTCTGTCTCAAAGACAAAATTGCTAAAGACCAAACGTGTCCCTCCCAGCCCGGCTTCGCGTTCCGGTCCGTGCTACCCTCACCATCCGCGGCCATGGCGCCCCTACGCCTCGGTGAAGAGCCACCCACGGACCGCTGCGTAGCCAACTTCCGGCGCTGGCGGGTGACGTTTACCAAACAACGGAAGTGATGCATGAGAAGTGCGACAGGGTGTCAGCCCGTGGCTCACTGAAGGCGCGGTTGTGGGTCCTGTAGCGAGGAAGCCATGGAGAACGATGGTGAGTGTTTGGCCGGAGCGGCGGGGACACATGCGTTTCCGGCCTCGCACGGGAAGCCTGAGATCCGGGCGTTCTGGTCCGGGCTCGAGCGGCTTCCCCCTGTCACTGCTCTTGTGTCCGTGATCTGAGCCCCTCAGACGCTCGCAAACTGACCTCAGTACACGCTGTCCCAGGGCCCTCCCCCGAAAAAGTGGCTTTCGGAGGCAGTGTGCAGGATGTTCCCTGAGTGCAGTAGGAAGCCACCCTGTCCCTTCTTGAAGGAATAAGGCTTTTTTGGTTTGCTCATTCATTGTGGTTATGGGAATGTTTTTATTAAGTGAAAAGAAACGAATATAACTGCTTTTAATTAAGTGAACTAGGTAGAACCGTACACCTGTATACATTTATGTTTGTGTACATGAGTAGACTTCATTGGCATAAAGTGCTCAAACCTATGTCTACCCCTAACTTTAAAAGCTGCTTTTTAAAATGCTTCTGCTTCTTATCCTTGTCACTAAGTTCTCATCACTAAGTTCTCAGCCACATCTTGCTAAGTTCACATAATGACCCATTTTTCTTTTCTCCCTAGAGTTAATTGAATACTTTAAGTCTCAGATGAAAGGAGACCCTAACATGGCCTCAGCGGTAGCAGCCATCCAGACTTTGCTGGAGTTCCTGAAGAGAGATAAAGGTAAAAAAAAAAAAAAAAAACCAAACAAACAAAAAAACCAACAGCCTCAAACAGTCTGGGCCTTAGGAAGGTCTTCAGATGACTTTTAGGAAAGTGGCCAGGGAGATATGCAGGTCTGCCTACAGTGTGAGGCTTAGCCGCTGTGTCCATGGCAGGCCTGTCAGCCTGGAGGGAGTCCTCAAGTCAATCACATAAAGGATTCCCATCCACCTACCAGATATACCTGGACTCAAGTGTCAACATTAGAGCCTCAGCCAAAAGGCTTAAATTATAGCAATAATTTAGCTTTATAGATGAGTACCAAGCTCCTGGCTTGTCCCAGATTCTATGCAGATACTATAGAGAGTGTTCCAGAATAAATTGTGTCACTATTCATTGGGATCTGGTAAATGAGCATTATAAGTCTTAAGGTTCTGGGTATATTGAGACCTCTTCTGCATACAAAGTAATTATGGTGCCTTTTTCATTCTCATGGGGTGGCTGGGAGCATAGCACGTCTTCCCAGTGTTCTTACACTTAGATCCTGTGGACCCTGAACTGTCTCACAGATCTGCCATCACTAAGTAGTCACCCGCTGTGCTGTCACTCACTGCGCCTGGCCCTGCTGGCCTCTTTATGTGTGCATAGGTGTGAGTACGCACATGCCACAGTGAGCCTGTGGCTGTTAGAGGAATTGGTTCCTTCTTACTCAGGTCACCAGGATTGCACCCCAAAACGTTTCTGCCCATTGAGCCATCCATTGACCTTCTCTGTTTTTTATACCAAGTGTGCCCCTTCCTTGGGCCTTTGTATCACTCACTGACATCTACACAGGAGCTGTCCTCAACGATCACCATGTGTCTGGGTCTTTTCTAATTCAGGTCTTGGTTTACATGGCCTGAACACAAGAGCCTCACTCCCCCATAAAGTGGCTCAAGCTTGTTCTTCATCCTGCCTTTTCCTGTCCTTGTTACAGCTCATAACTCTTCTATCTCTTTATATGCTTGTCTATTGCTCCATGAGAACAGAGCCCTCTCTCATGCAGCACCTCCCAGTGGCTGGCACAGAGATACAGCCAGTGTCCTTTGAAAGAGTGGATGAACTGCAGACCATCAAGGGCTGTAGCACTAAATGCATATCACATTCCTCACTTTGCCCTTGCAGGAGAGACTATCCAGGGCCTTAGAGCGAATCTCACCAGTGCCATAGAAACCCTGTGTGGTGTGGACTCCTCGGTGGCGGTGTCCTCTGGTGGGGAGCTCTTCCTTCGCTTCATCAGCCTCACCTCCCTGGAGTACTCTGTAAGCCCTGCCCTCCCTCTCTTCTGTTTGCTGTAGATACTGTTAGCTGTGCAGGCATCTCCTTCCTCTCTTTGTTTTGCTCTTTTCTTCCCAGGATTACTCCAAATGTAAGAAGATCATGATTGAGAGAGGAGAGCTTTTCCTCAGGAGAATATCCCTGTCAAGAAATAAAATTGCCAATTTGTGCCACACTTTTATCAAAGATGGGGCGGTGAGTAGATGCCTCTTGTGTGCTGCTAGAACCAAGGGCTTTCAGTTACACTGCTGGGCCTGAAATCCCGCTCTCTCGCCTACTGCTGGGACCATGGACAGTCACTACTCTGTCCTGTAGTTTTCTCATGTTTATAAGAGCAGCAGCTCACAGGCTGGGTGGGAGTAAATAAGATGCTATGTGTAGTCAGCGTTCTGTAAACACAGCCACTACAGAGGCCCATCATTGTGAACTGGGAGAAGAACTTGGGACTAGCATGAGTTGCTCCTTATTTAATAAGCTTTTCTTTTTTCTGGGGCCGGAGATGCAAGGGCCTCAATCATAGACATGCTCTACCACTGAACAACACCATAGCCTCTTAGTAATGTACTTTTCTAAGAAGTATTTTTTAGTCACATTTATTTCCTTATTATGTGTTTGTATGACTATGCCTAGGTGCCACAGTAAGCGTATGAAGGTCAGAGGAGTTGGTTCTTCCCATTGTGTAGTTTCTGGGGATTAAACTCAGGTTATCAGGCTTGGTGACAAGCGCCTTTACCCCCTAAACCATTTCACCTGTTCTAAAGAAGAATTTTTCTGATTGAGTTCATAGTCCTCTAATCTGAATTGAGTCTGCCAGACCAGCTGTTACCATGGTCACTGCCAAGCATCTCTGAGCCAGCATTGGTATTGGGTGTAGCTGTCCTTTTACAACTGTGACCTATCCCTAATTAAGTGAGGAACAGCAGGTTCAGCCAGTGTGCAGCTTGTCCACTCCACCATGTAACAGAGCCTTCATGCTTTCTGTTCCATTAGCACAGCTTTGTGCCACCTCAGCTGCATGGGCCATGCCTGTATTTATTTGCATCCTGGCTCTCAGATCTTGCCCTTAGCTTTACTGCGCTTCCCACCTTTGAAGTATGCTATTAAATATGTGAGAGGTTGTATAAATGGTGGTGTCACAGACCTGGGCCAAGTGGCAGCATGAACATGACCCCCCTCTCGGCTCAGGGTATGGCTGTTTGTGGATCCTCACTGTCAGAGCTCTTAACCTTACAGCTGCATTAAAGGCAGGGCTGCTGGCTCCTGAGGCTGTGGGAAGGTCACCCGGGGGCTTGTTAGACGCAGTCTCCTCAGGTCCAGGAGAGGCCTGAACACCTGAGATTCTAGTGAGTTCTGAGAGCCATGCCCACCACCTCGCCTCATGTAGTCCTCTGCATTCTTTTTTTTAGAGCACAGGCCCTATGTGAATCCACAAGTCCTGACTGCACCACAGATGGCTAGCTGTATATATTCCACTGTGCTTGCTAATTTTGAAAAAACTTCTTAGCTTAGCTTGTGTCTAGTTATCAGATTTTTACCCCTTCAACATTAGGTCCATCTACAACAATAGGACCATGTGACAAAAGATGCACCCAGGGCTCAGTTCCCTCGGCCTTCCACTGCCAGTGGCCTCATTGGGCCACTGTAATACCTACCTGTCCTGGCATCTGTAGGCCTAAGTATGCAAGCTATGTCTTATCTGCAGGAAAGCCAACCCATGAAGTCTCCTGAGCCTCCAGGTGGACCGGCTTCTGTGCCTTCGGGTTCTGCTAGGGACACCTATGCCTACCCCTTGGGCAAAAATGTTGAACTACTCAGTGAGCTTGAACTTAAGAGTCATCCTTCCGATCAGAGTTGGTTTGTAGCACACTGACGCGTTGCCTGCCAAGCTCGAATCTATGACAGTGCACCCAGTGGCTGGCTGGCAGCTTGCCCCTCTGATAGTTTTTTGTTGTTGTTGTTCCATAGAGAATTTTGACTCATGCCTACTCCAGAGTTGTCCTGAGGGTCCTGGAAGAAGCTGTGGCAGCCAAGAAACGGTTCAGTGTGTATATCACGGAATCTCAGCCTGATTTGGCCGGGCAAGTATCTCGCCAATAGCCAGTGAGTCAGCCCTCCTTGGACACATGACTGTTCCTTATGCTGGGGGGAAAGTCCCTGTGTGTTTGCAGAGGCACAATGCAGGCTATGGCAATTTTGTTTCATTTCCAATTTTTAGGGTTTTTAAGGGTTTTTCTTTAGGTAGTTACATCAGCGGAACAGCAGGACTGGATGAAAAGCTTTCACTGGAGAGTTGTGATTGACAGCCCTATCTCCAGAAAACAAGAAAAGCAAACTTGGTTCTGAGTTGACTTGTTATCCAGGCTCCTTAAGAGTACTGTTTTTGTTTTGTTTCCTTTGTGGTGCTGGGGAGTAGATTCTGGCCCACACATGCTAGTCAGGAGCTCTACATCCAACTCTGTAGATTTTTGGTTTTGTTTGCTTTTTGGAGACAGGATTTTCTCTGTGTTATCTTGGCTGTCCTAAAGGATTTATTTGTTTTGCCTGTATGTATGTCTGTGTAAAGACATCGGATCTCCTGGAACTGGAGTAAAAGACAGTTCAAAGTGGGTGCCAGGAATTGAACGTGGGCCCTCTGGAAGAGCAGCCTGTACTCTTAACTACTGAGCCATTTCACCAGCCCCTAAACACAACCTTTAAAGAGCCATAGGTGACATGGAAAATTCATTAAGAAATAATTGTTATAAGCCAAGTACAATGGTGGATGCCTGCAATCTCAGCACTCAGGGAGGCAGAGGCAGGCGGATCGCAGTGAGTTTGAGGCCATCCTAGTCTACAAAGTTAGTCCAGGACAGCCAGAGCTACACAGAGGAACCCTGACTGGAAAAAACAAAAAACAACTTCAGTTCTTGTTAGTCGTTGGTGGTACGTGCCTTTAATCCCAACACTTGGAATGTAGAAGCAATCAGATTTCTGAGTTTAAGACCAGCCTGGTATACAGAGTTCGTTCCAGGGCAGCCAGGCTACACAGAAAAATCTTGTTTCGAAAAACAAAACAACAAACAAGCCCTCAGTTCTCGAGGCTGGAGAAATCTGGGTTCAATTCTTAGCACCCAAATGGTTGCTTACAACTGTCTGTAATTTCCAGGAGATTCTATACCCTCTTCTTGCCTCCTAGGCATGTATGTAGTCACAGACGTACATGCAGGCAAAGCACCTATTCACATAAAATAAAAACAACTAAATTTAAAATTACAAAATAAATTAAAGAACTTTGGTTCTCTTTTCTCTGGTCCAGAGTCAGGATCTACCCCTTAAGCCACTGAGGTTACGAAACATCTCTGTCTAAATCAAGTTTATCTGATGTTTTCATGTCACCTTCAGTAAGAAAATGGCCAAAGCCCTCTGCCACCTCAATGTTCCCGTCACTGTGGTGCTGGATGCAGCTGTTGGGTGAGTAACAACACTAAGCGTATACCTGCATTGCTGGCTCCATGCAGGATTTTCTAATTAGAGTTTGAATCTGTTCATAAAATCTACCTGGTTAGCGTCTCTCCCTTACGGTAGGCAGCCACTCTGCAGCACTGCGGTTTCCACATGGTCTTGAGAGTGCAGGAGACAGACTACAAGCTGGCAGCCGACCTTTGTTCCTGCACATTAGTTACTGGGGTCTTGTTTCTGAGGCAGGCTCTTGTAGCCCATACTGGCTCAGAACTCGCAGAGTGCCCGAGTTGCTCACATGAGCATACTGCCCAGCTGCTTTTATGCTTTCAGAGTAAAAGGCAAAAGTCAGACTACGGGTAACAATCAGATGATCAGTTGCACTCTGTGTTCAGTGGCTTGCTGGGAGCTTTGTCCCATATGGGTTATCAGTGTACATCCCTAAAGAACAGCAGTCCCCTGGAAAGAAAGCTCGTTATTAAGTTGGTTAGAGGTTTGTAGGGTAAGCATCTTCAGCAGTAATTCCTGTCTTAAAACGTAAACTGTGACACACCTATTATCCCAGCACTGGGAAGCAGAGGCAGGCGAAGCTCTGGATTCCAGGCCAGCCCAACCTTACACAGTGAATACCAGGCCAACCAAGGCTACGTACAAAGACTGTGTGTCAAAAGTTTGAATGCCCATGATAACATAATTGGTAACAGCAGGTAACTGGTAACAGCGCCAGGGCAGCCGTCTTTATTAAAAGCCCATCTGAGAAAGGCAGCTATGGGAAGAACTTGCCATCATCACACAGTAACTAGAGACCTTTTCCTTTTTTTCCATGTCCTTAGCTATATCATGGAGAAAGCAGATCTTGTCATAGTTGGTGCTGAAGGAGTGGTTGAGAACGGAGGGATTATTAACAAGGTAGGCACTGTCACACTGTTCCCAGACGCCCCCAGCATAAAGCAACACCTTGGTCAGATTTCCTCTACATTTATACATATAGGTACTTCTGTTCAGATCTGTGATTTGAGACAGGGCATTATGTAACTCAGGCTAGCTTCAACCTACATAGCTGAGACTGGCCTGATCCTCCTGTCCCTGCTTCCCATATCATAGGCATGGCTACCACACCCAGGCAAATGGATTCAGCTTGGAGTTGATTGTCCCTGGTTTTGTTTCCATCCTCAGGGTCTATTACATTTTCTCTGTTGCTCACCTTGGAAACTCCCTGACAAAGCATCATGATCGTGATAAGATAAAAAGTGCTTGCACTCTAGCTCAGTGGCACGCAGCACATTCGCACCACGCTATTGCCAGTGTTTACAAAACTTGTCTATAGGTCGCAAAAGGCCTATTCCCATGTACCCAGTCACCTTTGTTCTGGTCTGTCCTGATTTTTCCAGTTCTAGGAATCACAAATAAGTAGATTCCCATGATGCTCCTGGTTTTGAGCTTGACTTCACTGGCCACGCTGCTTGGATTTGCCCAGGCTGCAGCATGTGCCCTTTCATGCTGAGTCCTGTTTAATCATGGACACCAACCACATGTTCATGTTCACTTCTAGTGCACACTTGGGTTTTCGTACCATTGACTGTGGTGCTGGGTGCTGCTGGGGACACTGGTCAGCAATGTCTGAGTCCCTGGGAAGTATGAGATGTTGGCTCATCTTGGACTGTATTTTTTTTCCCTAATGGGTGATGCATCTTTTCATATGCTTTGGGACCATTTATCTTGGAAGAAAAATTGTTTTTTTTTTAAAAGGTCCTGTTTGAAGGCAAAGATGTAGCTTAGCTGACAGAATACTGAGTTCACGCCCCAGCACTGCATGAAGCAAGCCTGGTGGAACACGTGTAACCCCAGCACTAGGGAGGTAGGAGCAGGAGGACAGAAGTTCTCAGACACTTGACTACATACTGAGTGCAACCAGCATGAAATATGTGAGACCTTATGTTAAAAAAAAAAAAATTCATGCATGCCAAAACTACACTCACTCTGTGCTTCCGCTTCAGTGACCTATGTGAGCTTACCTTCCATTTTCCCTGACTTATCAGATTGGAACCAACCAGATGGCTGTGTGCGCCAAAGCCCAGAACAAGCCTTTCTATGTGGTTGCAGAAAGTTTCAAGTTTGTACGACTGTTCCCGCTCAACCAGCAAGATGTCCCAGATAAGTTTAAGGTGAGTTTTACATCCTTGACAAGTTCTTTGATGGTATCCTGAAACTATAATGTCCTAGAAAGTTACTGTTTTCCTCCAGTGTCAGGGTACAAGGACACACAGTTTGTTGGACCTGAGCTCATTGTGGGCAAAATCTATGCTGAAAGCAGCAGCTGGGAGGCTGGTGGCATAAACCCATCCTTGGAATCAACTGCTATCTTCACTCCCATCCCATCTCTGCTTTTACAAACTATGTGACCTTAGCCAGACACTTCCATTGTGGATTCTTATTTGCTTTTCTGTGGGATGGATGATGTCCTGGACATGCTGTCCCTGCTGGCCTGCTACACAGCCATTTTCCTGATGTGGGAGCAGTCCTGGCAAGAGCTCATTTACTGCTCAAGCTGGGGCCTCAGCAGTGCAGAGCCTGGCCAAGCCAACTAACGCAAGTTCCTCTCTCCTCAGTACAAGGCAGACACGCTGAAGTCTCTACAGACTGGGCAGGACCTCAAAGAGGAACATCCATGGGTTGACTACACCTCCCCATCCTTGATCACCCTTCTGTTTACAGACCTGGGTGTGCTGACACCGTCTGCTGTAAGCGATGAGCTCATCAAGCTGTACCTATGAGCAGAGTCCCCTCCTGCCAACATGCAGGCAGTATGTGGCTGAGCAAGGTGAACAGCCTCTCCAGCCAGCCAGGGCACAAAATGAACCAGACTCTCAGATCTGGATGCCAAGGGTTCACATCAGAAGCCCTCAAGAATCTTTTTAACTTGGTCTGTCAACATCCAAAGCCTGTTCCCAGTTCTAGAATCAAGCTGAAGCATCCTTATGGTTTTCAGAAACTCACCCTGTCTCTGGAAGTACAAGATTACTGACTTTAAACCTGAGGAAAGATGGCACCTGAGAGCAGGGGCACTCTTCTCATACTGCTCTCAAGGCCAGTTTGCATCAGTGAAAGTGATGAAGTGACAACTGCTGAGGACCCACCAGCAGATGAATAATGACAGAGACTTATTCATTTTTGGGCTACCTCCAAGCTAGCTCATCCAACTTAATTAACCCGACTATTCATGATTCTGTCATGAACTAGTTCTTTACCTCTCTCTGTGTGCATCTGACCATGTCTGACCACCTCCATGTCACCCTGGTGGAATCCTTTTGGCCTCCCAGGGTCCTTATCTCTCCCCAGAAGTTCCGCCCTCCCTTCCTGCTTCAGCTATTGGCCATCAGCTCTTTATTAATCAAGAGTGAGGCAGGTGATGAGCCATAAGAATAACAATACCAAAATCCAGCCAGTACTCCGCTTGCTGCAGGTACAGAATTAATAATTGAATAAAACGAAGATAACTTTCACACACTGAACCCAACAGACACTTGTGGTGCCTCACAAGACAGGAAACACCTGCTGACTGCATCTGGCTTCAGGGCTCCATCCCCTCAGCAACATCAAGCCACACAAGAAGAATACCAATGCAGGAGCCGTTCACATGACATTGCTTAGACTATCTGAACTGTCTAAGTTTAGGACCTAGGTGTGTGGCAGGCCTTTAGTCACAGGACTTGGGAGGCAGAGGCAGGCAGATCTCTGTGATTTTGAGGCCAGCCTAGTCTACAGAGTAAGTTCCAGGAGGACAGCTGGGCTACAATGAGAAACCCCGTCTTGGAAGAAGAAAAAAAAAGTGAGTTTACTTTGAACATGTTTGGGTACCAAACAGCTTTTTAAAATTAACATGGGAACAAATCAGGATCTTTTCAAATAAATTATATAAAGATTTGGATATGGTATTGCCTCAGTACAAAGAGAGACAGGCCAGAAACAGTGTAAGCATGGTTAGGCAGAACACTGGAAAGCTGAGCAGCACTTTCTCCAGATAGAATTCCTTCCTGGCTTTCAGGTATTTGCCAATAAAACCCCAGTCTGGATGTGGTGGCACCAGCCTGTGACCTCAACACACAGGAGGCTGAGGCAGGAGAATCGGTATGAAAACCTCCTGGACTACATAGCGCCCTTTGCCTCTCTGGGTGCTCTTGGCAGGGCTGCAAAGGTGTGCAACATTCAGGGCAGGAGGATGTAATGGGAGGCCAAGTGACTGGGAATAAGTACTCAAATTTAATAAAGCCTAAAATCAAGCATACCTCATTATTTTAAGAAGGTAAGTAAGAATTTTTAAAATGTATGTTTGTGTATATATATATACACACATATTTTTTAAAGTGTGATAAAGCACAAAAACTACCCAGGAAAAGCACAATTAATCAAAATAAATACTGACACCTGTTATTTACACTCAGAAATGTACACACTTCTCAGGACTGGTAGGGTCATAGTCCTTTGGTTTCTGCCACTCTGGACAGACAGCTTTCCAGACAGTAAGGAAGGGCAGGAGTGTGGAGCCAGCTGGGAGATGGCCTCCACCTGAGGCTCTGAGGTCAACTGTCTTCTGAGTCTGAGGCCCCTGAGTCTGTCAGCTGGACTGTTCCCTTGGCACTTGTCAGCAGCCCTTTCTCAAATTCTTCTTCTGTGATTTTACCTTTTTTAAATTTTTTCAAGAGCCTTGTGTCATTAAGGAGTTCCTCCATGTCCTCATCTTCAATATCAGAGCCCTGAGGGCAGAAGAAGCAACATGCCTGTCAGCTGCGGCTCTAGAGAGTGTCAGATCGTGTCAAGCCTATGAGCTCCAGGTCAGCTAACTCAACAGCCCCAACCACAGGCCCCAAAAGTGGATGGGAGAGAAAGGGTGCTAAGACAAGGTCTACACAGCTCAGTGTGGCGTTGAGCCTAAGGTATGAGCACAGGCCACCTTGCTGCTCTCATAACACAGTGCAACGTCAGAGCGTGGCGTTTACGGAGTAAAGAGCACACTTTACCTCGTCCCTTTTCCTTTTTGCATTCATCTTTTTCTTCCTTTCCTTTTTGGCCTTCTGCTTCGACCAAGCTTTATTTTTGATGAATTTTCTTCTCCCTTCATTTTCTGTTCTCTCTTTTCTTTTTTGCTCCAAAAGTTTCTGCCTCTGTTTTTCTCTAATTTTATCTTTAAATGGAATCATGTTGGTATCGATGTCCACTGGCACAAAATCTGGAAACTGCTTCCCCCTCAGTTCTGGCATCCTGGGCATCCTCAGGAGGGCAAAGCCTCGAGCAAGCCCGGCAAAGTCAAGATCTGCTAGGTAAGAACTCAGTCAGCACTGGAGACAGCACCATCAGGATAGCACAGTCAGCACCCGAGACAGCACAGTTCAGGTTTCTCATTTGTTTCCTAAGTGACTGACGTAATGAGCTAGACAGTGGTGGTGCACACCCTTAATCCCAGCACCCTGGGAGGCAGAGGCAGGCGGATCTCTGTAAGTTCAAGGCCAGTCTGGTCTACAGAGAGTTCTAGGACAGCCAAGTCTACACAGAGAAACTGTCTCAAACTTTAAAAAAAATACACTCTAATTAGAAATTTCTAATTAGAACAACAATTAGGCAACTTTTTTTTTCCAAAGTGGAAATGGCTGTTTATTTTGTACCTACTCAGAGCCCTGCACAGGTCTCCTTTTTCATGTTTATTCTTTTTTTAGGAGTTCCTTTGAAAGGTTTAGAAAACGCTAACACCAACATGCCACATTTCTCATTGAGACCACAACCCGGACACTCAAAGAATTAAGAAGTAATATGGTTATGCCAGGCACGGTGGCACACGACATTAATCCCAGTACTTGGTAGGCAGAGGTAGGGAGCTCTGAGGCCAGCCTGGTCTACACAGTAGCCAAGGCTACAGAAAGACCCTGCCTCAAAAAGAAAGAAAAGCATGTTAGAAAAGGCCAGCTTACCCTTCAGCCTGAAGATGAGGCTGCACTCATGCTTTGCATAAGCCTGCACAAAGGACACAAAGGCTTTCATGCCCTTCTCAAACACGGCTCTGTCAGCCATGGCCATGGCCCGGAGCTGCGGCAGAAGGTCTACAGTGTTTCTCTGGAGGCACATCTCCTGCAGGGGACACTAAACAGAGACCACTATATCACCATCCCAGTAGTCCCTCTATGGGAGTGTCCCCAGATCTAAAAAATAAGGAATAGACAGCACAGTGCATCAAGAGCAAGGCCTAAATCCAGCCCAGGGACAGTCCTTACAGCAGAGGTCAAGACTTTGTAAGTTTGAAAAGGACACTGCATGCAACAGTCCTGTCTGGTAAGGGCACCAACAGGTGCTATTCTCAAGTCATGATGCTGACTGCTGCCAGCTGATGCCTCCCCAGCTCAGCCCAGGTGAGTCTGTAGCTCTCCCTCCTCTCCGGTTTCTGACCGTCCGGTACCAGGCCAGTGTGTGGCTTACTTTCTGGTTGATGGCCAGGAAGTTGATGTACGCCTCCTCCATGGGTAGCAGGAACACCAGCGCGCTGCCACCATGGCCGATTCGGGCTGTGCGTCCACAGCGATGTACAAAGGCGCTGGGGGGACAGGGTGGCAGTGAGTGCAGCCAGGCAGCTTTTGCACTACTACATAGAGCACTGCTGCATAGAGCCACAGGCCACAGCGTAGGGCCCACTAGATCACCAGCCGGTGAGCACAGAAGGGCTGCAAAGAAACAGACCCTGCAGACAGAACTGTGAGGGATGGCTGAGTGCCTCTGAGGACACCTGACCAAAGCTGGGATTCCTCAAGTCACACAGCAGGGAAAACTGAGAAGCAATGAAACTCATCAAAAGTGCCCTGGCCAGGCACAGTGGTGCACTCCAGTAATCCCAGCACTTGGGGAGACAGAGGCAAATGGATCCCTGAGTTCAAGGCCAGCATGGTATACAAAGGGAGTTCAGGACAGCCAGGGCTACATAGAGAAACCCTATCTCAAAAAAAAAAAAAAAAAAGAATTAAAATGTTTGAAATTCCATTGCATGTTCCTCTTCTTGCTCAGCCCAATCCTGAGACAGAGCAACACTATCCTACATACCTGGCGTTGCTGGGAGGGTCATACTGCAAAACCCAGTTCACTTCGGGAATATCAATTCCCCGGGCCATGACATCGGTGCACACCAAGATCCCACTAGGAATGAGAAAGCAGTACTGTGAGCAAGGCTGTCCCTTCTCGGCCCCTGCAGTGTGCCAGCCCCAGTGACAGCAGCAGCCCAGGGTTCTGGAGTTCCCCACAGAAAGTTTTAATATAATATTCTAATTTTTTTCCTTCCTCCTACAGCCTCGCCAGCCTTTATAAACTCCCAACAAAGTGGGGAGTGCAGGAGGCTGGTGAGATGGCTCAGCAGTCAAGAGCACATACTGCTCTTGCAGATGACATGGCATGACAGTTCTGGGGGATCTGATGTCCTCTTCTGGGCTCCATGGACACCTGCACTCACATGCATACACCTACACACATACGTGCTTAAGAAAAAATAAACA
>CM053766.1:103469689-103507278 GCA_028658305.1 Pachyuromys duprasi
AAAGAAAAAAGAAACACAAGACCGAGTGCTTCAGAGTGTATACACTCAGACATGCAAGAACATGCACAGAGAAGTCTGTGTGAGGGGGGAATAACACACGGATTCTTGGTAGTCAGGACCTGGTCTGCAGCCCAGGGCCTTCACATGCTTGGAAGTGAACTACCAACTACCAAGCCAAACCCAGACCTTTTATTGCTTTTGAGACAAGGACCTCTGGCATCCGCTGTAGTCCAGAGCACCTTGAACTTGCATTTCTGTCTCAACTTCCCAAGTGTTGGGTTACACACATGCAGGGCCACATCTGGCTTAAAATTTTTTTAATTCATGCATTTCCACTCAAAAAATAAAACTGTAGAGAGCCAGTCCTCGGCAGCCACTAGAAAACAAGTACCATCTTCACCCTGTGACCTGAGGGTAACAGCAGGGTGCCTCTGTACCCTTGCTGTTTGAATGGAGCCATGCTTAGGAAAAACAAACACCTATGCTCATCAGAACACAAGTTCCCTCTGTGTAGCCAGCACCTTACAACCTACAGGAGGATCTGTCCCACAGCTAAGGGGCTGTGCTTGTTCTTGTTTACTGAGGAGCAAGTAGTACAACAAACATCCACCGTACCAGGCCATGGGAGACACAGCAGCGAACACAGGCAGTTCCTGGCTACACAGGCCTGTGATGGAGCAGGGAAATCCAGGAACTAAGCAAGTGACCTAGGCTCAGTACATGAAGTGAGGGGCCAAACCAGGCTCTGGTGTCTTCCAAGATGTAGTAACTGGGTCCTACTCTGCTCCAGGAAGGCAGATGGAGAAGGGATGAGTGTAAGATCTGAGGAGTTGGGTGACTGGTGATCAGTTGCCACAGACGACCAGCCCACTCACCTCTGCAGCTTGCGGAATTCCATAAAGATCTTATTGCGCTTGTACTTCATCTTCCCGTGGATGCACAGGATCTTCACCTTCCTCAGCAGTGACTCCAGGGCCTTTCCATAGTACTCCACACACGCACATGTGCTGTGCAGGAGAGAGAAAGCATATTTACTGGCCACGTGGGTCCCAAAACTGGGGGAAGGAGGCAGGAAGGACAGATGAGGAGATCAGGACCCTCTGTGGACAATGAAGGCAGACTTGCCAACAAGGGAGGGGTCCTGCCATGTAAAATCGGCCCAGCAGGCTGGAAAGGTGGCTCCATTGTTAAGAGCACTGGCTGCTCTTCCAGAGAACCTGGGTTCAATCCCCAGCACCCACACGGTGGCTCACAACTCTCTGTGACTCCGGTCCCTGTGTCCTGGCAGGCAAAAAATACATAATAATTAAAAAAAAAAGGCTCAGCAAGTGGGATCATGGTGTGGATGTAAACATGCTTTTGTTTTGATCCCAGGTGTAGGACATGGGACTGGTTCTGACTGTCCACAACAGCAAACTATTTGCCTCCTGTTCTGAGAGAGGCTTTGACAGCTGCAGATGGTTTAAATCTGAGGACTCTGGAGAGGGAGTACATGCCAGGGCCCCGAGAGAGAAGGGCTCTGAGGAAGAAGGCTGCTGGTGCTCCCCCTGCTGCTCCTGGCTGTTGTTGATGCAGCTGGATGAGAAGTTGGAGATAACCCTCAAACAAAAACCGGAACACAATGACCCTAACCAGCAAAAAGCAGCTAAAGAGAACTCTGGTCCCTCTCCCCACTAGCATTCCTTCTCTCCTACCTGGTGTTGGGGTGTTGGAAGAGACTGGGGTGGAGAGGGGGGGAAAAAAAAGAGGCATAAAAAATCCAAATAAAATAGTATAGAAAGTAACGGCTACAGGATCACTTCTCCAATGCTACCTGGGGGGAGGGGGACACAACAACAGCTTAGACAGAAATCTGTCGGAAAACTTCACTCTTCCTGTGGAGGGTTTCACACTCTTTACTGTCTCAGGTCAGGGCCATTCCTAAAAGCTCAGCCAATCGAACCACTTGACTGAGCAAATTCTCTCTTCCAGGAATCTGGGACTTGGAAAAAAGTTAGCCAAAGACAAAAGCAAGCTGCTGCAGGGTCACCCAAAATAAGACATGTCTTGTGAAGACAGGTCACAAACCACTGCCAGGACATCTCCCTTCCCTGGAGTGGTCACTCACTCCATCAATCTTTAACATATGCACACAACACTCAAAAAGTTCACTCCAAATAACCCCTTTTTTTGAAACATGACCTGACTACATAGATCAGGTTGGACTATATAGTCCAGGCTAGCCTCAAACTGTTCAGTCTCCTGCCTCAGCCTCTTGAGTGCTGGGATTACAGGCATGAGCCACCAACACACTCCGCTTTCCCCTTTTGTCCTAAAATGACTGACATCCTCCTGTAGCACAAGCAAGAGGCACGCCCAGAAAGAGGCCTGACACACACCACCACTGGACACCCAACCATCTCCCAGGACAGCAGGCTGCATACTGCCTGCCACGCTTGGGGCTCTTTCAGCACCTCTGTCTGGGCTGAAGCCATCAGCAGGTTCTTCACAGTCACCATGAGTCATAAGACGATACAGTGAAGTTGTGTTTTACAAACCAGGGGTCACAACCAGCTCTTAAAGCAACCTGATGTCAACAGTGTCAACAGTCTCAGAAAGCATCTGAGCAAACTGAAGTGTGTGATGGAAGATATGAGTACATGTCCATCGGCCCTACAGAGGGAAGCTCTGAAAAGCCTCCGCTGCTGTGCAGCATGTCCACTTTTTTATCTTCCGTGAGGGACCACTGCTACATAGCCAGATGGCGTTTGAGCTTCCTCTCCTGCTGCTCAACTCCTGAGCACTGGGATTAAAACACAAACCAAGCCTGGCACCCACTTGGATTCATTTCTTTGTACACAAGTTTTTGGGTTTTTTTTGTTTTTTATAAAAGTCAAATCAGATTAGCTGGAGGGAGAGAGGAAAAAGCCAGTTCCAGGCTAGCCTGGGCTAAAATAAAACAAACAAAAGGCGAAACTCAAGCCCGGCCAAAAGAGGCGCACGCTCCTGTCCTGCCGGGCGACAGGACGAGTCCTGCCTCCAGCAGCTTTTGACCTGCTTCTCAGAGCCGTGCGCCCAGGAGGAGCAGTCTGATGAAGGGTGGGAGCAGGAGAGCGGTCTTCTGCCCCTCTCTTGCTCTCTCTGCCTCACTGCAGATGTGACAGGCTGTACATCTGGTGGTCACCTGGAAGCTCCAAGACAACTCTCCAGAACAAAGGCAAGGTGGAGAGAAGTACAGAAACATCAACCTTGACATTGCTGAGCCCATATAGCAAAGCAGGAACTGCCGCCTTTGGGCATTGCTGCAGTGTGAACTGAAGAGGCTGGGTTCCAGTGCTCAGCCTCACACAGGTGAGAATCTCCCCTGCACTGTGCCGCCTTCCCAGCCAAGGCCCAGGGAACTACCTGAAGAAGACCAGGTGCTTTTCCTGCTGATGGCTCCGAAGAAAATGGACCAGCTGGTTGAACTTCTCATCTGCCTTACACATCTACGGGAGGGGAAGGAGTCACATTACTGGTAAAAATAATCCCCATAGCTGGGTTCACACACACACAGCCCACACTGATCTCAAAGTCTTGCAGCAAACACTGAACTCCTGGTCCTCCAGCCTCCACAGCCCGAGGACTAGGATTACAAGTGTACACCAGCACAGCCTTTGTGTGTTTGTTTGCTTTATTACACTGACTTATTTGGAGGGCACACAAGCACAGAGGGTAGAGGGTAGCTTGCAAGAGTCTACTCTCCATCTGCCATGCTGTACCCACATTGAAACCAGGTTGTTCAGCCACTAAGCCATTTCACTGGCCCGCACCTGGACAGTCTGAGGAATCCCATTTCCTCCAGAACAGGACAGACTTAAGAGATGCCAACCGTCAGTCTGCCTAGCTCAGGGAACAAGACAGACTGCCCAGCTCAGAGAAGCCCAATCACACACTGTGGCCAACATTCAGTTTAAGTTGTGAAACTGGAGAGCACTGTCCCATAAGGAAACTGGTCCCAAGACCCAGCATTCAGCCAGGCCTGGTCAGAGGGTCCCAGGGTACTGGACACTCAATAACTCCAAGCTTGACTCTGGGGCCAGAATCAGAACATTCCACACAAGGAAAGCACAGCTTTCCAGAAATAAGTGTGTGATGACCTGAAGGCCTGCGGAGGACACAGCTCCATCCCCTACTCAGTATGCTCGGTCCAGGATCCATCCAGAAATGCTCAGTCCTGATGAATGTTTCGCTGGACATTAGCAAAACTAACACTGTAGGTTACAACTTTGTCTCAAGTGGCATGGTAGCTCAGATCTGAGTTGTGAGGTAGAAAAACGATAAGGAGTTCAAGGCCACTCTTAGATACATAGTGAAGTTTAGAAATCAGCCTGTTTCAAAATAAAATAAATTTAAAAATTAAGCTGGGCATGGTGACACACACCTGTAATCCCAGAACTCTGGGAGGCAGAGGCAGGCGACTCTCTGTGAGTTGGAGGCCATCCTGTTCTATAAAGTGAGTCCAGGACAACCAAGGCTACACAGAGAAACCCTGTCTCAAAAAATTAAGTATTTGGGGTAAGGGGGGAAGGATTGGACTTTTTATATAGCCTTGGTTGGCTTAGAACTTGCTACATAGACCAGGATGGCCTCCAACTCACAGAGAAAAGCCTGGTTTCTGTGAATAAAAGTATAAACCACCACGCCCAGACAATAAATTAACTTTTTAAAGATTATGGGCTGGAGAGATGGCCCTGTGGATAAGAACACTGGCTACCCCTCTAGAGGACCCAGATTCAATTCCCTGTCCGCACCCACACTGTAGCTTACAACCAACTGTAACTGCAGGTTTCAGGGGGCCTAAACCCTTGGCCGATCTCTGTAGGCACCAGGCATGCACAGGAGTACACAGATACACACACACTATAGGCAAACACACATAAAATATTCTTTTGTCCCATCCCTCACCCCTTATATCAAAGTGTTTTACATGCCCCTGTGCACCTTGTCCTTTCCTGGTACCCGTGGAAAAGGAAGTCAGATTGGAATTGGACTTACAGACAATTGTTAGCAGCCATGTGGGTGCTAGAAACCAAACTGGGGCCCTTTGCAAAGAAAAGCAAGTGCCCGTTACTGCTGACTTCTCTCTCCAGCCTAGTTGTTCCATCTTGCTTGTTTTGGTTTGGTTTTTAGAGACAGGGTTTCTGTGTACCCTTGACCATCCTAGACTCAATTTGTAGACCAGACTGGTGTCAAAGTCACCTGCCCCTGCCTCCCCAAGTACTGGGATTATAGACATCTGCCACTGTGCCCGGCTCATTTTTAATTCTTAACATTGCCCCTTAAATAAGTGGCGACAAATACATGCTCTGAATAACAGCTAATTAAGTTTTAGGTAACAGAAGGCTTGAAAAATTAATACTGTACCCTTCCACAGGACTCCTGAGCTGCAAGGACAGCACTCTCTGGCCATCAGCAGACCTCAGAAACTAGAAACATTTATTTCAAGCCCCACCAGCCTGGCCACTGTGATCAGGACTGGAAAGCACCTGCCAGGTGTTGCTGCCTGAGCTGACTGGAGAGATCAAACTTTGCTTGAGTAGCCCATGCTCCTATGGTCTTTCTTGCCTGTTCAAACCACAGCAGGTGTTGAGCGCCCCCTACAGGCGACTCACGGAAACGGGAGTTGTTAGTGTGCTCCTGTTCACAGCCAGCCTCTGACAAAAGTACCCACAGGCCCTACTTTAAACGTGAAGAAACTAGGCACACTACCATGGGTGCCTAGCCCTGTGCAACCTTGAGTGGTGTGGAAGTTGACTGAAGTTTCTTGCCGTTCCCACACCACCTGGGCCTAGCTCAAGGTCACAAGTGCTCAAGCCAGATTGCACCGGGTCTGGTGGCTCGAAGTGGAAGGGGCCGCTCACCCTTCCAGCCAGGGTCCAGGCGGCGGCTGCTGACCTTGTCACAAAGGCCAGGGCTGCAACTTCCTAATGTAGTTACACATAAAATATTTTTCAGTTTAAAAGATGTACTCAGATATTTCTAAAGGCTGGAACAGTGGCCAGCATGGTAGCTATAGTGTTTCCTGGCTCTTCACATCCTGAACAGATGTGGGTTAACTCCCTAACAGCCCTCTGTCATGCTACCATGGCCGCTATAGACAGCCTATAGACAAAGCCAAGACCCACCTCAGAGTCCTGCTGAAAGGACACATCCATACTTTTTGTTTTTTTCAGACAGGGTTTCTCTGTGTAGCCTTAGCTGTCCTGAACTCACTTTGTAGACTAGGCTGGCCTTGAACTCAAGAGATACACCTGCTTCTGCCTCCCTGAGTGATGGGATTACAGGCATGCGGCATCCACTACACCTATACATTTACTTTTCTGGTGAGCTATAAGCACACCCCCAGGTCCCACCATCCTTGCTGCATTGCTCTGTGCTCACCATGTAGTAGTTCTCCAGGCGGGATGGTGTCTTCTGGGTGCTGCTGGCCGCCACGCCCTTCTCCTTCACGGAGATTCGGACAGGGTTCCGGAGGCCTGCCCGCACCAAGTTCTCCACTTCCTGTGTCTGGGTGGCTGAGAAAAGGCCTGTTCTTCTCTGCTTGGGCAAAAACTGCAGAATTGTATTTATGCTGGGAAGAGAGTGCACACAGATGTACATGTGAATTTAAAATCGGAGAGGAACTAGGTGCAGAGGGAGGGTATCCGAAACAAAATGACTGCTGAGTCCAAAGCCAACCTAAGCTACATGGTTAACTTCTAGAATAGCCTGGGCTACAGAGTAAGATCCTGAACAAAACAAATCAAATATTAAAAGACTAGTTGGCTAGGGATATCATTCAGTGATGGCCACACATATGGGAGGGCCCTGGGCTTGGCAGTCCTGTAAAAATCAGCTCCATGAGAAAAGAGACAGTGAGAGAAGCCATCAGGACATTTAAAGCTCACACAACTGGCAGATAAAAGCATAATAATTCCTGTTCCTTCTTTATACCTTCAGTGTCTCTGACATAAGCCTAAAACAATCAACATGAACTACATGACAAACTGCATATGTGAATGATACCCAAAAGACTGTTTATTGCAAACAACATACCAAATTACAGAAAATGTGAAGAAAACACATACTATCAGAATATCAAAAACAGAAACACTGGAACTAGCCAAGCATAGTGGCCCGTGTCTGTACTCCTGACCTGCAGGAGCCAGAGGCAGGAGGATCCAGAGGTCAAAACTAGCCTGGGCTACAGAATGACACTTTAACTCAAACGTTAACACAAATATACAGATTCAATTTTTACTGGCCAGGCATGATGGCGCACACCTTTAATCCCAGCACCGTGGGGCAGAGGCAGGTGGATTTCTGTGAATTTGAGGGCAGCCTGGCCTACAAAACAAGTCCAAGACAGGCAGGGCTACACAGAGAAACCCTGTCTCAGGAATTAAAAAACAAACAAACAAACAAACATGTGACAGAACCTGAAGGGTTGAGGCAGCTCAGGTCTGAAATGCTAATGCAAACGATAACCACCATCCTCAGGTGTGAGCAATGCAGAAAGCCTACTGCACTCTACCAGGTTCACGCACATGCAGGCAGGTCAACATTCTCCTACCTTGCCTCAAAGCCCATATCAAGAAGTCTGTCTGCCTCATCCAGCACCAGGACATCCAAGCTCTTCACATAGCTGGCGAGGTCTAGACCCTCGGCCTTTCTCCGAAACATGTCCTCCAGGCGGCCTGGCGTTGCCACAATGATGTTCCCACTTTCAAAAGAAAGTTCCTAATTTAGCAGTGTACTCTGGATCTCAGAAACACAAATGACAGTTACCAACACACCACATCCCCACCCTGCAAAACCATCTAGATCCCAGGGTGAATGGTGGCTACAGGGTAGGAGCAAGGGCTGAAAGAGATAAGGATGTAGCTAAGGCCAGGATTCTGGCAGAGAGGGCAAGTTCCAGCCCACAGGCCTCCCTGGCCACCTGTGTTAGTAAGCGTGCTGCTGGCACATAGCCACACCCTTTATTCCCACTGTATGCTATCTCTGCCGTCTTTCTATAGCAGCTGAGAAACTGCAATACAACACCACAGGGCCCACACATTCAGGCCAACCTCTGGCCTGAGGCAAGACACCACATCAGGGAACACAACTGTAGGAGGAAAGCAGACTAGAGCAGGGGTGGTTCTGTGACATGGCACTTGTCTAGTATGCATAAGGACCAGGTTTCAAATCCTGGCTACGAGAAATAGGGAAGGAGGGAGAAGGAGAAACATAGGGAAGAGGAGAGAAAAGGGAGGAAGAGGAGAAAAAGGACAAGGAAGAGGAGAGGAAGTGGAGGAAAGGGAGAAAATGAGAGGGGAGGAGGGAAAAGAGGAGAGGGAGGAGAGGGGAGAGGAGGGAGCTGGACCAGCAGGCTGAGGGGCAGGGGTGCCCCTGCAACTGGCTGCTTATACCATGTATCTGCAGTGTGGAACACCCTCAAATATCCCCAAGCTGGCAACAGGAGCCAAGGGCACCAGGTGTTTACAGCTAGGTTATTACACACCTGCCCTGACTCTCATGCTAACCTGAGCCTCTGAAGTGTCTACAGGGCCAAGGGATGGAGAAGGAGAGGGACAACCTCTGGGGACCCCCGAGGGCACTTCCTATGAGCCTAGGGTCCCTCAGCTGAGTGCAAGAGCACAGGGACAGGGGCAGCAGCAAGGACTCACAGACTCACCCCTGCTGTTTGAACCTCTCTACATCTTCTCCGGGGTTCCGGCCTCCAATCCACAAAATTTGGCTGAAGCAAGAAATGGGATTTGTAGCAAGTCAGGGAAAATATCAAGCCAGGCCAATAGGAATCCCCAGCACCCATCACCTCAAGTGCCATGTCCCCCCATCACCTGAACTGTGGGAAGTGCTTTGTGAAGTGTGACAGGACCTCCTCAATCTGAACGGCCAGCTCCCGAGTGGGGGTGATGACGATGGCTCCTACCTGTCCGCAAGGCGGGACACAGGGTCAGCAGCACACGGGCCCCAGGGGGGATCACAGTAGCCCTGCACCCTCCATCCTCAAACAGTGTCTGGAATTTTTCAGCAGTCTCAGGGCACAATGGCCAAATCGAGAGCTTTTAAGGGCAGCTCGGGGGCAGAGCCCTCGTCTACCATGAACAAGGATCAACATCATACAAAAAAAGAGAACCAACACAGGGCCACAAAGACGGCTTGGCAGTTAAGGGCACTGGCCACTTTCCCAAAGGCTTTAAAAATCAACAAACAAGTACGTGACAAATGATAGCCTGATGAGTCCATGGTCACCAGCGCTGCTGCAGCTCAGGCCTGAAGGAAGCATCACCTGACCTGAGATTTCTCTGCGAGTCATAACATGTGTTTAGGGACGCCAGACAGCACATTAGCACTGAGACAGGGCATTTATTTATTTACTTATTTTAAACAGGGTAATGGTAGTTAGAATTAGATATCCCAAATAGTCAGAAGCCTTTGCACACCTGGTCCCCAGTTGGTGGCACTGTTTGAGTAGGTTTGGGAAGTGTGGCCATGCTGGAAGTCACTGGGAGCAGGCTTTAGAGTTAGACTCTCACCATTCCTAGTTTGCTCTCTGCTTCCTGTTTAAGACTTGAGGTCTCAGCTTGCTCCTCCAGTCCCCTGCCCACCTGCTGCCAAGCTTCCTGCTATGATGATCATGGACTTGTCCCTGCAAAACTATAAGTCCAAATGAACCCTTCCTTCTATGAGTTGGCTTGGTCATGGTGTTCTACCACAGCAATAGGAAAATAAAACACTCACTGTGTAGCCCCAGCGAGGCTGGTTCCAGTTCCCTCTGCCCGTGTATTTCTCACATTTCTCCCGAGCTGGCTTCATATTCAGAGACTCACCTGCCTCTGCCTCCCAGGGCTGGGATTAAAGGCATCCAACCCTAAACCCAGGCAATGCTGGAGGCTTTTCTTTTTTTCTTAATTTATGTGCACGATCATATATTTTGTCTATAAGCATGGACATACATGCTGTGCTTCCTAGCCAGAAGAGGGCGCCAGATTCCCAACAACTAGAGGTCTATAAAGTTGTAAGAACCCATGTAGATCCTAGGAGCCATACTCAAGTCTTCTGCAAGATGAACAAGTGTTCTTAGTCACTGAGCCATCTCTTCAGCCCCCACTGAGGGAATTTTAAATAACAAAATCACCAACAAAAGCCACAAAAATGAGGGGTTAGGGATTTAGCTCAATGGTAGGACACTTTGCCTAGAAAGCACAAGGTCCTGGGCTGGGTCCTCAGGTAAAAAGGGGTTAAAAAAACAATAAACTAAACAGATCACACATGAGGATAGCTACTTAGAGTATGAAAGCTAAAATGGCATTTCTACTATATCCACAGGTGACCAAGAAACTACCCAGTGGTATCAGAGCACCCCAGCATGGACTTTGGTTTAACAAGCAGCAAATTAAAAAACAGCCTCGTCAGATACCAAACAGAGCTGGACCAAAGTTTATCTGGGTTCTTCCTGAGGCCTGATCCTTCCTGCCCGTGACAGTCAGCCAGCCCACCTCACCTGGCTCTTCTTTAGCTTTTCCTCCCTTCTCAGAAGAATCTCCAGGATGGGAATGACAAAAGCCAGGGTTTTTCCACTTCCTGTCACCTGCAAAGGGACAAAGCTTTTGGCTTACTGTCCACTTGACAAGGAGAACAAGGGACAGACTTGTATTGCATGAGCTACTCACAGCTTCTGCAGCGACATCTTTGTTTTTCATAAACAGAGGGATGGTGGCAGACTGCAGGGAGAGAGTACAAAAAACTGGCTAAATCAGACCACAACCAAACAGCAAAGACCCAAGTCCTAGAACACAGTGGGTGACTAACATCACAATGGACCATACCCCAAGGGTATCATGAGTAAACCAGTCACCACAAAAGGTTGAATTAAATGTGACAAGTTGTAGCCAGGCGTGGTGACATATGCCTTTGATCCCAGCACTCAGGAGGCAGGAACAGGCAAAGCTCTGAGTTCAAGGTCATCCAGAGCAACAGTATTTTGCAAAACCCTGTCTAAAAAACAAACAACAAACAAAAACATTGTGAGCTATTTTTGTTAGATAAGGACAAGTGTGTCAGGAGTCCTGGATACAAGTCCTGACTCTCCCACTGTTCCTTCTTGGACTAGGAAGAAACTGATGAGACTGAGGGAATTTTTGTTTATTTATTTACACAGTGAGACTGAGGGGTTTTTTTAACTTATTTTTATTTGTGTGTATGTACCTTCTTGTCTGAATGGACACTACATGAATGGAGGTATGCAAGAAGGCAAGTACTCTGGGCATGGTTGGTGCGCACCTTTAAACCCAGTACTTGTGTACGAAGCAGAGGTAGGTGGATCTCTTAGAGTATGAGGCCAGACTGGGCTACAAATGGAGCCAGGGCTACACAGAGAACCCTATCAAAAAAAGAGGAGGCAGCAGGAAGAGTGCTGGATCTCCAAGAACTGGAGTTATAAGCAGTGGTGAGGCATCCAATGTGGGTGCTGGGAACTCAACTCTGGCCCTTCTGCAAGAGCAGCAAGTGCTCTCCACCCCTGAATCATCGCTCCAGCCCCTGGAAGCACTGGAGTTACCAGCAGCCCCAGGGCATTTGTGCTGGTATTTCTCTCTGTGGTAATTAGCTTCCCCTAGTCACACTAAAGCCTGTCCTGATCGTTCAGGTCTCAGAATAATGACAACTCGCCCACAGGCTTGCTCCTTCATAGTCCAACACACCTGTCTATTTCAGTTCCTTTATAACACTCAGCAAGAGCTAAATTACCTCATTCCTAAGGTTCTTACTCTAACACCTGCTCTTAAAAAATGAGGGCCAGGAAAAGGTACCGCGACCACCAAGTTCCCAGAGCCTAGATGAGACCCGGATACATACCAAGTCCTTAATCAATAATTTGAGGGTTTTGCTTGCTTGCTTGCTTTTTGATGAATTGGGCCAGGGAGACTATCTTCCCACATATAGTAACAACAGGTAACCGGCACTGGGCACCCACCCGGATTTATTTAATCCCTACAATGCTAAAAATGTGGTTGTCATTTCTCAGAAGTAAAGGACATAGATTGAGCCGCTGTCCGAAGTCCCAGCTAGAACAGGCACGAAGCTTTGAGACCCCGGCGAGGGTATCCTGAACCCGCCTGGCACTACGAAGCCTGAGGTTCTGAAGGCGTGGCACGGCCCGGATGGAGCTCTCCCTGATCTCGCGAGCCTGCACTCGAGCGGCTGACCGCTCAGCCTCGCTTCCCCGCGGGCCCGATACCTGCACCGGCGTCATGTGAGGAAAGCCCAACTCCCGCAGTGCTCCCAGCACCCGAGGATGCAGTGGCACCGGCAGCGACTCCCAGGTACCCTCCGTCACGTGTTCCATGGCACGCTCCCAGGTCTCTACCGCTGTGGCAGCCCGGAACGCCGCAGGGGAACGCCACCAGAGAACACTTCCGCTTCCGGTTGGTCCATTGCAGGGCGGAAAACCGCACCCTAGCAACGACGTTCCGGAGGGCGGGCACAAGGTTTTAGGAAGGAGAAGACTCCCGCCCCGCTGGGGGCGAAGGGGCGATGGAAGTGACGGGAAGCAGCCACGCATGGGTCCCCAACGAACACAAGCAAAATATGCTGGGGACCCACCGCCGGTGCGCATAAAAGGTGCATGACTATTAGATGTCGCGGCCAAGCGAGGGTCACACTTGGCCAGCCTTGCTTTCTTTGAGCAAATTGAGACCGCTCACCAGCTGCACGCCTACAGCTGTTAATGGCTTTCTCCTGATGCCCTTCAGCCAATGGAGAAGTCACTTTCTCTCTCAGTGACCATTATCTAAACAGCAGGTCACCTGCTTGCTTTCCCCCAACGGACTTTTAGCGCGTACATTTCATAAGTTCACACCTCCAAAAAGCAAAACAACTGTGGAGGCTTTTGGTTTTTGCTTTTCGCAAACAGATGGCAAACTTGGGGAACGAATAAATAAGTCCTCATTGCATCCTCAAAAAGAGCTTCCCCAACTATGATAACGTGCAATCTGAGGACAGCCTGATAAGTGTGCCTATTTACTACTTTGCTGAACTTGGAATCTTTTCCAAGTCTGTTTATTTAATAATTGTAGGAAAGGTAGTGGCAGCTGTGAAGCATCAATAGAATAGGCCTTGTACAGAGCTTCGCAGCGGACCTTGCAGGACACGTTACTTGATAACTGGTGTCCCTGGCTACTTGGCAGCTTGGTTCCACCTTTCCTTCACTATGTCCTTGGGTGTCTCATTTCATCTCCCTTCAGCCTTTCCCCCCCAAATCCATAAAGTACCTAGTAAAGTAAAGGTAATTCAAATGTGACTTCCTCCACCCCAAAGACCTTAAAATGTTTAATACTGACCTTTGGAAAGACAAAACAAAACAGGCTTTTAGTAACTTTCTATGGTTTTAGTAGGAATTGCTTTTGTCTTTTTAGAATCTTCGATGTAGTCATGGCTATCCTGGAACTCATTTTGTAGATCAGGCTGGCCTCAAACTCAAGAGATCAATCTGCCTCAGCCACCTAAGTACTGAGATTAAAAGTCTGCACCACCATAGCTGGCTTAAAATGCTAATCTTGTTCACTACCCTTGTTTACAGAAATAAAAAAGACATAACATAGCTGTTCATAAACATGGGCATATCTCATCTGAAGAAACAAAAAATCTGTACTTAAATTTTAAATTGAGCTGGGAGTGGTGGCCCACTCCTGTGATCCCAGCACTCCGTGAGGCAGAGGCAGGAGGATCTCTGATCTGGAGGCCAGCCTGGTCTAGAAAGCAAATCCAGGACAGGCATAGCTAAAAAAACAGAAACCCTGTTTTTGGTTTGTTTGTTTGTTTGTTTGTTTTTTGGGGGGGAGAAGGAATCAAAAAAAGTAAATTAACCAGGATTAATATAAACCACAGACTACTTACTGTTTTTAAAAAGAATTGTTTATTTACTGAACCTGGGGCATATTAGATACACAACCGATTTTAAATTTACATCTTTTAATTCAATTCTGAAGTGTTTTTACACACACACAAAAAAAATATTGGCATGCAACAGCTGCCCTATGGTGAAAGTCACCTTCCCAACAAACTGTTGCAAAGATATCATCCAAGGTTGAAAAATTATTTGTCCTAAAAATGAAAACCTGTAACAAATTTAAATTAAATTTATAAAACTTGTTACTTGTAGTTTTCCCCTTCCAAGATCCAAAAAGGAAAAATAAAATATCCAGGTAACTAACAGACATCAGTCACCACATAATCCTGGATCGCCCACACCAAAAGCAGAGCGCATTTCATTAAACCCATCATCAGAGTCTCTTCATTTTATATAAACAAAACTGACATGTGCCAAAAAAGAAAGATCCCAGAGGACAAACAAACCCTAGTGCTGACACTGAAGACTAGGGCCACTGACTAAAAAGACAACAGTGGCTGCCTATCACTACAAGCAATCCAAGGGGCTTAAGCCTTTGGCCTGAGAAGTGCAGGCTTCCACATGAGTAGTTTCGCTCTTCCTAAGTGCCAACAATGGACAGACTATGCAGGACAGAGGGACAGCAGTCTGTTCCAACAGCCGGGAAACTGGCTTCAATAGACCTCTAAGTTATCAGCTGCTTGTGTCAATTTGAATAGAGGTGATTCAGTTCTAAGATTCAATATAAAACTTTAGGGGGGAGTGTTGGGATGCATCTTTAATTTAAAGCAAACTCAAGAGAAAGTATGAGTGCCCATGCTCACAATGTACCCCATCAGGTCGCCCTGCCCTGAGACAGGGCAGAAGGGTCAAGATTCAGATCGCTGTTGCTGTAATGACTCAGCACAATGAGCCTGTGATGATGAACCACAGTCAGTTCACGAAGCATTGTCAGGCTCTGAGCTACTTCCTACACAGAGTACATTTTATTATGAAAACCAATGGTGAGAGCATAACAAAGACCACAGTCTGAATACAGCATCAACAGCCTCTGAACTCTTAGAAGGACCTGTATAATGGGGCAACATTCAATTAAGAATTATAGGCCAATCAAATGTCAAATTTTCACTCTAACTTTCCTAAACAGGGTTTCCCCAACACCTACTAATCACAAAGAAACATAAGTCATGAACATTCAGAAAATAAAAATGTATAAACTAATGACATTATTATGACCAATGAGTTTGGTAAACAAGTAAATTGTGAATTTGGGATCAACAGGAAAAGGCCTTTTAAACAACCCTCCGGACTTCAAAGAATCTCTTCAGGTAGTAGATCTGTCCCAATGTCATGGCAACTAGAACAAGAGCTTCGAAGAAGGACCAAAGGACCACTCTGCTGTTTGTGTTGTCGTTGACTGTGGAGGCAAACAAACAAACTTTAACATCAGTCCCTCCCACAAAGCAGCACAGGGTCTCATCATCTCTATGTAACACGCCACTACCCAGCTCAATAAATACCCACCCCAATCCAGAGAGTCACAGCTTTAAAAGGACCTTGAAAACCAGGCATGTTGATCCATCCTGAAATTCCTACATTCAGGAAGCTACAGTAGAGGGTCACTAGCTTCCAGGCCAGACTGTTGGTAGTGTGGCACACTCCTTTAATCCCAGCATTCAGGAGGCAGAGGCAGGGGTATCTCTGGGAGTTCTAGGCCAGCCTGGTCTACAAAGTCAGTCCAGGACAGCCAGGGCTACACAGAGAAACTATGTGCCAAAAAGAAACAAAACAAAAGACCACATAATGAGACCCTTGCCCAAGCTCACACTTTTAGGGTTAAAGCTCAGTTAAGCTTCTCTCAGCATACACTTTCTAAAAGTCAAGGGATTTGGGGCTAGAAAAACTGCTCAGCAGTTAAGAACACATACTGCTGTTACAGAGAACTCAAGTTTGATTCCTGGCATGCAAGAAAGATGGTCACAACTGCCTGTAACTCCAACTATATGAGATCTGACACCCTGTTCTGGACTCTGAGGGCAATACACTACATGCACATACCCAAACTCATATACACATGACAGAAGGGAGAACCAACTCAAAGGTAAGCTCCATTTTCATGCCACAGCCTGAGCAAGCCCACACACATACATACATACACAACACACACAATAAATATATTTAAAAAAACAATTTTGTAAAATATTGATTCAACACTGAGCACCTGCTTGCTGTCCTTGGCACTGGTTCTCAGTTGAGTTTCTTAGCTATGTGGACCAAAGCTGGCAGTTACTAGCAAACAGGACCAACTATTTAGTACCACCCCACCTGCAGGCTAGTGTGCAGTTAAGGGGGATCTGTCACTAAGCTGTGTGTTGCTCTGCTCTCTCTGTCCACCATATGGTCAGCTGCATTACCTTAGTGCATACTAGGTAGCTTCTGACTGCTCTGGAAATGGCCAAATATTGCAAATTGTTACAAGGAGCAATTTATTATTTGGCTTAATATGTGACAGCCATTTTTAGTGTATACCATTTCATAAAAAAAAAATAGAATTGTGGGGGCTGGAGAGATGGCTCAGAGGTTAAGAGCACTGGCTGTACATCTAAAGGGCCTGAGTTCAATTCCCAGCAACCACATGGTGGCTTACAAGCATCTATAATGAGACCTGGTACCCTCTTCTGGCCTGCAGACACACATGCAGGCAGAATACTACATAAATAATAAATATTTAGCAAAAAGAAAAAAACTAGATTTGTAATAATTACTGATCCATCAATCTCTCAATGAGTGAAAGACTATTAACATTCTTCTAAAGTAATAGCTAAGCTAACCAAAGAACTTCATGACATGAAACCCAGAAACTATTAAAGGTTTATGCTTGCAAGCAAGGTAGTGCACATCTTAACTCTAAACCCCAAGAGGCAGAGGCAGAGGCAGGTGGCTCCCTTGAGTTTAAGGCCACCTTGGTCTATCGACTGAATTCCAAGACAGCCAGGGCTACAGAGACCTTATCTCAAAAGACAAAAAAAAAAAAAAAAAAAAAAATCCAAACAAAAACACCACACACAAACCCTGCTGTTATAGAGTGATGTTTCACAATAAACCAGCTTCCAACAAATCTCCATAAACACATCTCACAGACCACCCTTCAGTAGAACTCTGAAGTCAAAGTCTTGCTAGGGTATATTTGCAAAATTACACACCAGGGGCTCCCTTCACCAGGAGCCCCTGTCACAAGCTGTGGTGTTGACTTACTGGCTCTGTGTATTCTCTCCCGGACTTCCATGTACTCCTGTTCATGCTTCACTGCTGTCATGGCCACTGCCAGCTCATTGATCATTTCTTCTAGCTTGTTCTGATGAGCTACGAAGATTCAGGGAGAGATCGGCACACATTTAGTCACCTCTTTTTGATTAATAATTCTTAAATAAAATATTCCTCAGAGAAGTCCTCAGACACACAAAAGCAGCAAATTTTACAAAGAGCTCAGCCACAATTTGAACCATTAATGATACTTCAGTCCTTAAGAGTTGCTCCTGCTGGTTCTGCTCCTTTTGGGACAATGTCTCCTGTGTTCCAGCCTGGCTTCAAGCTCACAAACACTGACCCTCCACCCACAAGTGACCATCACAGGCATGTTCTTCCACACGTGGCTTTTTTTTTTTTCTTCCCGAGGCAGGCTCTCACTATGCTGTCTTGGCTGGCTTTGAAGTCACAAAGATCTGCCTGCCTCTACCTCTCCCTCCTGAGTGCTAAGGTTAGCTTCTCACAGCATCTTCAAAAGCCTATTCCCAAATAAATAAATAAATAAATAACTCAATGCCTACTAGTGATAGAGGAAAAAAACAAAGCAGCACAGAGCAGATGTACATTAAACTATATACAGGGCACACTGGACGTGTGGTTCAGAGCTTGCCCAGCTCAAAGGAAGCCCTGGCTTCTCTTCTTCCACCACGTGGGTCTCAGAAACTGGAGATGGTGGCACTCACTTAGAAGCAAGGCACTCAGGGAGGTAAAAGGACCAGAATTTCTTTTTGTTGAGACAGGGTTTCACTATTATCTCTTTCACTATTTTCCTAGCACTAACTCATTAAGTAGAGCTGCCTGCCTCAGCTGGACTAAAGGTGTGACACAGTGCTCGGATGGGAGGACCAGAATGTCAAGGTCATCCTATTCTACAATCTACACTTCCTGATGCTGCCTCAAAAGCAAACAAAGGAATAAAACAACTAATATACAAGTAAGTTGTAAACTAACATGGAAATCTACTTAAGAATCATGTAACTCCAATGTTAATTTAGCATAAAAACAGGCTTTTAAATGTAGAAAGCCAGGCACAAAACCTAACAACACTCAGGAAAAAACAAGCCAGCCACTCACTGCTCCAAGTGTGTGAACTACAAAGCACAGCATCATGCGTAAATAGACAAGACAAAGGGGCCTCATTCATTTCAGTGGCAGGGGTTTTGGAGTGGCATGTGGAAGTCTGAGAAAACTTTCAGGAGTTCTCTCCACCAGGGATCAGACTCAGGTCCTCAGCAAGTACTCTGACCGACAGACATCTTGCCCACCCAGGTGTCCTCTGTCTAAGCTGTTCTGTTGGCACTTTTTTCTTCCTTTGTTTTTTTTTGGTTTTGGGTTTTTCTGTACCTATAGACCACACCCAGGTGTGGTGGCTCTTTTAATCCCAGCACACAGGAGGCCAAGGCAGGTGGACTTCTGTAAGCCTGAGGCCAGACTCATTTAGCAGTGAGCTCTAGGCCGGCCACAACTGTACAATGAAACCCTGCAGGGGAGAGCGAACGGATGGGACGGATCTGCTCTGAAGAAGTATGCTCCTAGGCAGTACCACACTAACTAAAAAACAGGCAGGAAACACAAGGAGGAATCCCAGATGGCAATGGCCTCACCCCTGCCCAGGATCCAGCCTCAGATGAGATTCCAATTCTTCTAAGTAATCCTCAGTTCTCAAGCCACAAGCCTCTATGCTGAACCACAAAGAGGAATCAGCCCTCAGCAGCCTCACTCTGAATGCCCATGCACTACGTCAAATATTTCAAGGATTTCTTAAGGGCAGCACTTCAATCATAGAATATGACATTGCCAAATATCTCAAAAGGCAGAAACTGACCCACTTGGAAACTGTCACTTTAGCGCAGGTGCAACCTAACCCTGCCACCACCAAGCAAAATCAAGAACCTGAGATCGCTGAAGAGCTAAGCAGAAACTCATCGGCTGTGATTTTTCTAGCCACTGTAAAAAGTACCAATTTTCTGAGAACAAATACCAAGTCCTTAAAAACTCTGAATTTTCTAAGAATTAGATAAGCTCAACATTGTAAATGGCCCTGAAAAATAAAAACAATAATCAAATACAAATCTTAAGTTTACAGACTTTAAAACCATATAAAACTTCCCCTTCATTGTGTGGCTACTTATAAGCGCCCAGTATGTATGCCATAAGCATATACTGTGGAATGTGGTAAACAGCTGCCAGCTTCAGTCTACCAATGTGCTATGGCAAAGAAGTTAAAAAAAAAAAAAAACAAAAACAAAAAACACAGGACTGCTGGCTGCTGGCAAGCAATAAAGCAGTTTCTCCAGAACCAGCCAGAGGGCAAACCTGCTGGTACAGCGACTTGGGAGACCTGGGGCAAAAAGATCACAATGCAAGGCCAGTAGGGCAACTTTGTGAGGTCCTATCTCAAAATTAAAAAAAAAAAAAATTAGAATCATGGGGATGCAGCTCAGTGTTAGTGTGCTTGCCTACCAAGAACAAAGTCCTATGTTCCAACCCCAACACCACCGAAGGAAAAAAAAATACTATTACTGCAGAAAATAGTGTGAACATTCAGCCAGAGCAAACTTCTCATCAGGAATTCTGGCAAATTTCTGCACAGTATTTTAAACCTAACTAAACTTCACATTAAAGATCAGCAAACCCGGTCACGGTGGCTCATGCCTATAATATCAGCACTCAAGGAAGGAAAGGCAGGTGAATCTCTGTGAATTCAAGGCCAGTTTTGTCTACAAAGTGAGTCCAGGACAGTCAAAGCTACACAGAGAAACCCTGACTTAAAAAAAAACAAAAACCTACAAAATAAAATAAAACGAAAAAGAAACAACGGCAGTGAGGAGGCCTAGAAAATGTTTTCTCTAAAAGGTGTCTAGCAACACTTTTTCTTGTGCAGTTAGTGGAGCATTCATTTAAAGCAAAGTCACACGAAAATGTCAGTCATAGTATTCCAATAACGATCAAGCTAAAATAATTTAACCTGGTAACCAAGTCTTCAAATTTGCTAAAAAATAATCTAAATACTTAGAGGGGGCTTTAAGAAGGGAGAAAAAAAAAACAAAACACTCTCATGCCAGCAAACTGAGGTTAAAGAAAAAGAATCAGAAATTAGATCAGGAAACAAAAGGATGCTAAACCAGAAAGTAGAATGCTTTCAAACAAAAACAAAACAGACCACATACCATCCCAGGAGTCTCCACCACCTAGAGAAAAGTGTAAGTGCAAACAAAAGAACGAATGTTTAGCCAAGCTAGAACATCTTCAATCAGAAACAGAGGTATACATGGAACCCAGGATTAGCAAGTTAACAGAACTCAGATGCATGGAGCCTAGATGTTTGCAGGAGCAACAGTGACTCCATGGCTGCCAAAAGGGACAATCAATCACTACAAACAAACAGTAACTTCTAGAAACTGGCTAATCACAGGTTGCAGCCACTTCAACAGGAATTTTGTTTTTAAAGACAGTAAATAAGGGGCTGGAAAGATGGCTCAAAGGTGAACACTTGTTCTTCCAAAGGTTCTGAGTTCAAGTCCCAGCAACCATGTAGTGGCTCATTACATCTATAGTGAGATCTGGTGCCCTCTTCTGACCTGCTGGTTACATGCAGGCAGAATACTATATAAACTTAAAAAAAAAAAAAAAAGACAGTGAATGAATCTGAAAAGAGAATTTTATTTCTTTATTTACTTTTGGTTTTTCAAGACAGGGTTTCTCTGTGTAGCCTTGGCCGTCCTGGACTCACTCTGTAGACCAGGCTAGCCTCGAACTCACAGAGATCCGAATGCCTCTTACTCCCAGAGTGCAGGGATGACAGGTATATGCCTCTGAGCCCCAGCAGAGAGATTTAAAAGAATCACACCCACTGCAACCAGACGGGTGAGTGAAATGAGCTGAAATGAGCTCTTTGTCAAAAGTGCCATCTCACCTTCTGTCTCCATGTCTTGTCCTTTGGGAGCCTCCCCAATGTCAATGGTGAACATTACTATCTTTGGAGTCATGGTGGACATCCTATTGCTGAAGCAGAACTTGTATGTCCCATCCATGTGGGCTGCAAACGTGTACTTCCCGCTGGACTCTCTATCTCCTTTATAGATTCCTTTATTATCTGGTCCTGTGATCTGGAAGCAGGAAAGAAATAGAAGAGTCACTAAATACTTACGATCCTATGTAGCATCATTCAGTAGGAAAAAAAAAACCCACTAGACTGAAACTTGGTCAGATCCCCTGCAGTGAGCCACAGAACAGCTTGCACATACTTCTCCCACCTAATCAAACAAGAGTAGACTCAATGGTTCCCTAAAGCACCTCTTCACTCCAACTACCTTGACGTATTATCTGCCCAAGGCAAGTAAAAGTAAGCCTCTGAGAGACAGAAACCACACAGCTCCATGCATGGTCTCCAACGTCCTAACATCTTCACAAAATCTCACAACCCAGGAGGCTCTCCAAAAGGAGAATCTTACTTATTCTAGTAGGGTCTCATTACTGGTCCAACTGCTGTCTTGAGTGCTGGGGTTAGAAGTGTGCCCCAAGCCAGTGATTCTCCTGCAGAGTACCAGAGCCTGTCTCAGGCCCCACCCCAATAGTCACTGGGCCCCCTCCTGCCAGAGGCCACCTCGGACATATCTGTCAACCACTGCACTGATCATGAAGCCACTGGCTACTGCCATGTGTGCTGCACATGTGCCATGCCATGTCCTTCTTCATGAACACCCTGGAGGAAGTCACCAGCTGTTTCTCATTCCCAAGGCTAGTGGGTTGGTTTTGGATTTGTGCTGACTGTTAATATTTACTATATAAATATAAATTATCAATTGTGCCAAAAAAATGAGTAATTATATAAAGCATGTTTGGAGGTTTCTATGATCACTGTCAAACAAAAGGATGTAATTTATCTGACATTCCTGTTAAGGCTTAGGGAACAGAACTGGGTTGGAAATTAGGAGACCCAAATTCCCAAGCAGGGACAATGCAAATCATCAGCCAGGCACAGTCAAACCTTCCTTTTGAAGACTGTATGTGTACATGCATGTAGGTGCCAAAGAGGGTATCTGATGTCCTGGGGCTGGAATCACAGCTTGTGTTGAACCTACACAGAACTCCAGACCTCTGAGAGCACCACTAAGTACTCACAACTGCCGAGCCATGTCTCCAGCCCGAGCCTGCTTCTTTTTGAGCCAGACACCTGCAAAACTTGAGAAACTGGAAAAGCTCACCTTTACCTAGGGTCTTGGCTAATCCAAGCAGCCTCCAAACTTTGGGGTCTCACTTCATCTCAAGTTTCAGCTATTTACAGCCAGTCAGGTATACTAGGAAGCAAATCAAAACTATTGTATGTGGTCTTTTTTTTAATGCAGCAAATTGTGGGGACACGATGGCACACGCCCTTCATCCTATCCTTTCCAAGGCGAGTTCAATGCCAATGAGCTACATAATGCAATCCTGTCTCAAAAACTCCGGCAAATAATTTTTACTCTCCGAATAAGTAACTGTTTTCTAAACACTTCGCTGAAATCCTTGCTAAGATGACTGGCCCCAGAGCATCTTTCGTGGGACACAGCTGGCCGCTTGCAGAAGGAAGCGGGTAGGAAGTTAATCCGGTTTCTGTCAAAGCCAGAACCGGCACTTCTGCCTTTGCGCTACTCCGCAGCTTCCGATCTACTTTTTCAAAGTTTGTTTCCGCGCCACGCCGCACGCGAGCCCTTGAGGACCGAGGAGAACCACACCGAGCCGCTCCCGCCCGAGCAGACACGCGGCCGCCGCGGGACAAAGCGAAGGCAGAGGCCGAGTCCGCGCCCAAGTTACGAGCGGAGCCCGAAGCCGCTCGGAAAGACGAGCGCTCTCCGAGGCGCGCGGGCAGGGCCCGTCGGGGGGCTGCGCGACGGGCGGTGGCCAGGCCCCTCCCCGGCCCGCGCCCTCGTGAGCGCAGGCCCCGCGCACCACCCGGGACTCCCCAACCCCCGAGGAGCCTCGCGACGCCGCCCCGACGGCGGGCAGCGTGCCCGCACCTCCACGTCGATGTCCAGGAAGCCGCCCTCCGCCACCTCGAAGATGAGGCCCATCTTGGTGCCCGAGGTGACCCGCTCGAAGAAGCACTCCTCGGCGTGCGCGTCGATGCTGACGAAGTAGCCCGAGGCCGTGGCCAGCAGCGCGGCCAGCAGCACCAGCAGCTCTGCGAGCGTCACCATGGTGCGGCGCGGGCCGAAGCCGGGACCCGGACTGCGGCCTCCAGAGCTGCCGCCACCGCTGCCCCCTCAGCCGCCGCCGCCTCAGCTCCGCCCCTTCCGGCTGCGCCTCCCGAGGGGGCTGATGCGGGCGCCGCTGGTTGGTGGGCGTCGACAGCTGCCACGTAACGGACTCACGGCGGCCGCGGAGGGTCAAGGCGCATCCTGAGAGTGGACGGCGGCCCTAGGGAGCCAAAAAGTCTACGCCCCAACCTTTCGGCGTTCAAAATTAATGGTCACGTGAACTAGGGCTGCGCGGATGGAAGCGCTGTTTGCTTTTGCTGAGGACCCGAGTTGGAGTGTGGCATTCACGGGGTGGTGTAGAACCGTCTTACACCAGTTCCAGGGAACCTAACGCCCTCTTCGGGTCTCCTCAAGCACTGCACACACACGGTGTGCAGACCCAACACTTACTAAGAAAGTGATAGTCTATAGGGGATTCACAGTTTTAGAATTATCCAGGGAGATAGCAAGCGATTCGGATTCAGCCTCAAAACCGGAGACTCCAGAGATGAGAACTTCAATTTTTGTGTTGTTTCTTTTGTTTGATCCCCATCACCCTGATTAAACTGGGGAGCACTCAACATTGTTAACCCCACACCATCCCTCTGGGACCCTCTGAGGATGCCCAAAGTGCCATATCCTCTGGCCTCAGAGGGCCACTGCACTCATGTGCACATACTCATCCCCACCCGCATACACATTAAAAGAATAAAAATAAATCATCTTTCAAAGATCTATACATGCAAAGCGGTGAATTTGAGGCAGCCTGAGTTACAGAGCAAGTTCCAGGACAGCCAAGCCTACACAGAGAAACCCTGTCTCAAAAAACAAACAACAAAAGAAAGAAGATCTATGCACGAGATATTGCAAATTTTTGCCTTGCTAGGATTCCCCAAAAATTATAATCCTCCCAATACTGTCACGGAATTGCCGCCAGCCCTAACTCCCACTTGGGTTTGTCACATTGTCTGCTAACAGTCTTCTCATCCCTCAAAACTCAGTTCAAATGTCACCTCCTCTTTACTGGACATTCTTTGGCCACCAGCCCTGTGGTGAAGTGCACATTTGTTCTCACAGAGGAGAGTTCAGCCGCTTGCTAGTTGTCTTGAGAATGCCCAGGCTTGTGTATACTGCCATCTCATGACCATCTAAGGCCAAGAGACTTTCTCTCATCACAAGTTTGGTGATTTCATTTGGGGAGTAGGAATCTGGCATGCAGTTCCATTTTGTACATAGCTCTTAGGACTGTGACTAACCCCAATTTCCTGGTCTGTAAAACAGGACAGCACCTTGAGCCTGCCTTGAACATCTCGGGGACTTTTGGGGGAGAGAGAGAGAGAGAGAGAGAGAGAGAGAGAGAGAGAGAGAGAGAGAGAGAGAGAGAGAGAGAGAGAGAGAGAATAGTCAGCAGGGGGCAGCAGGTTTCCACTTTAGGTGACAAGAGAGCATTAGCGCTGCAGTGAGTTTCTCACAGCAATGAAGTCTCCCAGCTTTGGTCAATACTGCCCCACCCTCCAGCCAGCACCTCACAGGCCCTTCTTTCCCCAGGTCAGCTCACTAGAAATTCACCCAACAATAAATTTGTTTTTATGTAGAAATGCAACATCAGTTTTTAATTTGGAAGAGATTAAATGCTATCTTATCTCCAACCATCCAGCATTTCAAATGGGAAAATTTAATGTCTTGGGAAAACACAACAAATTGTAGATTGTGAAACATACTATATAAGCCAGAGCTCCAAATTCAAACATCTTCAGATATCAAACAACTTGATTTAGGTAACAGCCGGTGGTGGTGGCTCACACCTTTAATGTCAGCACTCAGGAGGCAGAGGCAGGCAGATCTCTGAGTTCAAGGCCAGCCTGGTCTACAGAGCAAATTCCAGGACAGCCAGGGCTTGTTACACAGAGAAACCCTGGGGGGCGGGGGGAGAATGTGACAGCCCAGGCTGGCTCCAAACATGAAGCAACTCTCCTGTTTCAGCTTCCCAAGGGCAAGAATTATAGGCATACGCCACCACTCTCGACCCTCAGTTCCTGGTGGTTGTTGATTTGATTTAGTTTTGAGGCAGGGTCTTGCTATATAGTCCTGCTGATCTAGAACTCACCATGTAGATCAAGCTGACCTCCAACTCACAGAGGTGTACTTGCCCCTGCTCCCTGAGTGCAAGATTAAAGGCCTGAACCACCATGCTCAGCCTCTCCTTTGTGTTTAATAAATGAATTTCTCAACATCATACTTGGACAGTCAACATATCAGAATCATGTTATTTTTCACCACTGCATAGTATTTCATTAGATGAACTCATCAATCCTTGCTGCTAACAATAGAAATACCACATATTTCTGGCTTTGCATCATTTGAGTAAAGCTGCTGGTGGCATTCTTCTCTCACTCCTGTTCAGTTGGAACCTAAGAGTTGAGTTTCTTGGTTCCAAAAGAAGGGAGTATTTAGACTGGCCAGTTTTCCAGAAGTAGCTTTCCCCCACTGCACTCCCCTCAGCAGGGAGTGAGGTCTGAACTTTGGCAGTTCTGGAAACTAACAACTGGATCTTGGGTTTGAAATTCAAGGATGTACCGAGCCGGCCAGGTGGCACATACCTGTAATCCCAGCACTCGGGAGAGGCAAGTGATCTCTGTGAGTTCGAGGACAGCCTGGTCTACAAGGCAAGTCCAGGACAGCCAAGCCTACACAGAAAAACCCTGTCTCCAAAAACCCAAGAAAGGAAGGAAGGAAAGAAAAAGGAACAAGAGATGAGATGAAAGAGGTTGAAAAAGGAAGGTGAGTCCAGACTTTTCTGGGCCACCCGAAGGACAACGGAAAGCCTGGGAAAGATCTGTCAGACACCACTGCGTTCACATTGGCTGAAATTTCTGCTCTTCCAGCTGAAGGAAAGAGAGGAGGAGGATAATCAAGTTGAAGTGGGAGGGAGGAGCAAAAGGAAAAGGGGGAGGCAGGTAGCAGAAGACAAGAGTGGGTGTGGAGATAGAGAAGAGAGAGGCGCAGGAGGAGAGACAGGGAGGGTGAGGAACTGCAGCAGTGGGCGGTGGGGCTGTGAAGAGGGCAGTTTGAACGCGCGCAGATTATTTAAGTGCTAGCCTAGTACCGGTGTGCGCTGCCACCGCCGCCGCCGCCGCCGCCGCCGCCGCCGCCGCCGCCGCCCGGCCGCTGGCTGCCGCTGTGTGTGACGCGGAGGCGGCTCGGGCTGCAGCCTACCTGCCACCTTCAGGCTCTCCACGATCTTTTCTAGGCTCTCAGGCGCCCGTGGCCAGAGTCTCCAGGAAGCAGTGACTTCTCCCTCCGCGGAATCGCTGCCCTCCTTTGCCTCGCCTGCTCCAAGGGGAGCCTGTGGTGTGTGCCCTGGCTGTAGCTCTTACCCATACCTGGGGGGAGGGCCTGGAGTCTTCTTCCCTGAACACCCTCTAGGGAGTTTTCCTCTAGGTTGCTTCTATTCCTCCAAAGCAGAATCGACTCCATGCTGGCATTCTTTCAAGCCCGAGTCTGTATTTAAAAAGACAAAAACCAAATGAGAAGGCCTTTGCGGGGAGGGCTTTGTAATTTATCTGCTTATTCATTTGGCAGGAAGGGAGATGTGCTCCAGGCAGAAGACAGGCAGGGTAGAATGCTTGGAAGTCCATTCTCTCTTTCTACCACCTAAGTCCTGGGCATAGAACCCCAGGCTTGGTACCAGTCACCTCTCCCCTTGAGACACCTGACAGCTCAAGGGAGGGGCTTTCAGAATCAGGGTCTTTCTATGAATCCCTGGCTAGCTTGGAACACATACGGTGTCTGCAGGTGATTTGGGGGACCAGAAAAAGGGGCAGGATCCCCTGCCTGTAGTACAGGTACCTGTGAGCCACCTAACATGGCTGCTGAGAAACGGGTTCTCTGCAAGAGAAGTATATACACTTAACAGCTGAGCCTTCTCTCCAGCCCCTATTTTTATTGCTCCGATGTTGCCATGGGACCCAGGAGATATTGGAACTCTGGCCCTGTGCGTAGGTTCCAACTACTATATGTCCGCACACTGGGATAGTGTATGCTGTAAATGTATGACTTTCTATGCCTGACCTTGCTCTAAATAATGACGGAGACTTTTATTTACTTAAAATAGCTTTAGGCCTTAAACTAGACTGTTGTTCCCAACTAACTAACCCATTTATCTTTTCTTTTTCTTTTAAGATTTAATTATTATGTATACAATGTTCTGTCTGCATGTACACCTGCATACCAAAAGAGGGCACCAGATCTCATTATAGATGATTGTGAGCCACCATGTGGTTGCTGGGAATTGAACTCAGGACCTCTGGAAGAGGTCTTAACCTCTGAGCCATCTCTCCAGACCCCTAACCCATTTGTCTTAATTTATGCCTAATCTGTGTTCTGTCATGCAGTTCTCTATCTCTCCTCAGTTTCATTCATCCATGTCCAGGTACAACTCCTGCTCTCTGGTCCCCACCTCAGACCCTCTACCTGGGCTCCAGAAGTCTCTACTTAACTCTTCGCCCAACTATTGTCTCTTCAGCTCTTTATTTGATCAATCAGAAGGTGATGGAGAACAATATTTGCAACATACCAAGGCAGGAGATGCTTCATAATAATGGCAATGCCAAATTCTGGACTGCAGGCAGCTCTCTGGGTACAGAAATCAGCATCTGAATACACAGTACACAAAACATCCTCCAACAGGATATTCTCCCTGTGTTTCAGCAATTTATTATTATTATTTTTAAACATGGAACGCTTCACAAATTTGCATGTCATCCTTGCACAGGGGCCATGATAATCTTCTCAGTATTGTTCCAATTTTAGTATATGTGCTGCCAAAGCAAGGACCCAACAATTTATTTTTATTTATTTGTGTGTGTGGTATGTGCGTGTGTGTGAGTTTGTGTGTGGGTGTGTGTTTGTTTGTGTGGGTGTGAGTATGTGTGTGTGAGTTTGTGTGTGGGTGTGTGTTTGTTTGTGTGGGTGTGAGTTTGTATGTGTGTGTGTGTGAGTTTGTGTGTGGGTGTGTGTTTGGTGGGTGTGAGTTTGTATGTGTGTGTGTGTGAGTGTGTGTGTGGTATGTACCCCATGAGGGCTGGAGGCCCTGGAGACCAGAATAGAACTCCCTACCCCCTCACCCATACCCAGGAGCTGGAGTTTGAGAGTAGCTGCTGAGCTGCCCAAGTAATTACACGAAAACCTTTTATTGATATGAAAGCTTGGCCTTAGCTTAGACCTGTCCCCAACTAACTTGTAAAACTTCAGTGAACCTATTTATTCTAATCTACGTTCTGTCAGATTACCTCTTTCTTACCTCTTCTATGTCCCCACACCTGTTTCTCTCTCCCTGTCTGGCTGGTGAAATCCTCAAGCCTTATTCTCCACACACACACACCCCACCTCCTCCTCCACCACCGCCACCAGTTCCTATCTCTGCCCGGAAGTCCCGCCTATGCTCTCCTGCCTTGCTCTAGGCCCTTCAGTTCTTTATTAAACCAATCAGAAGCTGTTGGAGCAAAATGTTTACAAAACACTGAGACAGGTGATAAAAATAACAATACTGGACAGTGGTGGTGCACGTTTTTAATCCCAGCATTCAGGAGGCAGAGGCAGGTGAATCTCTGTGAGTTCTAGGCTAGCCTGGTCTACAGAGCAAGTTCTAGGACAGCCAGGGCTACACAGAGAAACCCTATGTCAAAACAAACAAATAAACAACAACAACCCTGAAGGCCGGCCTATACTCAACTCAGAAATCAGCATTTGAATAACACAAAGATTACCTTCCCAAGTCATTCTGGGATTAAAGGTGTACACCACCACATTGCCAGGGTTATTTGAATTTCTGAGGAGAGGCGCAGTTTCACAGGGTAGTCTAGGCTGGCTTTGAACTTGCTACCCTTGGCTTCATAAGTACTGGAATGAACATGTCTTTCTGCTGTTTCCGTTATTTGACATTCCATCGCCGGTCCACGATTTCATGCCATGCTTCCGGTTTACCCAGCTGGCCCCTGGCTCCACCTAAACTTACTGCTGAACACACAGAGCACAGCTATAACATGCATACACACAATCTGAATGCATACAGCTATAATATATATATATATATATATATATATATACAACACAAATAATACATATATATATATATTTAAAGACAATTTTAGAGTGACACAGTGGCTCCTAGATCGACAGGCACATTGCATAAGCTAAAATGCACAGTGTACTTGGAGCAGAACATGAGACAAAGCTCTCCAGGTGCCGAGCTGGGCTGTGCTAGTCAGCTACTTTCCAGATATTCAGCAGATTCCACAGAGAAGTGCAGCAGCAACCCCTCCCGTGCCCCTCCTGCAACAAATCCCAGTGCCCGGATGCGCGCGCGCGCGCGCGCGCGCACACACACACACACACACACACACACACACACACACACCCTGCAGCAGCCCACAGTGCAGCAGCACCATAACAGTTGCCCAGTGCATCACCTCCCGATGCAACCACTCCACCAGAGCAGCTTCCCCCACCCCCTCCTGCTACAGTCCCTTCCAGGGCAGCAGCCTCAGGGGCAGACAAAAACCCAGCTTCGGTGATTTATTTTTCCTTTATGTATTTATATATGTAAACCTTGTGACAAATCTGTAATTTATAAATTAGGCACAAGTACAAAAGTGAGATTTGTAACAATAAAGCAGGATTATCCTAACAACATTATTAAAAGTAATTTAAAACTTATACATTGTTTCTTTCTGCTATTATCTTTTCGTGTTTACAGAGAGTGGTCCGGAGTTAGTAACTGAGAACACACACGAACCAGAGCAAACAAAAATTGGGGTGGGGTGGGGGCTACTGCAACCTCAGGGCCTCCTCAATTTATCATCATCATCATCTTATTATTATTATTATTATATTGTAAATGGGACAAAATGTGGTGCACGCCTTTAATCCCAGCACTCAGGAGGCAGAGGCAGAGGGATCTAAGTTCGAAGGCAACCGGGTCTATACAGTGAGTTGCAAGCCAGCAACTCAAAAGAAACAAAAACATTTCCATCCTGAAGGACCAAAAACCTCTCAGAACCTAAGGCTATGTATGTGGAGGACACATTTTGATCGTAGGAACAGAAGAGTAGGGGAAAGGAGCAATTTCAGGATAATCTCTCTTAGCTTGGGCTGGGGTCTGATGGACAAGTGGATTCGCTGAAGCCAAAAGTCAAAGAGCGCTCAGGACCAGTCCTGGGGCTTAGACTCATATCCGCAGCCTGTCTTCTTCCACCGCGAAGTGATGAAGTGACATTTTGTTTGAGCTTAAGGGGCAGTAGCTGGGCGGGCAGCGGCTTTGAAGACGGAGGACGCTCTGGGGTGCCAACTGAAGTTGCCTGAGACTCTGCTGGAGCGCAGGGTGGAGTACCACGCAGCCGCGGTAGACAACTGAGCAGAGGAAAGGTAGACCTCCAGGGGCCAAAGGGTCCCACAGGATGAGCTGGAATCCAGGCGAGACATTGGCCGGCTTTGGAGACCGAGGACCCCAGTGCGCTGTGAGCTGCTGTCACCAAGGCGCCCGCTGGAGCGCAGGGTTGGGAACCACGGAGTTGGGCTAAGCAGGGAGCCGCACCGAGCTCCTGCATGCAGGCGGGCCGCCAGCAAAAGCTGGACGCTAGGGTAAGCCCACCTCCTGACCCTGTCTCCGCGCAGGCGGACTCCGCCCCCTCCGCCATCAACCAATGGCTGCGCGCCGTGGCGCCCGCTGCCCGGGAGGCGGAGCACGGCTGGAGGAGGCGGAGCAGGGCCGGGGTCGTGGGGACTGGAGCCCAGGAGGCGGGACCGGAGCTGGGGGCGGAGCTTCAGGATCAGCGGGGCTGCATACCGGGACCCCCGGGGACGGAGACGTCCACCCCTCTCCAAGCTCACGTCGCCTCGCAGCGTCCCCGCGGGGAGGAGCCGACCACCCGGAGTCACCAAAGTTTGATTCTCCTCCCCGGGAGGAGTCTACGGGCCACGGTCCCTCCGGGCACCGGGCGCCACCCGCCTCCCAGGCCAGGACCAGCTTCTCCATCGCTCCGAGTCGGAGCCTCAAAGTCGGGAGGCGCTGCGGGCCTGCGCACGCGCCGCCGCCCTCGCTAGCCTCCCCGCGGTGCCACAGAGCCCCCCCTCCGCCCCAAGTTCACGAGTTACACGAGTGGACGGACGGCGCGGGGCCCGCGTGGGGCCATGGAGGAGCCGCTGGGGTCGCCGCCTGCTGCCCTGTCGGCGCTGGAGAAGAACGTGGCGGAGCTGACCGTCATGGACGTGTACGACATCGCGTCGCTCGTGGGCCACGAGTTCGAAAGGGTCATCGACCAACACGGCTGCGAGGCCATCGCACGCCTCATGCCCAAGGTCGTGAGGGTCCTGGAGATCCTCGAGGTACTGGTTAGCCGGCACCACGTCGCTCCCGAGCTGGACGAGCTGCGGCTGGAGCTGGACCGGCTGCGCGTGGAGAGGATGGACCGCATTGAGAAGGAGCGCAAGCATCAGAAGGTGGGCGGAGGCCTCAGTCTGCCTGTCGGATCAAGGGGCGCTGGCTCTGTGGGTGCCCTTCGGTCCCGGGCAACCGCTAGTGTCTGTGTAGATGAGTGTACACAGTGCCTGGAGGGGGGGGGGTTGCGCAGGGTGAGAGAGGAAGGGAAGCCCGGGTCCTGTTGGCCCAGCCTGGAGCATTGAGTAGCAGTGTGACCTTGGGTAACTTGCTGAACCTCTCTGTGCTCTGTCTCCTGGTCTGTCCAATGGTTACAGTAGAACCCACCTACGAGGACTAAAACGGGATGCAGTGGGCACAGTCAGTATATAGTACTATTTTATTCCAGGAAGGAAGTCAGTCCTCACCCACCCTTCTTTGTGACCCGAGGTATGACACCAGCTGCCCGGCCCTCCCTTTTCATCCTATCCTAAGTAGCTTCAGGACGCTTAGCGTGAGCTCCAATCCTCGGGCTTCATAGTCGCAACTTTCTTCTCAGTCCCCTCACCCCAGTCTAGCTACCTGCACCCTGGGGTGCTTTCCCTGCCTTGATTCTTGTCTTTGATTCTTTTAATAACTGTGAGGTGAGTGAGGAGTTTCTTCACTTTGCAGATGAGGAAGGAAAGGGTCCCCACTTTGGGGGAGATACTTCCAGGGTTTCTTCTCCAGCCTGCTTGACTTGGGGGACTGAGCTGCAGGTGGCTTTCAGGCCCACCCTCTGCCTCAGGAGAGGTCGCCTGCCTTTGAGAGAGCAGATCAGACTAGGTGCTTGGGAAAGGGAAGCGGCAGACATGTGGTTTCCTGCCCTAACCTCAGCTCTGGCTGCTTTTGACAGACCTCTCGGACTAGGAATGGGAGGAAACTCCTTTTCCCTGGACGCTGGAACCTGTTCTGGCTTGCTGTGTGGCCTCGGGAAGTTTGGTCGGCCTCTCTGAAACTCCCTGGCAGGCCATCCTCTATTGTGTACTGTTGGGATGGATCAAGTTCTCTGAGACTGTGGTCAAAAATGGTCAAAGTGAGGTGTTTGTCCTCACCCTTAGGACAGATCATGGGTGTGTGTGAGAGAGTCGTATGGACAGGGCTGGTTGTGTTTATCCACCCTCCTACCCCCCCCCCTTGTCCTGTGCCGTGGGGTCAGGAAGGAAACTGAGCTCCTCAGAGTCAGCCTCCTTTCCAGGGTCACACTCGGAGCCGGAAAGTGCCTCCCTCAGACCTGTAATTAATTTTCAGAGTCTCAGGAACAGTGGGACATTGGAGCCAGACAGCCTGGTTTCAAACCCCACAGTTGGCAGGCTGTAGGCTTTGGGAAAGCTCACTGGCCTGTCTGTGTCCCAGTGTCCTCTGCTATCACAGGGAAATCTCAGACTCCACCCTGTAGGACAGTGATGATCATCAGGGGCTGTCAGTGGACACAAAGGGCACAGGCCAGACCCTGGGGCCAACAAGATGGCCCAGTGGGTAAAGGAGTTTGTCACCAGAGGCCCAAGGTTCAGAGGTGTAAAGTCTGAGATGCACCCCACAGGCATTTTCTACATCCTACCTCCAGACTCCAGTTCCCTGGGAGGGCCTCCGGGAGGGAGGGCCCTACCGTCCTTTATGCTGAATCCATCCTTGCAAGGTGTCTGCCAGAAGCCCTGCTGGCCCTGCTGGCCTGGGCCGTCACAGGTCACCAAGTCAGACGGAATTCTTAGCGGCACTTGTTGCCTCAGAGCGTCACCAGCTGTGGCCAGGAAGTAGGCACCAGCTTCTGTTTGTAAACAACTCGAATGGAATCCCTCCTTCCCCAGCCCAGGCCTGTGTGTGGCTCATATAGAGGGTCAGGGCAGGCCCATCCGAGCTCTCTTCTACAGCTGGAGGCGCTTCACTGCTACATTTTTTTTCCTCTAGAAAAATCTCAGCATGCCATTGGTCTGTCTCCCACCTCAGTTCTCCCTTCTCTTTCCTTCTGTCTCTGTAAACACAGATTCAGAGAGGCAGTGTGTGCCCTGTCCTTCCTCAGACACTTAGACTCTCTCTGCCAGCCTCATCACTCAGCCCCAGGCCAGGGACCCACGGTTCTGTCTGATAATGCAGTGTGCAACCCTACGGACATACAGTGGTACACAGAGTGCTCTCCTGGGTGGTGTGGACAGGCAGGGGGAAAGCAAGCTGGATCTTCAAGTCAGGCAGCGGGTGGGAGACGGAATACAGCGAGCAAGGCCTGTGTGGGTATGCCTGCTTAGAACACACAGTCTGTGTTGTTCACTCAACAATTATATGAATGTAGTTTTAAAGCTGGGGATTCAACCCGGGGACTTACTCATGCTAAACAAGCCCTCTATACCCCACACCCCCAAAACCCTAAATGTACTTCCTTATTCCAGGCACCGCTCTGGGCACTGGGGATGCAGGTGAAGATCTGGCCCCTGAGGGCCTGCAGTTCTAGCACCATGCTGGTGGATAGCAACAGAAAGTAAATACTAGGAGGAAACACATAAGGTTAGTTCTAATACAGTACTAGAAACCAGTAAATCCATGATGCTTTCAATCTCACATGGATTCAGCATAAGAATTACTATTTCTTAGTTTCTTTGTGGTGCTGCAGTTCAAAGGGGGGGCTCCCTTGTGCTAGGCTAGTGCTCCACCCCTGGTAGAAGAATTTTTGAAGCTGGGTGCAATGGCGCACACCTGTAACCCTAGCACTCTGGGCCGATCTCTGTGTGAGTCCAAGTCCAGCCTGGTTCGTCTACAGAGTGAGTTCCAGGACAGCCAAGGCTGCACAGAGAAACCCTGTCTCAAAAAAGCCGAGAGGAAAAAAAAGTGAGTATTTTTTAATTTGTGATTTTGTTTTATATGTATAAGTGTCTTGCCTCATGTATGTCTGGACCATGTACTCATGCCTGTAGAGGCCTGGAGAGGTGACTGGAGTTACATAGTTGTAAGCCAATATGTGGGTACTGGGAATAGATCCCAGGTCCTTGGAAGAGCAACCAGTGCTCTTCATTGCTGAGCTGTCTCTAAACCCATGACTTTTTTTTTTAACCCAGTGTTTTTTCCCCCTTGACACAGGGTCTCTTGTAGACCTGGCCAGCCTGGAACTCTTCTGTAGACCAAGCTGGCCTTGAACTCAACAGAGATCCACCTACCTCTGCCTCCCTGAGATCAGACATGCACCACCATGCCTAGCCTATACACAGCATTTATTTGTTTGTTTGTTTATTTGAAGTAGGGTCTGATGTAACAGGCCAGCACAGAGCTTGCTATTTATCAGAGGGTGCCCTTGAAGTTATTATCTTCCTGCCTCTACCTCCCCAGTGCTGAAAATACAGATGTGGAACACTGGTCCTAGTTTCTGCAGCTCTGGGAATGGAACTCAGGGCCTCGTGCATGCTTCGCAAGCTCTCTACTTTCTGAGCCACAGCTCTAGGCCGCCATTCTTCTTCCTCTTCTTCTTCTTGTCCTTCTCCTTTTTTTGTAAATTAAAAACTTTTTCTTAGCTGGTCACATACCTTTAATCTTAGCACTTGGGAGGCAGGGGCAGGTGGATCTATGAGTTCCAGGACAGCCAGGTCTACATGGAGAAAACCTGTCTCAAAAAACCAGAAAAAATTTTTTCATCATTCCATTTATGTATGTTTGTATTTTTTTTGTGAGCGTCTACGCACACACGGAAATCATAGGACAAGTCACAGGAGTCAGCTGCCTCCTACTGTGTGGGTCTCCTGTCAGGTCAGATCTGATGGGCCAATCTGTGAGGGCTCCCAATCTTTTCGTTAACCTCACGTTTGAAATGCAGCATGTATTTCCCTGTACTATCGTGAATGCATGTATTTAGAAATAAACAGGCGTCAGCTTATGATTAAGTGCCATGAAGGAAGTAAAGCAGGGAGCTAGAGAGAGGCTGTCTAGAGGGAGCCCTTCAGGGAAGCTCCTGAGGAGACACTGCCTGAGCTGAGGGCTGGGTGAGGTGAGGAGCCAGCCACAGAGAGGTCTTGGGGAGGGAAGGCCCGTACCCACAAGCAGACGCACACCTACACATAATTGAAAATAAATCTTAGAGAAAAGAAATGAGGAAAAAAAGGGCTGGGGCTGTAGCCCATTTGGTAAAGTGCTTGCCTAGCATGCATGAGGCCCTGGGTTTGATTTCCAGCAAAGTAGAAACCAGACCTGGTAAGCATACCTGGAATCCTCACATAGGAAGTGGAAGCAGGAGGGTTAGGACATCAAGGCCAGCCTTGACTGCTCAGGGGGTTTGAGGTCAACATGGGCTACATGAGAGGAAAAAACAACTGTGGCTAAAATCTCTGTTCATTCCTGTGGCTGCCATGACAGGACAACACTAATGGCTCAGAGCGGGAGAAGTGTGTTTTGCTGTGTAATTTGTACAGTGGGTACCCTGAGGTACAGTGGAGCAAGGAACCTGCGGGTCACACCAATGGGGACAGAACGTTACTTCCTGGATAACGGTCTGGAAGCCAGGAGTTGGAAATGGGTTGCGCTCAACAGATAGACCTGGTGGTGCATGGGGCTGAGGCAGGAGGATGGCAAGTTTTAGGCCAACCTAGGCAATTTACTGAGGGTCTGTCTCAAAAAACTACATAAAGGGGAGGGCTGGGGGAGGGGTGTATCTTGTGCTTGATGTATGGGAGGTCCTGGACTCTGCCCCAGCACCTAAAACTATAGTAATAAAATAATAAAATCAAGGTGTTGGGGAGGCTCCATTGGCTTAGAACGCTTAGGGGAACTCTATTTCTTTGAGTTTTTCCAGCTTCTGCTGTCTGCATCCCCTGGCTTATGGCCCCTTCCTTCATGCTCAAAGGCAGCAAGTAGCATCTGCAAGCCTCCAATCTATGCCACATTCCCTCACACACTGACCCCTGCTAACGTTTTACAAGGTCCCTATGGTCCCACAGACCCACCAGATCTCCTTGAGGTCAAAGTCCCTTTTATTATAGAAGGTGACATATTGCTAAGTTTGGGGGACTAGCATGTGGACATCTTCATGTGTGGCGGTCATTGTCCCACCTGCATAGCTGGTTACTCCTGATACCCACTTGGGTCACTCTGTCTTCTGCTATGCCAGCCGGGAGCAAAGGAAGGGCCTGGCTCAGTTTCCAGGCCACCCATATATGCATGACGTTGGCTGACCATTACTGCATCCATTTCTCACCACCTTGAGCCAGCTGTAGGTGTCACACCCACATGTCCTCAGGGCCACAGTTTCCTGATAGAATGTGGGATAGAGGAACTTGGGTGTCCGGCCACATAGCCAGCCTGTGACAGACTGTGGGCTGGCCACATCTTGACTCTTCGGGCACCTTCTGAATGCCAGGTGCCATTTTCAGCCCTTTCCATCCAGCTAACAGTCTCATCCTCCCAACAGCCCTCAAAGGGACATAGTACTTTCATTTCTGGGGCACCCAAGGTTTAAAGAACTCACCCAAAGATCGGCTATTTGTAGTAGGAACAAAATTCAAGCCACAGTGGGCATATCAAGGCCTGGTGGTATACTCTCCTTGCCTCACTTTCTCAGCACCTGGCAGTCCCAACACGGCCTGCCACCTGTCTGTGACAGACGTGGCCGCACACAGTGAGGGAGCCTCCAGAGCTCCCACTGACCCTGTAAGCCAGGCTGTGTGGCTCTAGGCTGTCTTCTGCCTTTGTTTCCAAATTGATAAAATAGGAGGGTAGCTGCGCCTACCCAGGGCAGATT
>CM053766.1:103514812-103543449 GCA_028658305.1 Pachyuromys duprasi
AGGGTCTAGAGTTCAAGCCCAGCAAGATGAGCACATCTTTAATCCTATCACCAGGCGCAGGCAGGTAGATGTCTGTGCATTCGAGAGCAGTGTGGTCTACATGGTGCGTTCCAGGACAACCAGAGCTACATAGTGAGAACCCGTCTCAAGAGAGAGAAAGAGAATTTAAGGCCATCCTTGCCTATGTAGTAAATTGAAGGCCAGCCTAGGCTACATGAGACCCTAATCTCAAACAATTACAACAAAGAATTATGGGATGGAGAGATGTCTCAATGGTTTATAACACTGTACTTGTAAGAGGGTCAGAGTTCAGGTCCTAGCACCAGTATCATAGTGGGTTTCATGGCTCAACCTGTCATGAAAGTGAGAGGACCAGAGTTTAGAGCCCCAGCATACCAATATTCTGAGAGTCCCTGCCTCAAAACATACAAAGAGGAAGAACAAGAATATTCCTGACTTAGCCAGTGGTGGTGCACGCCTTTAATCCCAGCACTCAGAGAGGCAGAGGCAGGCGGATCTATGAGTTCGAGGCCACCCTAGTCTACAAAGAGAGTCCAGGACAGCCAAGGCTACACAGAGAAATCCTCTCTCGAAAAACACATACATACATATATCCACTTCCATATGTTGAATGTATATAATAAATTTATTATATTTCTAAGTAATTTAAGAGACAGAGAAGGACCCCAAGCCTTTATCCCCAGGACTCAGGCTGGCGGGTTTCTCTGAGTTCGAGGTCAGCGTGGTCTACAAAGAGAGTTCTAGAAGAGTCAGGATTACAGAGAAACTCTGTCTCTGAAAGCAAAACAAAGAAACCAACAAACCAAACAGCAGCATAACGTCTGTGGCGAATCTGCTGCTGCCAATAAAGAGTTCTGGCTCCCCAGTCGCTGGCAAAGAGCGGTGGAAGCGGCCTCTGTCTCGGTGCGGAAAGAACCCAGATTTGCTGAGGTGAGTGGAGGCTCGGAGGGGGCAGGGCAACGTGAGGAGGCGGAGTCCCTCAGCGGGCCTGGCGGGGCGCCACATCCGCGCGTGGCCGACGCCATGTTGAAGCCTGGCAGAGGCGGAGGCCGGGAGGTAGGAGAGGGACGGAGGGTTGGGTGGGAAGGCGACCCCCACTGAGGGAAGGGGAGCAGCGTCCAGGGCCTCACCGCGGCGTGGCCAGGGTCTGGGACCGAGAAGCCAGCTTCCCACCGACACTTCCGCCCCGGCCTCCTCAGTCCCACTGCGCATGCTTGTGGTGGTTTGGCCCTGCCTGTTTTGTCTTCGTTTTGCTTTGGTTTTCCAGAGGAGTGCTTGCCAGTTTCTCAAATTCCTGAGACCTCTCCACCTCCGGTGAGGACATTTTTTTCTTTTCTTTTTTTTAAAAATGGACACCACACGTATCCCAGGCTGGCTTTCAACTCACTAGTTAAGGGTAGGATTACAGACTTGGGGAACTTTAGGCCTATAGGCCTAATTAAAAAAAAAAAAAAAGGAAGCTGTTAAGTTGATCTCTATGAATTCAAGACCAGCCTGGTCTACAGAGCCAGTTCCAGGATAGCCATGGCTACATGGAGAAACCCTGTGGAAACATACAAACAAAATAACTACCCCCGCCTCCATTGATCGGTTGACACATACATTGAGGAGGCAGAGGAAGGAGAAATTAGAAGTGAGGATCCTTGACTAGGTAGGAATCTCAGAGCTAGCTTGGGCTATATGAGACTTTGTACCTTTCTAAGTTCCAGGGTAGTTTTGAGTTTAGAAGAAATAAAACCCAGAGCAGAGTGCTGAAAATACTGGCAGCTGCCTGGGTGAGGAGGACGGAAAAAGAATAAGGGCAGAGTATGGTAGCCCACGTCTTTGATCCAAGGCAGAGGCAGGTGTATTTCTGAGTTCCAGGCTAGCCTGGTGTACAGAGCAAGTTCCAGGACAGCCATGGCTACACAGAGAGACCCTGTCTTGAAAAATAAAACAAAGAGAATAAAGAGAAGAGGTTTTACTGTTTAAGAGGTCAGCTCTGTGTCAGTGTTACAGGTGTTGTTTTCCAGGTAGGGTCTCACTAGATAGATCTGGCTGGCTTGGGTTCCCTATGAAACCCAAGGCTGCTCTCATGATCATCTGAGTGCTGGGATTATAGATGTGTGCCACCAAGGGCGAGCTGTGTGTAGACTCAGCTCCTGCTTTAACTCCCTTACTGGTCTACTTCTTAGCTTCAAGATCAGTGAGCCTTTGTGGTCTGACTTTCCGAATCTGAAGTGATGGTAGGGGCACTCCAACTTGACTCCATATTGATGGCAGGTGAGAGGAGTTAGGGGCTTAACCCAAAACTGGACAATACCTGGGTGCTGAGTACAAGTTTCTGGATTTCCGTCAGGGAGGCAACTGTGTTGCTTGTGAGTGAAAAGTTGGTATTATACTCTTTTTTTGTTTTGTTTAAACTCAGTAGAAGGCTGTGTAATGTTCAGCTTCAAACTGGCCCACAATAACCTTGGAGTTTTTGCCTTTATCCCCTAAGTATTGAGATGACAGGTGTATGCCACCATGCACAATTTTTAATTTTTGTCTTAATTTTTATTTTTACATGTACAGTGTTTTGCCTGCATGTATGTTTGTGCACCATGTACGTGCCTGGTGTTCACAGAGGCCAGATGAGGGCATTTGATCCCTTGGGACTGGAGCTGTGACAGTTGTGAGCCACCCATGTGGGTGCCGAGAACTGTACGTAGATCTTCTGCAGGAGCTGCTAGTCCTCTTAACTGACGAGCCATCTCTCCAGCCCCTAGCTTTTTGTTTTTTGAGACAGATAGCACAGACTGGCCTCATACTTGTGGCAATCCTCCTGCCCCAGCCTCCTGAGTGCTGGGGCTACTCGTGCACATTATCATGGCCAGGTGTGAATACCATTTCGGGGACATGAAAAGATGCTGTTGGGAAAGGAGTTGACTGTAGCATTTTTCACACTCCTAGTTGTAAACAGCAGATTCCAGCTTTGGCTCCAATAGGTTAGTGGGCAGTCAAAGCTTTCTAGAGTTTGAGTTAAATTATCATGGCTATATCGGGCTCAACCCAACCATTCTCATGCCCAGCATGAATGGGTGACCCTGCTGGGAGCTGAGAAGAAAGCCCCTGGTCTTGAGCCCACAGCCCTTAGATGGGCAGTGAAGTTGGTAGTATGTGCCTGTGATCTCAGCCCTTGGGGTGACCCAGGAAGATTTGGAGTTGGGGCCTAACATAGTGAGACTCACCCTCCACAAAAGGAATGAAGACACTGCTTTCCAGAGCTGTGGTGAGGGAGGGAGGAGATGTATAGGTGCTTCCTAACGCATTGTCACTGTCTAGAGCATGAGCGACTGGATGCCCATTGCCAAGGAATATGACCCGCTTAAAGCTGGCAGCATCGATGGCACGGATGAAGACCCACATGACCGCGCTGTTTGGAGGGCCATGCTGGCCCGCTATGTCCCCAACAAAGGCGTCACTGGAGATCCCCTCCTGACCCTGTTTGTGGCACGACTGAACTTGCAGACCAAAGAGGAGAAGTTAAAGGACGTTTTCTCCCGATACGGTGATATCCGGCGCCTGCGGCTGGTTCGGGATCTGGTGACTGGCTTCTCCAAGGGCTATGCTTTCATTGAGTACAAAGAGGAGCGGGCCCTGCTGAAGGCCTACCGTGATGCCGATGGCCTGGTCATTGACCAGCACGAGATATTTGTGGACTATGAGCTGGAGAGGACCCTCCGTGGCTGGATCCCTCGCCGGCTGGGTGGTGGGTTGGGTGGGAAAAAGGAATCTGGGCAACTGAGGTTTGGTGGCCGGGATCGGCCTTTCCGAAAACCCATCAACTTGCCTGTTGTCAAGAATGAGCCACATCGAGAAGGGAAAAGGGAAAGGAGGGAGCGATCTCGATCCAGGGACAGACACTGGGACCCCAGGCCCAGGGAACGGGACCATGACAGGGGGCGAGAGAAGCGCTGGCAAGAGAGGGAGCAGGCCAGGGTGTGGCCTGAGAATGATTGGGAAAGAGAGAGGGAGTTCAGGGAGGAGAGAGTCAAAAGCAGGGACAAGAGAGACAGAAGTAAGTAGAGCCAACAGCAGGCAGCAAAGGCCCACCCAGAGGGGAGAGGCTGAAGCCTCTGTGTCATCAGGCTGGGGCAGTTCCCTTTCTAGTACAGAACCCAGGCTCATGCACGCATGCTGAATCTACCATTGTCATCACACAGACCTAAGAGAGGCCATGTTTTTGCAGTACTGGGGATTGAACTGGAGAGCACAAGCAAGCTAGGGCCACAGATGATGGGAGGGAGAAACAAGAAGTCACCCATCCCATGCGGAAGTAAAAAATGTTTTCACATGATTGTCATCCCAGCACTTGGGAGCTGGAGGCAGAAGTATCAAATGTAAGAAAGGAGAGATAATAAAGAATTTGTCTTGACTTTCTCATGCCCTTTGAAGTGGGAGTGAATGTGTGGCAGAGGGCATAGTGGCTTTCTCTTAAATAGCCTGGGAGGGGCACACCCCTGTCATCCCAGCCCTGGGGAGGCTGAAGCCAGCCTAGGTTACAAAATAAGCCCTGTCTCAATAGCCTACAAGAATTAAGACATAGCACTGACATTGACTCCTGGGATGCACTGTCTTTTCCTTCATGTTCATAGCCCCAAGGTCTGATGAACTGAAAAGGTGGGGGAGGGGGACATGGGGAACAATAGAAAAGCCAAACCCAAGTAGGAATGTTCCGGCCTTTAATAACCAGACAGCAGGCTGAGCATCTGGGTCAGCAGGCAGCTGCTGTCAAGTCCATGTAACCCACTCCCTGCAAAAACGCTGACTATCGGCCTTCTTCCCCAGCTGGCATTTAAAATGAAAAGCAGTCTTGCAGGGCTGTGATCTGTAACTGACTTTGAGCCTTTGGAAAAGATAAATCTCAGCAGGAATGAGATGAAAGACTGGGGAGGGGCAAGATAGACTGCCTGCCTGGGACTAGTCTTCGCTTTTACTCACTGTCTGGTTTCTGGTTTGCTGGACAGCTGACTTCTGTGAACTTGAATCAAAGCCTGCTTTGACTTAAAAAATAAATGCCATTTAACCAGGCACAGCTTTAATTCCAACACCTGGAAGGCAGTTGGATCTGTATGGAATTCCAGGTCCTCTTTCAATCAGTAACCATACTGCCATTGGAGAATTAGCAAGGTGGCTCAGAGCATAAAAGTGCATGCCATGCTGGCTGGAGAATCAGCTCGGCATTTAAGAGCACTTGCTGTTCCTGAAGACAACCTGGGTTCTGTTCCCAGCACCACATAGTGGCTTATAACCCTCTGTAAATTCCAGTTCCAGGGGATCCGATACTCTCTTTGGGCCTCAGACACTAGGGGTGTGTGTGTGTAGACACACACAAATACATAATAGTCTCTCTTTTTTTTTAAATGGTCACACAGCCCTGCCTGACCTTAGATCCCCAGAACCCATTGGTTGATAGAATCAACTCCTGAAAGTTGTCATGTTAACTCCACATGTGCACCATAGCACACACCTCACCCATATGTGTAATAATAGAGTTGCTATCAGAACCAGGTATGAGGCACAAGGCCACCAACCTAGCACTTGGGAGACATGGGACTGTTCAGCATCTGAGGCAGCTAGGGCCATATAACAAGACCCCAGTTCAAAAACCAACACAAAACAAGTTGGTAGCCAGGCATGGTGGCCCACACATTTAATCCCAGCGCTCTGAGAGGCAGACGAAGAACTCATTGAGTTCAAGGTCAGCCTGGTCTACAAAGCAAGTCCAGCATAGCCAGGGCTACACAGAGAAACCCTGCTTCGAAAAACAAAACAAAGTTGCTATAGGACTTTTTACCTCCTTGCTGTGAGAAAGGAGCTAGAACTTCAGATGTCACTCACTGGAGCCATACCGAGTGCTATAGGCATGTACCCCCTTGCTCAGCTTCACTCCTTTCTTAGCACAATGCACAAGGCATGGTTCCATCCATCATATGCTTAGGAAGTAGCGCCCTCTGAAGCCGCAAACCCTGAGTGCTTGTAGATCAGCAGGGAGTACATGAGCTAGCCTCCAGTTCCTCCAGTGGCATGGCAACCGTGGGTCAGCTGGGCATGTGGTCCTCAAGCTCCTGCCTACCCAATGCCCTTCCACCCATACATCCGTCTGTCTTGCTCATCTGCCAAGGGCATATCACCCAGGCTCCGTGAGGCTGGCACCCAGTCCACTTTAGGGCATTGTCTTCTTTGCATAGGACCCAGTATTCAAAATACAAAATACATTTTTTTTAAAAAAGGCAAGAAAGGAAAAATGCACACAGGAAACACACCAATGTCTCATCCTAAACAATTTTGTTTGGTTAGTACTGTGTAGCTCACAGCAGATTTCAAGGCACACCACCTCAGACAGACTGCTCAGGCCTCTAGCCTTATCAGGAACAGCGAGCCACAATCCACGGTTGTTTCTAGCCCATGGCTGGATGGACTGATTGTGTGGCCCATCCTGTGACTAGAGGCTCCACCAGTCTGATCCACACAGACTGTACAAGCTGCTCCCTCCAGGGCAACTTCACAATATAAAACTCCCCTTCCACTGCTCTTTACTAACATGACAAAGGCCATAATAGAACCAAACCAAACCAAACTAAACCTAGGAGCCAAAGAGCCATGGTAGTGTTCAGCTTAGGAAGCTTGTTAACTAAAATTAATGTGGTCTGGCTTCAGATCCTCACCTTATTAAATATAGGTCCTAAGAGGTCTGAGGCATTGAGTATAAACCAGATAGCCCTGCAGATAAATAAAAACTTCGTGGGATTTGGCATCAGTTTTTCATCATCCACCCCCGAAGCAGACAGTTCGTTTGAGGGGTGGATGTTGAGGCAGCCACCCGAAGCAGGTGGCAGGCGGTCCAGGGGCAGGGCACAGTCACAGGTGCTGCAGGGCTTCCTGTCCTTGTTCTGTGTACACGTCATCTCGGTGGGTATTTGCCCACTGGCCAAAGGACTCGTGGATGTGCATGGGTCTCTGCGTGTTGGCCAGGCGCCTCTTGTCCCGGGAGAAAAAGCTAAACCTTTTGGAAGGGGAAAAAGAAAAGCAAAAATGGAAATAAGTGCTTGTCCTCTGCTGTGCTACCCCCTCTTCCACTGCTGGGACACACAGGGCCAAACAGGGGAGCAGATCCACTTTCAGTACGGGCGATGCAGACAGCGGACTTCTAGAAAACAGTGGGGCTTCTGTGTGTCCTTTAGTCCCCCTTAGTGATCACAAAGAATGAGCCGTTTGCATGTATGTGATGGGGTTGGGGGACTTCCACCTAGCCACTTCTAGGGATTCCTTCCTATAAATACTAGAAAATCAACTCATGTCCTCACAAAGGCCAGGTGAGCACACTATGGCTCAGCAACACACCCAACTCAGGAACTTGTTTCCCCCCCCTCATTTTTAGATAGCTTTTGGGCTTTAGATAGTTCAAGTTGGCCTCCAAACTCATCATACAGCAGAGGATAACCTTGAACTTCTGGTACTTCTGACTCTACTTCCCAAGTACTGGTATTACAGGCACGAGTCACCAGGCCCAGTTTTATGAGCTGCTGGGGATGGAACCCAGGGCCTGTAGGCAAGCTAGCCAAGCTCTGTACCCACTGAGCCAGTACCAGCCCAAGAGTTTCTTTAATCAGTTTAATGACACTTTGAAAGAACCCGAAAGTTCTGAGGAAGACGGTTCTGAGGCAATCCCATCCCTAACGCTCAGTCATTCACCCGTCATTGACGTGTATGTGTGAGTGTGCGGGCAGTCAAGGGAAATGGCTCCTTCACGCAGGTGAGAGGACAAGTGGCGGCCAGTCCACCTCGTCCACTGTGCGGGCCCCAGGAGGAGAGCTCAGCTCCTAAGCTTTCACAGCAAGGGTCTCAACCCACTGAGCCACCTTGCCAGTCCTCATAAGCACACATGAAGTGTTCTCCCGAACCACAGTTCCAGCCCCTTAATCTTTTAAAATAAGCTAACTGTGTGTGTGTGGCTGGCTGTCCTAAGTCAATTTAAGGAAACTGGTTCTTTTCTTCCATTCCATCTCAGGTCTCAGCCATTAAACTTAGGTCAGCAGGCTTAGCTGGCTGCTTACATGATCAGCCATCTCAGTAGCCTCCCAGCCCATTAGTATTAATCTTACGGTTTTGCCATATCGCCCAGGCTGGCTTTTAACTTGTGATCCTCCTGCCTCAATGTCAGGTGGTCACACTTGGCAGCAAGCCCCTTTGCCTGCTGAGCCATCCTGCTAGCTCCCTGACTTTGTCTGAGACAGGGTCTTGTTTGCCTCTGCTATGGCCAGCACCTCTCTCCTGTCCCTCTGCAGGAGAGCTGGGAGAGCACAAGCATGCGCTCAAGCTCCTGAATCTGACTTTACATGGGTCTTGGAGATCTCAGGGCCTCACCAGGGCCTCTGTTGCTCGGTACCAACAGAGGCATCTTCCCACCCACACGGGTTTTGTTACACTCTCGTCTAATGAGGAGGGCTTTACTCTTCCAGGGCACTACTAGAGCTACACTCCTTTCTATCGGGAATAAGAACACTCTTTCATCCTCAAGCCAAGTTCACCTGGGGAAATTCTCTAGGGCTTTGAAAGGTAAGTGCGAGCTGGCAAGTGAAGGTGAGGGCTCACACTGAACAGGAGAGGGCTCTTTCCAACACAGAGCAGCTGTGGAGTTAAGCCAGCCCAAACCCTGCAGCCCTGCGCCTGTTAGGTCAGCCTGACTAAAGCCACCTGCTTACTACACACTGGGAGGGAATGCAGACAGCCCCCCCCCCTTCTGCACCAAACCAAATAGCCGCCAACACAAAGCTGTTTAGGAAGCTTCAGGCATGGGGACTGAAAAAGCAGTTAGTGACACTCCCGGATCCCAGGGGTAGACATCAATTACTGACCCGTCAGTTAAAGGACCTTCTTTACTGCATCATGGACAAGGTGGTTTTTAGAGCAAAAACAGAAGAGACAAAAAGAATTATCGGGCTGCACTCATGGAGGTCAAGAGCAACAGTGGCAGTCACACTCCATACCCACTTGAGATGCCAACAAGCAGGTGACGGCCATGCAATGAAGTGGCCAGAAGGGAAAGGCTGGCAGCAGCCACAACAGCCATTCTAAAGGCAAAAAACCCCAAACACAGACAGTGCCTACGAGGGACACGAGTCTTCGGACAGGCTGAAGAGTGGGGTCGTCAAGGATCAATCCGGCTGCCACCATGGGCATGACGGCTGTAAAGAGCCTGCTTCCAGAAGCAGATAGACAGGAGATAAAAGGAGGGCAGTGTGACCAAGAAATCCAACCCCCCAGAAGACCCTGCTGACATGCAACTTGTCTTTTGTTTTGTTTTTTTGAGACAGAGTTTCTCTGTGTAGCTCTGGCTGTCTTCAACTCTGTAGACCAGGCTGGTCTCGAACTCACACAGATCCACCTGCCTCTGCCTCCCCAGTGCTGGGATTAAAGGCCTGTGCCACCACTGCCTAGCAGTCTTTATCCTAAGCTGGCCTCAAACTCACTATGTAGCTGAGGCTAGCTTAAACTCCTGATCCTTCTGCCTCTACATCTCTCTGGGTTGGGCATGCACTGCCATACCTGACTTTATACATCATTCGCAAACTCAGCTAAATGACAGTCATCACCAGCACTGAAGACACAACACTTTCATGGGCTCCTGTGAAGTTTGTGAGTCCCTCCTGTGTTTACATCTTAGTGCCCATCAAAGAGGAACTGGAGCCACAGCCCCCCCACAGGGGAGGAAGGGGACTTGTTTCCTGCTAGTCGCTGGCACAGGAGGCTTTGAGGTCTCCAAGCCATACTACTTTGCACCTATCTTCTCCAGGAGACCCATTCGGAGCCCCTGACCCTTAAACAAAGTCACTGAAAAGCAGGCGGCCTCAGATTCCATGGAGGGGTGTCTGCCCACCTACAAATACAGGAGCCCCATTGATGACAAGAGGTCACCTAACATATCAGCCAGGTGGTCCCTTTCTGTTGCTTTTGGGTCACCTGCAGAAGTCCCACCTCCAGAGGTGTAAGAGAAATGAAGATCTTCTTTTTAAATAAAGTTTGCTAGAACACACACACATATATATGTATATAATTTTTAAACATTTTTATGTTTGAGCCAGGCAGTGGTGGCACACACCTTTGATCCCAGCACTCGGGAGGCAGAGATAGGTGGATCTCTGTGAGTTCAAGGCCAGCTTGGTCTACACAGTGAGTTCCAGGACAGCCAAGGCTACTCAGAGAAACCCTGTCTTGAAACACAGAACTCCTCCCTCCAATTATGGTTCATTAGTATCTTGCCTGCAGGTATGTCTATGTGAGCGTGTCAGAAGCCCTGGAACTAGAGTTACAGATAGGTGTGAGCTGCCATGTGGGTGGTGGGAACTGAACCTAGGACCCTTAGACCTCTGGAAGAGTAGCCAGTGCTCTTAAGCACTAAACCATCTCTCTAGTCCTGAAATGAAGATACTCTCAGGATGGCCAATAATAGGGGGGACCATACCTTTACCAGGGCTCCTTGCATATGCCAATTTGTTGCTTTCTGTTTCTGTTTAAACCTTACCCTGATTTCAGGACCCTGAAAATGGATGTGTGTGTGTTTGTATCTGTCTGTCTGTTTCTGTCTGAATAAACTGAATCTCCTTTTTAAATTTCCTTTTTCTGCTTTTTATTATTAAATTGGCCTTTTAAATTGGCTTACTGAAGACAGGTGGCTGAACCTGGCTTGCTGGAGCACAGGCTACGGCCCCCAATTCAGTAACAACAGGTCAGCCATTCCCAGGACTGCTGGGCCCAAACTGCATATTAAATATGGTGGACATAGTTTATGCCTTTATATCTGCTGGGTATTTTTGGAAGTTTTAAACCAAATGAAGTGCTAACTCCTGGCATTTTATGGGTGGCTTTGAAGAAACTATTCTTGGCTGAGGAGGGGTGTGGGAGGAGGCCAGGGACAGAACATATTGCCGTCCTTACTGTTGCAGACAGAGGTGGAGCCTACTCCAAGGCAAGCCTTTCCGGTCCCTAAGGCCAGCTACTGCTTTGCTGTCTTCCTCCAGACCACCCCCTCCTCTTCTGCCCAGTGGCAAGACATCCTGTGCATGTGTGGGACCAACCAGAAATGGGGACTACACAAAAGGGACACTGGTGTTTGGGGTTTGCTGGGGACAAGGCTGAAGTCACTTGAGGCTCCCTTGTGACCTTCCCGGGCTGCGCCAACCTGTCCTCTCAGGCCAGTGGCCTCCCAGTCACAAGCTATTTTTGGACCATCTTCAGACTCGCTGTTTTGACTGGCAGTGGGGAGGTTCTGCTTCCCTTGTTGTGCCCAGCCCAGAAATGTCGAGTCTGACGTCTTGGACTCAGGGTGCACTTGAGTGATAAGGGACCTGGGCAGTCAGCCACTCACTGGGACATGGGGATGTGAGAGAGGAAGGGAGGAAGTCTGTATGGACAATGAGCCAGTTCAGGGGCCCAGCATTCAGTCTCCCCAATTTGAATACAGATTTGAATGAAGTACGTAGCATCTCTGGGCCTCAGTTTCCTCATCAGAGAAATGGAGATAACTGTCCTAGCTCCGCCACTCTGACCCAACTCAAGTGGTGATCCTTTTCAGCCATGCCTCTTTATTAGCTGTTGGGTGACAGAGGTGGGCTGAGAGCAGGGGGTCCCGGCTGCACAGCAAACATAGTCCAAAGGTGAGGAGGAAGGGGACAGCCAGAGGCTGCAGACAGAGGCTACAATATGGAGAGGAGAGCCGTCATAGGCGGCAGATCTCAGCCAGCAGCCGAGGAGGACAAAGACTACCACTGTGCTGGTCAAAAGCCTTTTGTGCCCAATAGCTGCCCCATCACCCCTTGGAAACTGGCTGCCACAGAAGTGGCCACCTGTGCAGTGTGGACAGGAGGTGGGCCTCGCTCTGCCTCTCTTCCTGTCTCTCTGGGGCTGCTAACCCTGTCAGGCTCAGAGCACCAGGTGTTGCCAAGCAACCTGAGCAAAGCTAACGGGGAGAGGGCTTTGGGAGGGAGCTATCGGGAAGGATGTAGCAGATGCTTTGGCCTGGGCATGGGCTGAAGCCCATCATTGTCCTCGACGTTTTACCCAATTTCAGAGTGGACAGAAAATAACTTTTAAAAATGTGTGTGTATGTGTGTGTGAGACATGAGGGCTGTTTGTGTGATGTGATGCGTGGGGTGCCTAAAGGTCAGAAGACTGACTTTGCGGGGTCAGCTCTGTAACTTTTGTGGGTTCTGGGGAACTGAACTTAGCTCCTCAGGCTTCTTGTGTTTTACCTGCTAAACCATCTCACTGCTGTTTCATTTTTCTTTCTTTTTTGTTGTTTTTTGAGACAGTTCCTCTTTGTCGCCCTCCCTGGCTGTCCTGGCCTCACTCTGTAGGCCAGGCTGGCTCGAAATCACAGTGATCCACCTGCCTCTGCCTCCTGCTGTCTCAGCTTTCTAACACGAAGTTCTCCCACTTTGATCTTCTGTGCGCTTCATGGAGCATATACTAACATATCAGGCTGAAAAGCGCCCTGCTTCAGACAAAAGAGTCCTGTTTTTGTGGTTTGGGTTTTTTAGGTGTGGTTCCACTCTCTAGTCTAGGTGGCTCGGCTTGCAAACTAGTGGAGTCCTCCTGGGTGCTGGAGTGACAGATGTGAGCCACCACGCCCAGTGAAAACAGAATGCTAGGCTGGTGGTGGCCACCCACAGAAGTCCAGGTCTGAGTCTAAAGGAACACGGTGATGGATAAAACCCACACACAGGGAGTTGGGCACGCTGGCAGGAGACGGCCAGTCCCGAGGCTGGACCAGGCTGGCCATCCTGGACTTGGACAATTCTTTCTCTTCACTTACTTGAGAGGAGTTTTGATGAAAGACAAACCCTGGTCAACTGCGCTGGGACTTCAGGGGAAGCTTCTCTGATTCTGTGCCCCAGAAGTATTTATATTCTCTTAGAAGAACCCCCCCCCCCAAACCCAGCAGGGGCGTGGGGCCTGGCTGGCCAGCTCACAAGGACATGGCAGGCTAAAGCTGGGCACTCCAGGAAGCTGCCTAGCTGTTGGAGGTCCCAGGGCCCAGTGTGAGCGGGATGTCACCTCCCAAGGGAGTGGGCTTCTCCGTACAAACCAGCCCACATTCCATCTGCTCAGAACTAGGCCAACAATTTCCCAGCATGGTCGCTGGATTTTAAAGGCCCACTTCCTCTCCCCACCCCCACACATGTTGCCTGCTGGTTCAAAGCTTCTGTTGAGTTAAGGGGAGAGGCCAAAGGCCCCTTCTGTAAAAATAGGCAAAAGGCCCACGTCCAGGGGGCCCCTTCCAGGCTGCGACACCCCTGAGAACTCAAGGTGGGCTCTTGAATCCAGTACTCGGGGGCCAGGCTACCTCAGCAGGGCTCTGTCTCCTACAGAGGCATGGCCACAGCCAGGTGTCTCAGCTCCTTCAAGGGTCCCCTTAAAATGACAGGCTTCCACATCTTAGTACCAGATGACCTACCAGACCATCCTAAGAACAGGAGTTGACCTGAAGCAGGCTCTGGGTGGGCCCACGGATCTTCTAAATTAAACAACATCCCACACCTCTATTCTTTTCCAAGGAAAATGCCTGCACACTCCCATGAGGACCATGGAGACCTACAATGCCAAGCACTCCCAGAGGGGCTTAAGGTCTTGCTGATGCCAGGAGCTATGTGTTACCTTTGGCGGGTGTATCGTAGCAACCAGGGCCTTGAGTCTGCACGTATGTGGCACCAGTACACCAATGCAGACATACCAGCTCAGGACATGCATCATCATAGAATCCAGAATGGGGTGGGCCTAAGCCACTCTCAACTTTTTTTTTTTTTTAATTTTAAGCACATATCTGTTGAACTTACTATGTAGCCCAGGATGACCTTGAACGCCTGGTCCTCCTGTCTCCACCTCCAGAGCACTGGGATTCAAGCATGGTCCACTACACCTAGCTACTTAATGCTGACATTTCAAGCTCTGAGAATGCAAGAGCTTCCCTGTCCCCAACTTACTCACTGTATGTACCAAGCCCGGCGCCAGATCCCATGCACCTGGCACACCCAAGCAAGCTCCAGGCACCAGCCACAGGCCCCAGCCCCTCCTAGCCTTCCTGGTGCTCTCCAAATCTCTGCCTAACGACTCCAAGAAAAACTGGCTGTCTAGGCAGGAGATGACCAAAGGGCAGAAGAGGAAATGCCACGGGGCAGGAGCAGTTTTGCTCAGCAACTGTGGTTAGTGGTAAGCTTGAGAGAAAGTGCCCAGCCCTAGAGTCAGAGGTCGCAGGAACCCAGATGAGCCACCTGTGGTACAGCCCACCTAGGAACTTACAGTCGCTTGATCCCAGACTCTGGTGGTAGGGACGTCCTTGGGTGGATGATGGGCGGAGGTTGGGATATTCGATTCTCCTCTTCTATTTCTTCACTGAAGGAATGCAACAGAGAAGTCAAAACATTCTGTGAGAACTGAAACATTTTAAAAGCGGACAGAATGGTTTGATAGGGTATAAACTTTCTTTTCATTCATTCTTTCTTTCTTTTTTCTAGACAGGGTTCTCTGGATAGCTTTGGTTGTCCTGGACTTAGTTTGTAGACCAGGATGGCCTCAAACTCACAGAAATCCACCTGCCTCTGTCACCCGAGTGCTGATATTACAGGTGTGAGCCCCCACACCTGGCTCCCAAAACTTGGAAAAGATGGCAACTGAAGTCCCTGTTAGCACATTCTGCCACATCTACAGATAGGTATTCATGTCTGAACTCTCATGCGTGTGTGTGTGTGTGTGTGTGTGTGTGTGTGTGCCTGTGGAGGCCCAAGGCTGATGGGGATCATCCTCTACCCTCTCCCACCTTACTCTTTGAGGCAGGGTCTCTCCTTCTAACCCTGAGCTCTCGAGTGAGGGCAGTCCCGCTAGCCTGCTTGCTCTGCTAAAATGCCAGGCAGGCCACACACCATTGTGGCATTTACATGATTTCTGAAGATCTGAGATCTGAATCCACACTTGACCTGTCCCTTCTTAGTTTTGATTTTCTGAGACAAGATCTCATGTACCTGAGATGGCCCCTGAACACTATACACAGCAAAAAAATGATGAAAACCTTCCCACTTTCTAGTCCAGTGGTTCTCAACCTTCCCAAAGGTACAACCCTTTCGTTCCTCGTGTTGTGGTGACCCCAATCATAAAATTATTTTCATTGTTACTTCAAAACTGTCATTTTGCTACTGTTATGAATCATAGTGTAAATATTTTAGGAGATAAAGACTTGCCTAAAGGTCTCACACACACTGCCTGGCACTTTCAGTTTAGTTTTTTGTTGTTGTTGTTTTGGTTTTTGAGACAGGGTTTCTCTGTGTAGCCCTGGCTGTCTTGGAATTCACTCTATAGACCATGCTAGCCTCATACCCACAGAGACCTAGCTCCCTCTGCCTCTCGAGTGCTGGGAATAAAGTCATGGGCTACCGTGGCCAGCTATTTTATTATTCCTATTTGTGAGTGTATGTGTGATAGGATACAAATTTTCCTTTTCCTTTTTTCCTTTCTTTTGTTTTTGTTTTTTTAAGATAGGTGCTTGAGGCAAGAGGGTATCAGATTCTTCAGAGCTGGAGTTACAGCTGGTCTGGGTGTCGGAAACTGAACCCCGATCCTCTGTAAGAGCAATTAGCAATCTTACCCTGAGTCATCTCTCCGCCCGTCTTTTTTATTTTTTGAGACAGGGTCTCTCACCGATTCTGGAGCTCAGGGATTTGACCATGCTAGGTGCCAGCGCACACCAGTGATCTACTCATATCCACCTCCCAAGGCTGGGATAGCAGGCGGGAACCAGAGCACATGGATGGTGACCTGAACCCCTGGTCCTCCATGTCAGACTGAGCCATCCATCTCCCTAACTCGGGACAGACATCTTGGCAGTTGAAAGGCTTTCTGATTGTTCTTTTCTGTTTTTTTTTTCTTCCAGTAATGGACTTGTCAAGATATGCAATGGCCCGCCCTGAGGCTGTGTGACCTTTATGCCATCTATAGGAATGCTTGACCATCCGACACACAGGTACAGACCTGAGGTCAGGCCGGAGCTTGTTTCACGGTGCCTGCTCTCACCTCTTATAATAGGCCAGCTCCTCTTGCAGCAGAAACACCTTGGACTTAAGCTCGTTCCTCTCATGCAGTACATCCCGCAGCTCCTGCAGCGTGAACCGTGGGCGGTTGGGATCCTTGAGGTCCAGGGCTGCTTTCTCTGCATCTGAGATGGACTCCTCTCCGTCTGGCTGTGGCTGCCCCTGAAACAGGCAGACAAGCCATCATCAAAGGACTCCTGACAAATGCCCACTCCACACCCTGAGGATGCTGGAATTTTCCACCTCCTTGTGGTAGGCGGCCCGCTCAGGTCACTTTTCTTTTCCGTATCTGGGCAGCAGCCTCCGCTTACCTTCTATACAGAGACAGCCAGCTACCACCTGTTCAGTAAGCTCCTTCTCTCAGCTAGCCCCGCACCCCAGACTCCCACTCCACTCGGGGCTCTGTTACGAACAAGCAGAGGCGTCCCTCCCGCCGTGCCTCCCACCCCCACCCTCCACCATCTGTTGCTCTCTCTCCTGCAGGCTCCCCTCCCATAGTCTCACTTCAGACCTCTGCCAATCCAGTCAGCGTGTGTAGGCACAGCCTAGACTCACTCTTGGTTCTGTTTTTGTTTGTTTGATTTTGGTTTTTCCAGACAGGGTTTCTCTGTGTAGCCCTGGCTTCAAACTCACAGAGATCTGCCTGCCTCTGCCTCCCTGAGTGCCAGGATTACAGGCGTGCACCACTGCATCTGGCTTGGTTCCATTTTCAATTAACAAGAAGCCATATCATTTTTGTGACAGACCCTCTGGTCAAATCCCCTTTTCCTTAAGGGCTCCTGGCATCTTGTTGGAGTTCAGAGCCTGGCAGGGGGTGTATCTGTCCTTAATGCAAGTTACACAGACAGATCTTGTCACTTAGTCACCTGCCCTGCATCAGATCACATCTTGCCCTCCCATTTCCCTCCAGGGCCTGGAAGCCTTTCAAAGAAATTGTGGTAAGGCACACAAAACATGTGTGTTATCCACTTTAAAGTATAGCAGATGAGTGTGTTGGCGCATGACTCTAGTCCTGGAACATGGGAGGCTAGGACAGGAAGGGTGCCTGGAGTTCAAGGCTAGCCTGAGCTATGTAGTGACTTTCAAGGCAATCTGACCCACACAGTTAGTTTGAGGCAAGCCTGGGCTACATAGTGGGTATGAGGCCATTCTGTGGTATATAGACTTGAAGCCAGCCTGTGATACAGCGTGAGGCCTAGGAGAGAGAGAGAGAGAGAGAAAGAGAGAGAGAGAGAGAGAGAAGACAGACAGACAGAAAGAAAGAAAGAAAGAAAGAAAGAAAGAAAGAAAGAAAGAAAGAAAGAAAGAAAGAAAGAAAGAAAGAGAAAAATAAAGAGGAAGGCAGAGGCAGGTGGATTGCTGTGAGTTCAAGGCCAGCTTGGTCTACAAAGTGAGTCCAGAACAGCTGTGGCTACACAGAGAAACCAAAATAAGTAAAAGAAAAACCAAATAAATAAAAGAAAACCAGTCTGCTTCATTCATTCATTTCACTTAGCGCTTTTCTACTGCTACTTCCAGGACATTCTCATCATCCAAAAGAAACTTCCCACAGTCACTAAGCAACCAACCACTTCAGTCGCAGCCTCTGCAGGAAGCCTGCTTTCTTGTGTCTCTGGACTGTCCCGACCTGGGCATTTCCCATAATGCATCTGCTTTGTCCAATCAACATTGTGTTTTGTGCATTTGTCAGAGATTCATCCCTCTCCCTTAAAGATTTATTTATTTGTTATCTATACAACGTTCTGCCTGCATGTACACCCCCATTCCAGAAGAGGGCACCAGATCTCATTATAGATGGTTGTGAGCCACTATGTGGTTGCTGGGAATTGAACTCAGGACCTCTGGAAGGGCAACCAGTGCTCTTAACCTCTAAGGCATCTCTCCAGCCCCAGATTCACCCCTTTTAATGGCTGGGTGATAGTCCTCAGAATGGAAGATGTGCAAGGTCTCATCCTGTGACTGACGGACACACACAGGGCTTCTTCTTTTAGACCTGAATCCCCACATCCAATCCTCCGCTGGGGCACCTGTCTTCCACCCCTGAAAAATATGACCAGGTGTGAACAGCTGGGTGTCATGGAGACTCTGTTTTTAACTTTCTGAATTCTCGTTTGTACACAAAAGCACTTCCCACAGTGGAAGCAGTGTTTGACGCTTCAACCAGCCATACCATGGGTCCCTGTTTCTTTATTCTACACAACACTTGTCACTTTCTATATATTTGTTTACTCATCTATTTATTGAGTGTATCTATGAGCTTGCTACACAGTGTGGTGGTCAGAGGACAACTTTTGGGAGTCAATCTTTCCACCATGTGAGTCCTGGGTACCAAACTCCAAGTGTTAGACTTGGCAGCAAGCACCTTTACCTTCTGAGCCATCTTGCCAGCTACTTGACACAGTCTAGAGTTATATGAAAGGAAGGAACCTCAACTGAGAAAATGCTGCCATAAGATCCAGCAGTAAGGCATTTTCTCAGTTACTGATTGATGAGGGCGGGGGCCCAGCCCATTGTGGGTGGTGCCATTCCTGGGCTGGTGGTCCTGGGTTCCATAAGAAAGCAGACTGAACAAGCTATGGGGAGCAAGCCAGTAAGCAGCACCCCTCCATGGCCTCTGCATCAGCTCCTGCCTCCAGGTTCCTGCCCTGTTTGATTCCCTGCCCTGACTTCTTTCAATGATGAACAGAGATATGGAAGTATAAGCCAAATAAAACCTTTCCTCCCCAGCTTGCTTTTGGGCATGGTGTTTCATCACAGCAATAGTAACCCTAACTAACACACCGGCCCAGCTGGACGCGGTAGCACACACCTGTAATCCCAGCACTCAGGGAGGCAGAGGCAGGTGGATCTACAAAGCAAGTTCAGGACAGCCAAGGCTACACAGAGAAACCTTGTCTTGAAAAACAAAAACAAACAAACAAAGACAGTGTCCCATTATTTTCTTTAAGACATGTTCTCATTCTGTAGCCCAGGCTGGCTGGAACCCACATCAGTTTTTCTGCTGCAGCCTCTGGAATGCTGGGGTGACGTGTGAGCTCCACTGAACACCCCATTCCCTCCCTTCCCCTTTCCTAACACTTGGGATGTTTCGACATTGCACATGCCTACACAAGACACACCACTGAGCCAGCAAGCCAAATCCCAAGTGGTCCATTTCTTCAAGGCCACCCAGCATCTGACACCACACGCCTCCAGAGTTAGAGCACACTGAGGCAAGGAGTCTCTACAATACCGATACTCAACCTGTGGGTCCCAACTCTTTGAGGGTTGAGCAGTCTTTTCACAGGAATCACCTAAGACATAGCAAAATCACAGTTATAAAGAAACAATGAAAATGATTTTTACGGTCGGGGTTACCACAACATGAGGAACTGTATTAAAGGGGTGCAGCATTAGGGAGGCTGAGAACCGCTGATCTCAAATGAGAAGGCAGAGGTGGACAACACCCCCCACCCCAGCCCCTCAGTCCCACAGGGAGAAGCAGGCAATGTCTCATGGCCCAGAGGCCAAGGACTCCAAGATGCTGAGCTGAGATGCATCGTGTCCTGGACAGGCTGTTCTAGGGAAGGAACAGCTGAAAGGAGATACCGACTGCCAGGCAGGTCAGCTGGTGGGAGGGGGGGGCGGGCGGTGGAAGGATCTGCCCACACCTACAGTTGGAGCCATGACTCCTGTTTCCCCACAGGCCACTCAGAATCTGGGGTGATTCTCTTCCCAGCTAGGTGACCCTGAACCCTCCCCAGCTGGTTGCAGCATGTAACAAAGCTTAATGTCTTTTCGTGGTTGTGTAGTATTTTACAGTGAGGCAAACCTCTATCTGGTATTATCCGTGACTACTGAGGCTACACCATTAGGGGCTAGCCACCTACTCTGACAGTGTCCTCCATTAAAGGACATACAGCATTTTAAAAAGCAATCTGTGTCTCACTATCATTGAACTCAGACTGAACAGCAGGATCAAGAGAGACACACCACACACACATACACTAATAAGTGAGGATCAAGGGAGAGGTTCTTGGGAAGGTGTTCCCTGTACATGGGGTGCTGATGTGTAGAAGGTTCCCGCCAACTCTCAGCACCAGGGGCATAGACCAGAGGTTGCAAAGTAGAGTCCCTAGGGCCACACAGTATTCCCTACATTAGTTTAAACTCCTGCTGTGCCATAAAATCTGAATTAGTCATCAACTGTTTTAAGATCTGCAGACTCAAATTAAACCTTCCTGCTTCAGCCTCCCCAGGGCTGGGTTCACAGGTGTATACCATCATGCCCCAGTGAACCTTGTGATGTTCCTAAGGCTTCTTCCCGCCTGGATATGCAGAGCCCTCTTGCTCCCTAGTAGTGTTGCAGGATATTTGATCCCATTGTGAACCCTAAAAACCTGTTTCTTGTTCGGTGTGGTTAAGCCCTAACACACACTTTTAGTCCAGGAACTTTCTGTTTATTGTAAACAGGTGATTATGGTGTGGTTCAGCTCTAAGCACACACCTTTAATCCAAGAGCTTTCTGTACACAGAAACTCTAGGTCAAGAGGTGGAATAAGAAACCAGCTGACTGGGATTAAGTGGAAAGGAGGGCCATGGAGGTAAGAGCATTTAAGACAGTGTGCAAGAACAAGCTTTTTGGCTTTTTAGCTTTTGGCTTTTTCCTCCTGGGCTGTTGTGTGAGCTAGCAAGCTTTTGGTTTTGGGCTTTTACCTTTGAGATGTGGGCTGAGAAAGAAAGTTAGGTGGGTGCTTTCTCTGCCTCTCTGAACTAGCAGGTTTTTACCATCTGGCTTCTGAATCTTCACTGGTAAAATTAAACAGTTGGGATTTTTTTTCTCCATTAAACACCACAATAGTTGCTGTGTTCAGCCAAAACACAGAGAGCTAGGTCTGGAGAGATGGCTAATTGATTAAGAGCACTGGCTGGTCTTCCAGAGGTCCCAGGTTCAATTTCCAGCACCCACAATGCTGTCTAGAACTGTAGTCTCATGACATCTGCTGCCCTCTTCTGGTGTGAAGACGAAACAGCCATAATCAATAGACAAATCTTAAAGGGGAAAAAAAGACACAGAGAGTTCCCTGTGATCTGGAGCAGGGTCAGCTTTTGTGGTAAGGAGGACTAATTCCCTAGAATGTAGGTGAGTCTTAGCCAGGTGTGTGGCAGTTGTACCTCTGGAGGGTGGGGAGAAGTGGGGTTCTACTGGCCAGGACTCCAGCCTGTGGGCAGCAGGAGCAAGGCCTGCTCCAGCTGGAAAGCCTGTGTGGTCATCACGCCAATCAGAGGCCCTTCTAGGTTCACTCCACAAGGGACCGCAGGGTGGCTCAGGTCATCTCAGATAAGCTGCTCCCTGGGGACGCTCTGGGCCCAGGTGCCAGGAGATGCCCGGAGTCCCCGGGAACAGCACTGCAGGCCCGGGCCTCTGACCTGAGGCCTTGCCTCCTGGGAAGGCTCCCCTGTGGGATCAACGGAGTCTGGTGATCACACTTTAGAGCAGCCTGGACTGGCCAGTCTCTGGTTGCCCTGGGCCCAGGAACCTGGATCTAAACCCTGGCTCAACCCAGTTACCAGGTCCTTAGGGGATCGTGGGGGTTTTTGCCTTTGTTGTTGTTGTGTGACAGTCTCCTTCTGTAGCCCAGGCTGGCCCCAATCTAGAAATGCAGCTGAGGATAGCCTTGAACACCTTCCAAGGTCCAAGTGCCGGGACTTCAGGTGTGTGCCACCACATCTGGCATCGCACACACTTTATTTCATCTGCTTCCACGAAATTAACCAGGTGCCACTCATGATTTGTTCCGAAGTGCTGGAGCCGGAACCCAGACCCTGGCACACTTCTCTTCACAAGACACTGGAAGTGGCTCAACTCTGTAGTTCCTGAATTACACCACTCAAAGCCTTATGTAAAGTCCCGGGGGCAAGGGGCGGTGTGTGTGTGAGGAGTCACACTGAAGCTTAATGTGAAAGTGAGGTGGGGAGTTTCAGGCCTGCCTGGATTACTTTGTATCTCAAAAACGCCAGCAAGGAGCTGAGGATACAGCTTCCTAGGTAGAGTGACTGCCCAACGTGCACCAGACCTTGGGTTCAATGTCCCTCATAGAATAAACCAGTTGTAGCTTACACACTATAATCCTGGCACTAGAGAGGCAGAGGCAAGAGGACCCTGAGTTCTGGGTTATCCTTGGATACTGACCCCCTTAGGCCACATGAGATTGTGTCCCAAAAACACACACACACACACACACACACACGAAGTACAAAGAAAGAAGATGGGTGTAGTAGCATAGGCCTTTAATCCCAGCACTCAGCAAAGCAGAGGCAGGAGAATATGAGTTTAGAGGCCAGCCTGGTCTACAAAACCAGGATAGCCAAGGCTGTACAGAAAAATCTTGTCTCAAAAAACAAAACCAAACAACCAAACAACAACAAAAGAACATAAAAAGAAAAAAAGGGGGGATTAGGTAAATTAGAAAATCAGACTACTCTAGAAATAGCAAGAATGGCTTCCTTAGCCAGGTTAGGTGGCTGCTCATCTTTAATCCCAGCCCTCAGGAAGCAGAGGCAGGAATTGCATTTGAGGCCAGCCTGGCCTATACATGGTGAGTTACAGGACAGCCAGGACTATGTGGAGAAACCTGTCGCACAAAACCAAATGTTTTTGGTCGTCTTCTTTTAATTTATGTACTTATTTATTTTCTAAGGCTTCCATTCCAGCCCTGGATTCCTCTACGGCTCCCATTCTCTCCTCCAGCCCTGCCCCAGGACTGACCTGCACCCAGCCACTTACTGCCACTGGCTCCCGGCTGCTCCCCGGCCCGGAATAGCTTGTTCCACATTCCACTGGACACCTGCCCACACGACCTGCCCCCTCCTCCCGGTGCAGGAGGGGCAAGCACTTTGCCAGGGAACCCGAGGGCTTCAGAGAACCCTCTGGGTGTGTGAGGGCCAGCCAGCCATGCCTTTCCACTCTAGCGTCCCTCCACCAGGCCCTGCGTTTCTCCACCTGAGCTACGGCCCAGTCAGCACTGCTCCCTCATCCTCCAGAAGCCCCGAGTCTCATCCACCCCTGCTGCACTCCCCGGTCTGACTGACACGCACCCCGCAGAATGGTCCAAGACACAGGCAGTCTGACTTCACACCTCATTTCTGTATGTTTTTCTATTTGTGTGCACGCACAGAGGCCAGACGTTGGCGTCAGGTGTCTTCCTCAGTCGAGCTCCACTTTATTTGTTCAGCTCAGCAATTCTGACTGGAAGCCCTGGGAAAACCCCGCACCTCTGCGAACCACCCCCACCCCCATGCTGGGGTTAGAGACGTGGGTCCATCTAGTTTTTCATATGTCGGTGCTGGGGATCCGAATTCAGGTCTCCAAACTCCGGTCCTTGCGTCTCCTTAGCAACAGCGATCTCCCTGGCCCTTCTCCCCATTTCTTCTGTTCCTCAGCCACCAGGAAGAGGAGGTAAAACTATCCTGTGCAGCCAGTTGGTGCAAAATGTCCCTGTCCTCCTTAAGGGAGGGACCTGGAGCAGGCTGGGAGCACTGTCCTTAGGGTCATGTCCTCAGGTACCCAGGTTTAGACCAGCCCTGCCTGGTCAGAAAGATAGAGGCTTGGGTTCCTGGGATGAGGGTGAGCATGGTTGTCCCCAGACTGTGGCCTAGTGCCTCTGTCTTGGGCAGGTGCCTGCTTCCCTGCTGTGGATCTGGCCCAGCCCCTGACTGCAGGCTCATGTGATTGCAAAGTCACTGGTCCTTGCCATATCTCACTCACCCACCATAAAACCCCAGGGCTCACCACACCTGCAGAAGCGGTGTCACGGGACCTCTGTGCATTTCTGCGGCAGCTCAGGGCCTGCTCGGCACTCACAACCCCTGCCTGTGCTGCAGAGGGAGCTGTGACCCCATACCCACACTTCCCCTGAGTCTCTAAGCTTCCACTTGGCATCCACCTGGCTTGTGGACCCCTCTAGGGTAGCCAAGGACTCAGGAGGTAGAGCCGCCGTCTTCCAGGCCTCTCCACAGAGGGCTGAGTCAGTGAGAGGCTCCCTGAAGACTTCTGCTGGGACTTTCTTAGAAAGAAGAGGCTTGCTGAGTGGGCTGACGTCAGGAACCATCTCGTGGCAAGAACCCACCTAGGAATGATACCAACTGAGAGGCAACAAAACCAAAAATCCCTGAGCCGAGTTCCTGTTGCCATCCAGAGCAGCTGGAGCCAGCTGTACCTGAAGCTGTCACTACCATCAAGCTTCAGTCGCACAGCCAATACACCTTTCTCTCTCTCCTTCAACACAGAACTTGACTCCGTCAGACTGAATGCCAAAAATCAGTCCTAACTCATCCCTCTAAAATGGCTTCTTCCTCACTTCTCTTCCCGGACTCTGGCCCTTCGGAAGCAAAGGCTGGACAAGACTGTCCAGGCTAGAGCTCAGTTGCCTGTAAGTGCATCAGCTTTATAGGGTGACTAGCCAGCATGCACCCAGGGAAAGAAAACGCAAGCCCCGACTGTTCCTTCGTCCACTGGGCTCTCTGTTCCTATGGGAATGTCAGCATCTCCTCTCTGACCTTACCCCACCCCCAAAAGCGGCAGAAGCTGTGCCTTAGAAGGCCTGAGGCCCCTCCAGCTGCTGGCATTAAGAGCCTATCCTTGGGGTCCCTGAGGTCCCCTGGCGATTATCGATGTGTCAAACCCACAGTCCCTGTCTCCTGGCCCTGGGCCTCCCAACAGCTTGTCCTGTGGAGAGCAAGGCCTCCAGTGCTCGCTGCCTGCCTTTGCCTTCTTGTTAGTGTCTGCTGGGCATGTAGGGCTCACACTCCAGGCGGCCCTTAGCCACTCTGGGGAAGGACATTGTGGATAAATGTCCCAATGTCAACCTGTGGAAAGACAGCTCTGGGACGGTCCGGGCACTTCTCAGTTGCCCCAGCAGGGCTGAGCGTACTCAGTCTGAGGTGTGGCATTGTCACCAGGCCTCCTGTTCACCTTTCCTGCTTCCCTGACACACACTGCCTCAGGGTCACCTCTCAAGTGTAGGTCTCACCGCAAGCCCTGGCCACCACCTGTTCCTGAGAGACATGGGTGGACAATGTCTCACCATCCAGATAGTCTCTCCCTCCCCAGGGTAGCTGAACTGGTGCTCAGTCCTTCCCTTTTACAAGCCATAAACCCCGGGGAGCCCCCACAGCAATACTAATCCCTCAGATGCACACAAACGCCTCTGCCTTAGAAGCCTGCAGGACCTCGTGGACAGCGTGCTCTTCTATCTCACTGCCAACCAGCCACCTTCACTTTGATGTCTCCCTGAGGCTCCTCCCACCACGCTCCCCCTCCGTTTTCCAATCACACCCTGGAAAAGCTCCCTGAGCCCATCTCAGATGAGCCAACCTGTTTAATTCCCCTGATGGACAATGACTCATCTGTCAGTCATTGAACCCATAGAGCAGAAGGAAGAGAACAGACTCCCACAGTTGTCCTCTGATGTCTACACACTGTGGCACATGCATGCACACACACAAAAGATTTTTTTAAAAAAGTTAAAATCATTCACATATAATTCACACAGCATACTATCCACCCTTCAAAGAATAAAGTCCAGAGATTTGTAGAATATCCCGAGGTGTAAAACCACCACTGCCAGTCTAGTTCCAGAACATTTTCCTCATCATCTATTAGCCCTTCACCACTGCCCTAGTCCCTGCCCCAACATCTACATCCTGTCCTGGATCTGCCCAATCCAGACTTCTCAGACAAATGAAGTCACAAAGCATGTGGCCTCTGTGTCTGGCTACTCTCACTCATCATGAATTCTTCAAGGTTCACCTATGGGGTAGCGTGTGCTCATGACTCAGGCCTTTTCAGGGTTGAGTCATATTCCACATATTTCCCTATTCACTTCTTAATTGGATGTCCTCTATCTGTCAGATCTTATGACTAAACATTGTGTGGTCGTGTGTGTGTGTGTGTGTGTGTATGTGTGTGTGTGTGTGTATGTGAGAGAGAGAGAGAGAGAGAGAAACAGAGAGAGAAACAGAGAGAGAGAGACAGGGTTTCTCTGTGTAGCCTTGGCTGTCCTGGACCAGGGCTTTAGCTTTGTAGACCAGGCTGGCCTTGAAATCACAGCGATCTACCTGCCTCTGCCTCCCTAAGTGCTGGGATTAAGGGTGTGCACCACCGTGTCTGGCCATCTGTATAGTTTTTGTTACTGGGTATTATTTTTGCCTTTTGAGATGGGATCCCACACAACTTCGCCTAGAGTTTGCTGTGTAGTCAAGGATGACCTTAACCTCCTGATCCTCTGGCCTCACCTTCCTGAGTGATAGGATCACAGGTGTGAGCTATCATGCCAGCTTGCACAGGTTTTATTTTTTAAAATGTGTATATGTTGTCTGTCTATGTGGGTGTGTATGGACACACGTACGCCAGTTCTCATGGAGGCCAGCAGAGGGCACCAGATGCCCTGGAGCTGAGGTTACAAGCAGTTGTGAGCCTCCCAAAGTGAGTGCTGGGAGGATCAGGATCCCCTGGAAGAGCAGCAAGATCTCCTGACTGCTGAGCCGCCATCACTCCAGGGCCCCCTACAGGTAGGTTTTTAAATGGACTCATGTTCAGTTCTCTTGGTTATCTGTCTAGAACTTCCAGTCCCTATGGTAACAGAGATCATTGTCCTATGCTAAACATATGCTCCATGGGACAGCAACCAGGACTAGGCGGGTTCTGCCATCCCATCCTCTGTGCCTGCTACAGACAGTCAACAGTCACTGGAAGCTCAGCAGCCACCACTGAATTGCATGCCCTTGGCATGCTGGAGACCTGGCCTTCTGACCCAACTCTGCCCATGCCCAGTTGTGTGTCCTTGGGCCAACAGACACGCCCTCCCCTGTTTGTGCCTCCCACCTTCTAGGGTCCAATAGGAAAACCAAGGCAAGTCTGCTTGCCAGATGCCAGCCCACCACGCAGGTGCCCGCGCCACCTCAGCAGCAGCTTGCCGCTCACCTCAGCCTCCTCCTGTCCGTTCTGGCTGTGCTCACCCTGCAGCCTCTCTCGGAGCTTCCCAAGCTCTGCCCGCAGGCTGCCCATCTCCTGCTCCTTGGTCTGTAGGTCGGCCTCCAGCTCCACCTTCTGCTCGATCAGGGCCTTGCCCTGAGCCTCGACCACTGTGACGCGGTGCCGGAGGTCGTGGTTGATCTTCATTAGCCTCGTCTGCTGCTGCTGCAGCTGCAGAGACAAAGAGGCGCCCAGTGAGGCCGCATGTACAGTGAGCAGGTTGTATAGGAGCATCTAAACACATTCCAAATTTGTTTCTATTTTTATGACTCTTGATAAGGAATGATACACATGTGGGCTTTTATTTTTTTCAAGACAGGGTTTCTCTGTGTAGCCTTGGCTGTCCTAGAACTCACTCTGTAGACCAGGCTGGCCTGGAACTCACCTGCTTCTGCCTCCAGAGTGCTGGGATTAAAGGTGTGCACCACCACACCTGGCATGGGTTTTTTGTTTTTTTAATTTTTTTTAATTTATTTATTTTTATCTCAATCACAGGTTAGGTACTTTGAATCCCAGGCGTAGCCCCCTCCCCCATTCCCTCCTACCCTCCCACTCCCTCCCTCATCTCCTTCTTCCCCGCCCCCTGTTTTTTTTTTTTTAATAACTTTTTTTCATGTGAATGTGTTTTGCCTGTGTATGTTCCGAGCACCACATGTGTGCCTGACGCCTGTAAAGGCCAGAAGAGGGTGCCAGCTCTGACAGCGGAGCTGGAGCTGCTGCGACGACCTGTCATGTGGGTGTGGGGAACTAAACCCATGTCCTCGGGAAGACGGATGACCACTGAGCCATCATCGTTCCAGCTGGCTCCCATGGGCAATGACTGGAGGACCCTGGCTCTCGCTGGTGCCATGACGCAGGGAGTGTGGACTCAGGTTAGTGTTGGTCACTTACAGCCTCGACGTCCTCATTCTTCAAGCCCAGCTCCCTGTCTTTGGCTCGGATCTCATCCCTCTGCTTGTCCACTACCTCCTTCAGCCTCTTCATCACCTGCCGCTCTCGCTCTGACATGCCTGGTTGAAGGCAAGACCGGAGAGTGAGCCACCCCCCCTCAGCATAAGCCTCCCATAGTGTCACAATGCAAGATGGCCAGAACTCCCCCTCAAGGCCCAGTGTCCCCCTCACTTACCCCTCACAGACCCTGGTGCCTGCTTCTGCCTCCAGTTTCACCAAACACATTCCTACCTCACTGCCCCTCAGCTAGATGCCTTTCCTTTTGTCCTCCCTCGGCTCATGTGCATAAGATTCATCTGGTTGGTCCCTTCTGATGGATGGTTCCCCTCCCTCACACTGAGCCACTCCTTCCCCTTGCCTCACTTTCTCAGCACCTGGCAGTCCCAACACGGCCTGCCACCTGTCTGTGACAGACGTGGCCGCACACAGTGAGGGAGCCTCCAGAGCTCCCACTGACCCTGTAAGCCAGGCTGTGTGGCTCTAGGCTGTCTTCTGCCTTTGTTTCCAAATTGATAAAATAGGAGGGTAGCTGCGCCTACCCAGGGCAGATT
>CM053766.1:103543949-103604664 GCA_028658305.1 Pachyuromys duprasi
CCGGCGCCCTCGCCCTCGCCACGGCCCGGCCACCAGCGCTGCCGACGCCGCTGCTGCTGTTGCTGCCGCCGCCACCAGCGCCGCCGCGGCGCCCCGGGGAAGGGCCGGCGGCGCCCCAAGGCGCCCGCTTCGCCCATGGCCCGCAGCAGGCCGGGCGCCCGCGCGCGCCGCAGCCGGGGCCCGGAGCGAGGCCGGGGACGGCGCGGGCAGGGGCGGCGCTGCCAGGCGCCTGCGGGGCGGGCGCGAGAGCGCACGGCGGCCAATCCCGGCTCAGCGCGGCCCCTCGCGCGCGCGCGCCCCCGGCCACTCCCGCGCCGCGACTGCACGGCGACCCGAGCCCGTCGCAGGGTCGCGTCTGCATGCGTGGGACGTTCGCGTGAGTCCCGGGCGTCCGCCCTGCGCGCATCCCAGTGGAAGGTGGGGAGTCTCGGGGGGCCACAGAACCAGGAAGTGATGGGGCCCTCGTCCAAAGGCAAGCGAGCTTTGCCTGTGGCCGGTAGGAGGCCCCGAGGAGACTGGGAGCCCCGGCTGGCCTTGATAAGTTTGCTGGGGTGCTTCTCCTGCCATGCTATCTTGTTCAAGCCTCAACAGCCCAGGGAAGACAGATACCGTTATTACCTCTTTCCTACAGATGGGGAAACTGAGGCTCAGAAGCGAGGAACTGGCCAAGTTCTTGCAACCCGGGTTCCAGACCAAACCAACAGACCAGGGCGACTGCACTCCTAGCCACTACTCCTGACCTTTACAGATGAAGAAATTGAGGTTGGGGGAGCAACGGTGTGACAGAAGAGGTTAGGGAGCAGGTCACTCACCTTGTGCCCCTGCGGCCTCTCTAAGAAAAATGCCTAGGTAAGCAGGGTTCCAGGCACTCTGGTGACTGATTATATACTGCCTTGTGCCTGCCTGTCGCTGTGCGGTGGCTGTTAGGGCATGCTGGTTCACAGCCAAAGACTGGCTGTATTTGTGCAAAGTCATAGACAAACAAGACACTTGAAGGTACCCAGCTCTTGCCTCAGAACACATAGCCAAGTCACTTCCCGAGCCTGGCCCCTCTCGTCTTGGTAGCTAAACCCCCAAAGCCCAGTTTTGCATGACCTACCCGAGGGACCTTCCAACATATACAATAAAGGACTTTTGAGTGGGTGGGTGGGGAGTGCCTCTTTACCTTCTCTCCTGTTAAAAGGCCTGAGGAGGCTTACAGGACAAGCCACTCTCAGGAATTTAACACCTTATCAACTTGCTTTAATAAATTTCACAGAGGCCTACCCCAACCTCTTAACTTTCCAGAGCCTGCCACATTTAAATACTGAAGACTAAGACTAGGAGAAGTAAAAAAAGATACTAAAGTAACTTGCAGTGGTGGCATTCTCCTTTAATCCCAGCATCCCAGTACTAGGGAGACATGGGCATAGATCTCTGTGAGTTCAAGGCCAGCCTGGTCTACAAAGTGAATCCAGGACAGCCAGGGCTCTGTTACACAGAGAAACCCTGTCTGTCTGTCTGTCTGTCTGTCTGTCTGTCTGTCTGTCTGTCTGTCTCTCTCTCTCTCTCTCTCTCTCTCTCTCTCTCTCTATATATATATATATATATATATATATATATATATATATATATATATATATTAAAGTGACACTCAGTGGTAAAGCACACATCTAGCAAACAAAAAGCCTTGGGTTCAATCCCACATTCTGGAAATATTAAGTAGACAATGGGAACCATCCCGATTGACTGCACATAGCTCACACCTCCACTCTCCACTTGGCAGGCTAAGGCAGAATGATTACAAGTTGGAAGCCACTCTAGGCTGTAAAGTAAAACACTTAAAAAACAAGCAAACAAATGAAAAACAGCAACATAGAGATACAAACTCTACTGTTGTTAGGATCTCAGGGACAATAAACTGACAACAACATCAATAGCTAATGTAGCTTGAGTGTTTGCAGTTAGGACCTTCAATATGGCAGCATCCAGTTAAAACCTCTGATTATTATTGTACTATTATTCTTGTTTCACACCTATGGAAATTGAGGCTTAGAGCAATGACTTCTTTGCCTAAGAGCACTATGTCAAGGAAGAAATGGGATCAGAACCGGCTTCTGCTATGTAATCACATTTACCATAAAGCATTATTTCTCTTAAGCTGGGTACAGTGGCACACACCTATAATCCCAGCACTCAGGGAGGCAGAGGCTGGCGGGTCTCTGTGAGTTTGAAGCCAGCCTGGTTTACAAAGTGAGGCCAGAATAGCTAAGGCTACACAGAGAAACCCTGTCTTAAAAAAAAAAAAAAAGGAAAGAAAGAAAAGAACAAAGAAAGAAAGAAAAAGTGGTTCTCTTGAAATCAAACACTGGCATAAAATCCATTTACCAAACATTTACTGAATACCTACTTTGTTCCAACCTATGTATATGCAGCAGTGACCATAGACAGCTGGAGGGCAGTGGGGGAGTTGAGGGGAGCGAGAGGGGCTTTGTAGGCCATAGTGACTATTATGGAATTGATCGCAGGAGCAAGAGAGGAGGAGAAATAAAAGTCAGGTGATAAAAATCTGCATTCATATATATATGTAAAATATTTTTAGTTCTGAGCTATCTCTCCAGCCCAAAATCTGCATTCGTTAGCTGCTGAGAGATGATGAAAGTGGAAGAAAGGAGAGCAATTTGAAAAGGGCAGGAGAAACAGTAGATGAGCTCATCTTCCTCAAGATAAAGCATATGGTGGCTCATGCCTGGAAACTCTACACCAAAACAAGCCAAGATACTACACTTGGGTTGTAAATACCTTCCTGACTACAAAACTTCACTACAAATAAAATAACAACCAAAAAATGACAAGACAATCTTCAGAACAAGAGAAGCTACCTGTTATATGAGTAGATTGTTTAAACGACACAGTGGACTCTCAATGTGACTTGAACACCTTCTTTTGTTTCTTTCCTCTGCTTCCTTTTTTTCGGGGGAGAGGGGCAGGGAGGTCTCACACTGTGCCCTGACTAGCCTCAAAATCTCAGCGATTCTTCTGCCTCAGACTCCAAAGTTCTGAGATTGTAGGCATGAGCCATCACACCTGGTCAAAGACGCTCTTTCTAGGGGCTAAAGATGAAACTCAGTGACAGTGCTGACCTAGTGGGCACAAGTCTCCTTTTCAGCTCCACCATCACAAAAAAAACTCCCCCCAATGTAATTTTCTAGAGACAAAAGGCTGACCTTTTCATTTGACTTTCTATAAATGATATGGTTTTACAACCCTTAGTGTCTAATTTAATAATTTATAAGAGTACTGCAGACTCTCCAGGCTTAGCAGTACCCCAACTAGCACCCGGCTACTTGGGAAGCTGAGGTCTGAGGAGTGCCTGAAACCTGAGCTACATGGTAAGTCTGTTTTTGAACAAAAACAAAACCAGGCTCAGGCCAGGTACAGTGGCACGTCCTTAACTCCAGCACTCTGGAGGCAGAGGCAAGCAGATCTCCGTGAGTTTGAAGCTAGCCTTGTTTGCACAGTGAGTTCCCAGGCAGACACTGAGAGACCCTGTCTCAAAAAAAGAAGGGTGGTGGTAGAGAGGATAGGAAAGTGGAAGAGTGCTTGCATAGCAAGTGCGAGGCCCTCGGATCCAATACCAATAGCACTAACACACACACTTGCTCACATACTCACAAGTAATAAGTCAAAGGAGCAGACATCAGGCCATGAGGGTCGTGAGCCTTACTGGGCATGAGCTAGACAACTTTACTCTCAGCTCTGGCCAAGAAGGCGGCAGCAGCGGAACAGAGACAGCACAGACAAAGTGTGTGACTTCCGACTTCACCTTTGACTTATGAAGAACTATATGTGATAATTTATAGAAGTTATCTGTATTAACCAGTCATAAGGTGATGGAGAACAATGTTTACACAACATGCAGACAGAAGATGCTTCATAAAAAGGGCAATGCCAAAGGCTGGCCTGAAGCTGACCTGCACTGGTGCAGAAGCCAGCATTTAAATAATATAAGGATACCCTTTACACAGTGTACAAAGGCATCACCCCAGCCCTCGAAGGCCTGGAGTCCCGGCACTCTGGGAGGCAGTCAGGGGGACCTCGGTGAGTTCCAGGACACCAAAGGCTATACAGAGAAACCCTGTCTCAAGAAACCAAAAACCAAAACAAAAAGAAGGCATTATCCTATCATAACTGAGATAATAAAATGTTTGCATCTCAATAAATATTCCTGTATTTCAATAACGGTTTTCTCAAGCCAAGTTTTTTGTTGTTGTTTTGGTGTTTCTAGACAAAGAGTTTCTCTGTGTAACCCTGGCTGTCCTGGAACTCAGTCTGTAGCCCAGGCTGGCCTGGAACTCAGAGATCCACCTACCTCTGCCTTCTGAGTAGTGGGACTAAAAGCTTTTCACCATCCTACACACAGTGCTCAGTCAAATCAAGTTTTCCTCCCACACACAAATTATTTTTCCTAATGTAGTGGTGTTTTGCCTGAATGTATGTCAGTGTCCTACATGTGTGCAGGGCCCCTGCAGCTCAGAATGTTTTCATGTGGCAGCACAGATAGATGCCTGGTGATTAAGAACACTGGCTGCTCTTCTGGAGGAGCCAGGTTTGATTCTCAGCACCCACGTGGCTGTTCACAACCTTCTGTAGCTCCAGTTCCCAGGGGTCTGGCACTGTGTTGTGTCCTGGCCTCTGTGGTCACCAGGCACACATGGTACACAAAACACACATGGACAAAACACATTAAATAACAATAGTAAAGTTTTAAAAGTTATAAAGTTTTATGGTAATAGGAAAAGTGAACTAGGAAGTTATAACTAAGATAATCAGACAACTTAAATATACTTTTAGATACTTTTTTTTCCAAGAAAAATGGAATGTTACACTTGGCATGGTGGTATATGTCTAAAATCCCTGAACTTGAGAGGTAAGGGAAAGAGGATCACTCCAAGTTTGATGCCAGCCTGGTCTAGATAACAAGTTCCACTTCAGTCAGGACTACATAGTGACACTGTCTCAAAAAAAGAAAAAAAAAAAAAAAAGAAAAGAAAGGTGCTGGAGTCAAGAAAGGGGAGGGAGGAAAGGGTGAAACCAGTATTAATTTTTCTCTAGGTAATGAAACACTTTAGCGGGAAATTCACTATGCCTCATTCCTGGTTAGCATCTGAGGAAATCCTGTCTGCAAAGACCCTGTAAGTGCTAGGAGAATAAATGATGCAATCGGGTGCAGAGCATACCAAGGGACCCAATAAATATTCCCTGAATGGATGGCGAATTAATCTATGATTGTTGCTCTATAGAGCACACTGCATTAAGGGAAAATTCCACTAACACGAGAGGTCTAGGCATTTCGAGAAAAAAGCAATACTCCAACTTATAAAAACTATAAACAAAACCAACGGATTCTCCAGTCACGCTCAGGTTTTAGGTCCTTTTGCGTGCGACACAGCGGGTAGAAATAGCAAACGGGTGGAGATCCCTTTGCCGCATAACGTGGGCTTTTGTCCTGACAGCAAATTATATCTTCAAAGATGGACTTGCCTGGCGTGGCTGCACGAGTCCACCCCTGCCATCCCATGTGGGCTCAAGTCCTGCCCAGCTTAGGGGTGAAGGGCTCCTCCGCTAGACACCCGGGGTACCCGATTCACCCCGAAATGAACCGCTTGGACCCGGCCTGACCTTGCGGTGCAAAGATGACTCAGGGGCGCGCACTGCCCAAGATGCAGGTCAGCAATCTGCACCCTGCCTCGGGGTCACCTCCTCCGGCGGCCAGGCTCGCGGCATCAGTAACAACCGTTCCCTGGAGGGGCGCTGCGCTCAAGTTTCCCATGAGCTTGGACCTAAGGGATATGCCAGCTCCGCGGAGACTGGCTGAACCACAGGCTCCCGCGCGACCACAAAAAGCGGGGAAAGTTGGGAAAGCGCTGCCCAACAAGGGGAATGGCCTCCGGGGGCACCCAGGGTGCCCTGTCCCTGCGGGTCCCCGCACTCCACCGTCGGAGGATGCCAGTGAGCGGCCTCTCCCGCGCCCTGCGCTCCCTGCAGTGCGGCTCACCGCCTGGCAGTCCCCACGCGCTGGCCACCCTAGCAAATACCTCTAGCCATGGCCCGGCTCTGTCACCGCCTGGAATCTCCCGGGAAACCCAGCTTTCGAAAAAAGTTGCAACAACTGTAGCCAACTGCTCGGCCAGACCGCGGCTGGGGGTGCTGATTGGCGCTGCCGCCCGCTCTTTCTCGGAGCACCCACTGTGATTGGCGGGCTCGAGGCCAGGGCCCGCCCTCCTCCCCGCCTCTCTGCAAGGGGACGGGCCTGCAGCCAGGTGGGAGGGGGGCGCTTTAAATTTGATCATCTCCTGGCATTGATTGGCCGAGAAAAAAAAACACTCCTCAGTTGCTATTGGAAGGGAGGGGCCGTAAGCTCCTCCCTCTCCCGGCTTACGCTCCAGCTTGGGTTCGTCAATCTCCAGTTGGAGGATCCGATTGGGGGGGGGGGGATTTGATCAGGAACTTCCGGTTTGCTTTAGGCTTGACCGGAAACCAGACCTTTGACCTGTCGACCTCTCTTCATGCTCTCGGGCAGCGTAAAGCGCTCAGAAGTTTTTGTCACCTCCGTCACCTTGACGTCCGCCCTCAGTCTGGCACTTTGGTTCGAATTCCTACGTTGCAAAGGCTTACAGCAAAAAGTATGTTCTTCCAGTATGTAGACTCTGATGGTACAACTGGATCAGTGGGTAAACTCAGAACCTCAAACGTGCAGCGCAAACTGTTTTACAGGGGTAATAGACTCCAGAAAATTCATTTGCTGCCCAGAATCACCAAATAGTTTCCCTTCAGGGCCTGGGTAGATATCAGGAGTGACGGCCAGCTACAGAGTCCAAAAAAAAAAAAACAAACCTCGAGGAAAGCAATGAAAACCCAAGGTCCCAGATAAGCACAAGTATCCTGAGTGTTCTTGGCTTTAGACGCAGGGAAGGTGTCACTACCTATTTTCTTTGTAGACTAAGAACATTTGGTTTGCCCTACCATTGTCAAAGATCTTAACCACTGCACTAGGGTAGCAGGAAAGCAAAGTGAGCTTAGAGGGCACGGTGGGTAAAAGTACCTGCTTGTCACCAAGCCTGATGTTCTGAGTTTATCATTGGGATACACGTGGTAGAAGGATAGAACGGACTCCTGAGGTTGTCCTGACATCCACACACATACAAATACACAGCGACACAAAATAAAATTTAACATGTAATAATAATAGTAAAATCCACACAGGTCAGGTGTGGTGTCACATGCCTTTAATCCCAGCACTCCGGAGGCAGAGGCTGGTGGATCTTTTCCTTCAAGGCCAGCCCTGGTCTACAGAATGAGTTCCAGGGCAGCCTGGACTAAACATAGAGACCCTGTCTGGAAGCAAACAAAAGTTTCCAAGCTTAGGAGGTCTCTGAAAAGAACTGGCAAGTGTATCTCAGGCTCAGAGTTCCACTGCCTGAGGCAGAAGAAATCCTAAAGGAAGGACCTAAAGTGTTCTTCACCTAAGGTGCTCAGCAGACAGCTTCTCCTGAGACTCCTCCACCCACGCAGCTCTGCTCACCCCACCGGAACCCTCTCCTGCAGCCTGCTGGGTGGAACCTGCTTCAAGTATGTGTCACCTCAGTTCCCTCCAAGCTGCCTCTTTTTATTTTCCTGGTAAAATCCTCTTAAAGGATTTGCTCTTTTCTTTCCTTTTTATTTACATCTATTTATGCACATGAGTGCTCTGTTTGCATGTGTGCCTGCATGATGTAAGAGGGCATCAGATCCCATTTTGATAGTTTTGAGTCACCATTTGGTTTCTGGGAATTGAACTCAGGACCTCTGGAAGATCAGTGCTCTTGATCCCTGAGCCATCTCTCCAGCCACCAACCTGCTGTTTTCAGTCCTCTAAACTGGGTGCTGCTGCTCCTGCCTGTAAATCCCGAACCCTGAGCCTTTGGCCCCTATGGTAGCTCACACCCACCAGTTCAAGGGGATCACACACTCTGTTCTGGCCTCCAAGGGCATCAGGCATACAAGTGGTTCACAGACATGCAGGCAAAACACCTATAATATCGAAATGAATTTTTTAATTAAAAAGAGTGAAAGAGAGGCTCGTCTTTAATGCTAGCACAAAGGAGGCAGAGGCAGGTGGATCCCTGAATTTGAGGCCAGCCTGGTCTTTGTATTGAGTTCCAGGACTGCATAGACCCTATCTCAAACAAACAAACAGGAGAATTTGAGGCCATCTTATATACATATGTACAGAATAATTATTCATTCATTTTCAAGACAGGGTTTTTCTGTGTAGCCCTGGCTGTCCTTGAATTAGATCTATATACCAGAATAGGATAGAATAGGAACTCAAGAGATCTGCCTGTCTAGTGCTGGGATTAAAGACGTGCACACCATACCCAGCTTAATATAAAACATAGTTTTAGAGGGCTGGAGAGACAGCTCAGCAGTTCTGAGCACTTGTTGCTCTTCCACAGGACCCACATTGATGACTCTCAGTGTTCTATAATTCCAGTTCCGGGGGATCCAATACTCTTTCAGCCTCTGTGGGCACTTTATGTACTTGGTGCATAGACACACAGGGAAAACACCTACATACATTTTTGTTGTTGTTTTTCGAGACAGGGTTTCTCTATAATTACACTGGCTGTCTGGTAACTCACTTTAGACCAACCAGGATTCACAGAGATCCACCTGCCTCTGTCTCCCAAGTGCTGGGATTTAAAGTGTGTGCCACCACATCCAGCTACCCATAAACATTTTTTAACCTAAAAATATCATTTAAAATTTAAAAAGAAGTAATGTGAATGTGGTGGCAAATTTCTATAAGTTTGTCAAATAAGAGACTGAGGCAGGAAATTGGGAGTTCAATACTAGCTGGGAATACATGGACCTTTCCTCAAAATAAAAACAACAACAAAACTATAAATATATTAAATTATTTAAAAAGATGTAAAGTGGGATATTAAAATTTTAAATATCAGAATGAAATGTATCTAGAGACTTCTCATGTGTGTGCAGGTGCAGGTAAAAAATAGAGGCAATCCTTGGATGTGTTTCCTCAGATGCGTTCAATAGGGCCTCTCACTGGCACGGAGCTAAAGCATGCTATGCCCACTGGCCATTGAGCCTCAGGGTCCCGCCTGTCTCCGTCATCACCTCCCCATTTATGGGATTACAAGAATGAACCACAATGTCCAGCTCCAAAAATAAAAATAGAAAAGCATGGAGGTAGTAGCCTGGGGATCAAACTCAGGTCCACCTCAAGCTCCTTCTTTTCTTTTCTATCTGCATGTACACCACACACCAGAAGACGGCACAAGATCTCATTACAGATGGTTGTGAGGCACCATGTGGGTGCTGGGAATTGAACTCAGGACCTCTGGGAAGGCAGGCAGTGCTCTTATCCTCTGAGCCATCTCTCCAGCCCCTCAAGCTCTTTTTCAACTGACATGTCCCCAGCCCACCCTGTTCCTTTTTGACACAGGGTATCACTCTGTAGCCCTGGATGGCTTGGTCCTCACTACTTATCCAAGGCTGTCCTCGAATTCACAGAGATTGGTGGGCTGCCCTCCAGAGTCCTGGGATTGCTGTCCTGGGCTGCCACACCCAACTAACTTTTGCTCTTTTATTCTGTCCTTACCTTTATGATCACACTAAGTTGCTAATATCTCAGAATAAATAGGAAGGTTTAATAGCCTGAGATGTCAGTATCCTGGAGCCATGTCGGGGGCCTAGTCCCTGTGGATATAGAGGGGCTTACACATGTCCCACTTGGCAAAGCTTAATGGCGCAGTGGTTACGATTCTGAATTACTCTTCCAGAGGACTAAAGTCTGAGTTCCAGAACCTATGTCAGGTGCCTCACAACTTTCTGTACCTCTAGCTCCTGGGTGTCTGATGCCTATGGCCTCAGTAGGTACCCACACACATGTGTTGTACACTCATAGAAGCACACACATTTAAACAAAAAAAAATGTATAAATGATGCTAGCATGACAATTGCCACAGGAAACAGCTAGTGTGATGGCCTTGCAGCCATCATAGGAAAGGAGGTCTAAGCCAGGGATGGTGGCATGCATCTTGCCTTTAGTGCCAGCACTGGAGAGGCAGAGGCAGGCAGATTCCTGTGAGTTTGAGCCCAGCCTGGTCTATAGAGCGAGTCCAGAACAGCCAGGACTACACAGAGAGACCCTGTCTTGAAAAGCAAACAAAGAAACAAAATAATAAAAAGAGTGCTATTCTTGCAGGGGACCTGGGTTTGGTTCCCAGCTGAGATCTGATGCCCTCTTTTGTCCTCAGTGGACACCAGACATATAAGTGGTGAGCGTCTATAGATGCGGGCAACACGCACACATAAAACAACAATAAATAAACCTAAAAAATAAGAATAGGAGGAGGAAGAGGAGAGCGCTGTTGCTAGGATGTTACACAGACATCTGTAATCCCAGTGCTGAGAGGCCAAGCCAGGAACATGTGGCGGTCAAGGCTAAGTTGAGCTACCCAGAAAAGCCTTGTGTCAAGGACTACACACGCACGCACACGCACACCAAACTGTTGTTGTCAGCTGCTGGCCGCACTATTATAAGTGTGACTTCACTTTTTGCTGGATTAATGCCCACTAGATTATATAGGCACTGGTCTCAGCAGAAGAGGAATCTCTTGTTTTCTTGCCTTTTGCTACCTCCCCACTAACGTGTAAGTATGCTTGTAGACACAGGATGAAGTGAGAAGTGCTTGGGGAATAGTCAACACTTTTTCCAAATAACATTCTCAGTTGTCTGCTTTCAGCAGCATCTTTTTGGTATCTGGTCCTCTTGCTCTGCTAATTATATAAACTTTCAAAGGAATACATTTTTGTTTTAATTTATGTATGACCTGTGCACTGAGCACAGTTCAGTTAAATATGATTTTCTGCTCTCTGTTTGAGCAGGTAAAGAATCTGTTTTTCTGTATTGCCAGAGCCCACCAACAAAGTTGAACAGTTCCTAAGTGGGGAGTGAGGATTGAAATAAATAACACAAGTCACATGGGACCAGGACACATTGAATAGTAGAAAAAAACTGCTGAATTAAAACAGCCTGTATATTTTAAACATATGTTGACCTCAGAATGGAACCCAGGATATGTGTTATGTTGGGGAAGAGGTTTTGCCTTTATTACCAAAGGAGAAGAAAAGATGTGGATATCATCAAAACTGATAAAGATTAGATTAGAATATTAGAAACCTCTTGAACAAGGAGAGGTAATAGTTCATCAGACAGCTTGGTCATTGAGTCCAAAGTAACTATAAAGACTAACAAATGCCTTTTATTTGATCAGGCATGAAAAAACAAAAATAAAAAGTAATTATATTTTCAAGTGATAATTTACCAAAGGCATGCTTGCCTTACTTGCTTGAAATGAAAAATGGGTTTTCTTAAACCACATGTCTTAATTCCATGCTAGAATGTTAGACTGTAGCAGGGTGGGATGGTACATACCTATAATCCCAGCACTTAGGGAGGCAGAGGCAGGCAGATTTCTGTGAGTTCAAGGCCAGCCTGGTCTACAAAGCAAGTCTAGGACAGCCTAAACTACACAGAGAAACCCTGTCTTGAAAAACAAAACAGGAAAAAAAAAAAAGGCTGGTTGTGGTAATCACAGCATTCAGGCAGGCAGAGGCAGGCGGATCTTTTTGAGTTCAAGGCCAGCCTGGTCTACAAAATGACCAGGATAGCCAAGACTATACAGAGAAGCCCTGTCTCAAAAACAAAGAAACAAACAAACAAAAAAACCCCAAAAGCCCAAAATATTAGACTGTAGATTGGCATGGGCATGTAGCCCACACCATCTTGGACAACTTTTGGTTGCAAAGAATTTTTTTTTTTTTTTTTTACCCTAAGCAATATATAACCTGCCAAAAATGATCCCTCCAGAGTTAGGGTTGGGGCAGGCTTTTGTTTGTTTGTTTTGTTTTTTAATCTTCCAGGAGAATAAAAGCATCCAGCTAAACAATCCAGAGACCACTGCACAAGTGAAACATCTGAAGAGAAAGGACAGATTATCAAGAGAAAATGTCCCAAGAAGAGCGAGTTGTCCAAGTGGTATTGCCCACCTCCTGTTGACCAGTCTGAACTGAACTGGACCCGTGGGAGCCCTGGCACCCATGTTACCATCTCGCCCGAGTGGCCACCCCTTTCTGCTGACCACCATCTGTTGTGGGCCTAGGGCCTGACAGCCCCAGTGGGTGCTTCCTTCTTTCTTCCTGCCTGGCAGCTAGGCCTTACACGGAAATTCCCAAATGCTTGTCTCTGCTGCCCTCTACAGACATAGTGGCAAACGGTCCTTATGTGTTCCCAATTCAATTAAAAATTAAAGCTGGCTTTGGGGTTGGTGCATGGTTCTCTTCTCTAAACTCACACCTGCTTGTTAAAGGGAAATCCCAAATCTCTGTCTCATATCAGAAGAGCCACTGGTATGGGACAGAGGAAAACAGAAAATAAGGGACTATTCTATCGTCACTAATCTAATAGTCTTTTGGTTTTCATTTGACTCTCTAAAACTTTTCTTAAGGTATAAATATCTCAAAATCTTTAAGATTACTGTGCATATATGAAATTTCTATCATGATCCTCGTAGTCATACAGAATACTAACTAATTCTAGAAATAAGCTTCCTCTAGCTTCCTATACTTACCTTTAGGTTAGAATCTGAAGCAGGTGACTAGGGAAAAAAGTTCGTGTACCTCAGATGGACTTAATAGATTGTGCTCCTCAAACCTGGACATTTGCTGAATATGGCATTTGAAATGCTTAATTTTAAAATGATAAACCATGACCATTCCTAACAGTAACCTTTGAGGTCTCCAAGAAAAGATGGGGCCCTGCAACTACAAGCCCACCTGGATTGTATTAATGTAAACACCGGTCATAAATACCCTATGCCTCTTCTGCTACCAGGTTCTGTGCAAACAAGGGACACTTTTGGGTTGACTGCTGTGCTCTACCTTACCAGGATTGCCTCTAAGTTGACAAACACCACCCAAAGATCAGTTTAAGACTACACACTACTCAGGATATTCAAATTGCTTAGTTCATAGGAGACCAACACCAACACTAACATTTTTCAGAACTTTGAACTCAGAAAAACTTAATTCCAAGATTGCCAAATACAACCAAGCTGGACATTGTGGAAAGCTTGGCAGAAATTGCTTCATTGTTGTTAATAGTTTTACTGCATTATACTCAAAACCTTTCCTTTTTATTTAGGCAAAGGGGGGGGGCAATGTCACAGAATATTTGATCATACCTTGAACCCAGAGATTGTGTTATTTACTGGAAAAACCTGTTTCTGGTTGTGATGTGGGTCAGCCTTAGCACACACCTTTAATTCAAGATCTTTCTGCTTGAGTATTGTAAACAAGATTAATAAAGTCAACCATAGGTCAAGAGGTGGAACAAGCAACAAGTTGACAGGAATTGAACACAGGATTATTTAAAGAAAAACATGGAGGGGTTCCGGAGAGATGGCTCAGAGGTTAAGAACACTCGCTGTTTTTCCAAAGGTCCTGAGTTCAATACCCAGCAACCAGGTTGTGGCTCACAACCATCTATAGCAAGATCTGATGTGCAGGCAGAATGTTGAATAAATAATAAATTAATCTAGGGCTGGAGAGATGGCTCAGAGGTTAAGAGCAGTGGTTGCTCTTCCAGAGGTCATGAGTTCAATTCCCAGCAACCACATGGTGGCTCACAACCACCTATAATGGTGCCCTCTTCTGGTGTGCAGGTGTACGTGCAGAACAACATTGTATATCTAATAAAGAAAATAAATTTAAAAAAAAGTATTTAAAAAAATAAATTAATCTAAAAAATGATGGAGAGTAAGAGGGACTCAAGAGAAGGGATAGAGAGTGGCACAGGAAGTAGAAAGGAGGGCCATTCAGTTTGAGGAGTCTTATTTGAGAAGGGGTCATTCTTTTCTGGTATGTTGCCTGAGGAGGAAGGTCAGGTGGGTATTTTTTTCTCTGCCTCTCTGAGCTAGCAGGCTTTAAATGAGCATCTGGTTCACCAGTATTTATTGGTAAAAATCAAATGATTGAGATTTTGATAAAAACAACAACCTGGAACTACATTAATGCCATGTACCCTGGTCTAATCATTGTACAATGTATACATATACTGAAATGTCACAAGGTACTTTCTTTCTTTTATTATTTATTACAATTTATTCACTTTGTATCCTGGCTGTCCCCACAAGGTACTTTTTAATATGTACAGTTCTTAAGGCAATTACAAATGTATACTGTTGTTTTATAAAAATGCAAATCCCAACCATTTTACCAATAAAGACTTAAGAGTCAGATGCTGTGGTGAAAACCTGCCAGCTCATAGAGACAGAGAAAGCACCCAGCTGATCTTCCTTCTTAGCTCAGGTATGGATGGAAAAAAACCAAAAGGCTCACTAGCTCAACTGACAGTCTAGGAGCAAAAGGCCAAAAAACCCAAGGCCAAAGGCTTGCTAGCTCAAAGTCCAAAAAGCCAGGGAGCTGAGGAGCTGAAGCCTAAGCTAAAGCCAGAGCTTGAGCTAAAAGCTCTGCTTCTCCATGCTGTCTTAAACACCCCTCAACTCAAAGTCCCTCCTACTCTTTAATCCCTGTCAACTGCTCTGCCTCTTGACCTAGGGTTAAGTTTATTAAATCCTGTGTACGATTGCATTAAAGGTGTATACTAGGGCTGGGTGAACCACACCATAATCACCTGTTTACAATAAAAAGTTCTTGGATTAAAGGTGTGTGCTAGGGCTTAACTACACCAAACAAAAAATAGGGTTTTACAGTTCACAATTTTGGGATTTATAACGGGATCAAATATCCTGCAACAGTATATATATATATATATATATATATATGTGTGTGTGTGTGTGTGTGTGTGTGTGTGTGTGTGTGTTCGTGTTCGTTTTGTTTTGTTTTTTTCTTTGTATAGCCCTGTCTGGCCTGGAACTTGCTGTGTAGATCAGGCTGGCTTCAAACTCAGAGATCTGCCTGCCTCTGTCTCCCAGTGCTGGGACTAAAGGTGGCACAAGCCACCACCCCACCACCGCCTGTCTGCAAATGCATTTGTGGTAAGAAAACACTGAGGATTAAAAAAGAAAAGAAAACACCGAGGGACTGTAGAATTGGTTCAGTGATTAAGAGCATTTGTTGGAGAGATCGCTCAGTGGTTAAGGGCATTGGCTGCTCTTGCAGAGGTCATGAGTTCAATTCCTAGTAACCACATGATGGCTCCCAACCTTCTAGAATGAGATCTGGCGCCCTCTTCTGGCATGAAGGCAGAACACTGTATACATAACGAATAAATAACTCTTAAATGCTCTTGCACAGGTCCTGGGCTCAGTCCTCTGAGTGCTGCTTTTGCAAGCATATCTGGTCTTAGAATTCTTCAGTGCTAGTAGATAAGAACACAAATACGGGGCTGGGGGCTAGTGGAGCATGCCATTAATACCAGCACTCAGGAGGCAGAGACAGGTGGATTTCTAGGTTCATGCCAGCCTAGTTTACAGACTGAGTTCCAGGACAGCCAGAACTGCACTGAGAAGCCCTGTCTTGAAAAAAAAACAAAGATCAACCCACAAAACTGTAATTGAAAAATTTGCATACAAAGTTAGAATTATTATTGCTCTATGTACTTTCCCTGCTGTCATTGTTTTTCTTAACTCGACATAAATCTAGACATATTTGGAAAAGAGCAATCTCAATTGAGGAATAGATTGGCCTAAGAGGACATCTGTGGGGCACTTTCTTAATTGCCCAGTTGATGTAAGAGCCCATCCCTCTGTGTGTCTGGGCTGTATAAGCAAGCAAGCAGATGAACTTCCTACAGTCTACATTTCAGTTCCTAATTCTAGGGTCTTGTCTTAGCCTGCCTCAACGATGGGCTATATAATGTAAGATGAAATAAACTGTTTTTTTCCTTTAGTCGGTTTTGGTGATTATTTTATCCTAGCAACAGAAAACCAAAGTAAAACATATACCAGTATTTTTTTCTGGAAAAGGTCACACACCTTTTTTATTTTTATTTTTTTGTAAGCAGGGTTTCTCCGTGTAGCCTTGGCTTTCTTTGAGCGTGCTCTGTAGATGAGGCTGGCCTTGAACCAAGAGATCTGCCTGCCTCTGTCGCCTGAGTACTGCGATTGATTAAAGACCTGCGCCACCAAGCCCAGATGAGTTCACAGACTTTAACCTCAACTGCCAAAACGATTGTGCAACGTTTGCTTTTAGCACAGAGCAAAACACATGTATAGCCGTAAGGGGGCAAGAATTATCCAAGCGTGTCTGTTACCTAAGTAACAAAGTCAAACAGCATTCTCAGAATGACTTTATAAAAGGGTGACCAAGAAGTTAATGTATTTAGTCTGCAAGACAACGTAACAATAACGAAAACATGAAAATAGGGAGGAGTGGCAGAGGAAGCCACAGTATGCAGCAATCGCTAACGCAGAGTAATGGTGGATGCAGGTGTCTGGGCCGCTGCGAAGGGGCTCTGGAGAATCGGTTACTGTCTGGCTTGATTCTACAGGACCACGGAGGCTCGTGGCGGTTTTCGAGTCAATAAAGTTGAATAAATCTCAAGAGAGCTTCACAAGCAAGGATTACACTAATATATATATATTTCTAGCATGCTCAATGAAGATCTCGTCAAGTGACAGAAACTCCACAAGGACAGGCCGCAGGTATGCACTGCCAAGGTTCTGAAAATAGCCCTGAGCCCTCTGCAACCACGGCAGGTGCGTGGCGCATGCGCACAGGCTGACCTCCCGGTGGCCCCCAGGAGAAGCCGACCTTCTTCCCGACAGCCCGCGGAGCGCAACGGGTGGGGAAACGTTAATCTCGCGAGTTGTTAAGTGGGGACGGCGGAAGTAGCGGACACGTGACTGTCCTAGGCCGCCTTGGCCTGCCCCCTCCCCCTTCTCGGAAACCCGGCCCCCTCACCCTTCGCCCACCCCGGAGCTGCCGTAATGGACAGTTTGGGATCTGGAATTCTCTTGGATCCCATCATTGGTACCAGGCTAGCGGGACCCAGCGGAGTCCGGTTTTGGAGTCAAAGGCAGAGGGGGCGGTCACGATGGGGGGGAGGAATCCGCTCCCTTCACCTAGTGAGGAGGCGGGGCGGAGAGGAGACGGAACGGGGGGCGGCGGCGGGGAAGTCACGTGGGGTGTGGCGCGCACTCTGTGCGCGCGGCGCCTGACCAGTCACCCCGCCCCCTCTTCCTGTGGGGCGGGGAGTTCGGGGGGAGGGGCGTCAAGATGGCGGCGGGGAGGTAGGCAGAGCCGGACGCCGCTTCTGCCGCCGCCGCCGCCGCCTCCGCTTCGGTCGCCTCCGGCTCCTCACACGCTCACGAACCGGGAGAAGGTATTCTTTCGTCGGGTCCGGCGGGGAAAGTAAGTCCTTCCCTCGGCCCTTTTCTCCCTTCACGCTCGTTCTCCCGGACAGCCTCCCACTCCCACCGCGGCTCCTCGGGGTCCGTGTGGGGCCGGCTGTGGGGGGGAGGGAAGGCGGCCACTTCGCTGCTGTCGGCGCCTCGTTCGCTCGCTGATCGGTGGCTTCCTGCCGGTCGCCCGGTTGATTCCGGCGTTCTCCGCCAGGCATCGCTGGCCCTGCAGGAGTCCCGCTGTCCTGAGCCGGAGAGCAGCTCCGAGGCCGGGCAGCCCGGCCCTCCGCACGCCGCCTCCACTGAGGGGGATCGCTTCCTCGCCTCCTCTCCTCTCGTGGAGCCCGGGCGGGCAACGAAAGTGAAGGCGAGACCTTTATTAGGGTCCCGCTGGCCCATTGCTTCCGGGAGCGGGAGGAGGCAGCGGGACGCCCGCCCTGACCTCGGTCCGGCAAGGCGACTGGGGTGCGTGGGACACGTGGGGGACATCTTCACGCCTTGCCGTGGTGGGCTTGGCTTTCCCTGGAGTGAGTGAGTGCACCTTCGTTCTCCGAGCTCATTTCATGCTGAGGGCGATGGCGGTTGGGAATCTGCTCACCTTTGCAGTGTTGGGTCTAGTGAGCACCCAAGTTCCTCAGAGCCTTGTCTACCGGTGTTTTCCTGGGAGTGCCGTGGGATGGGCTCCACCACTCTGAAGCCTTGGAGTGATTGTTGCTTCCCTGACCCCGGCATCAGCTCCTCCCCTTTCTGTCCCGGCTTTGTGCTTCTGTTTGGTTAATGTTTGCGGACCACTAAGTTGGTGCTCCCATATAAAAAGCTCTTTTTATGTGCTTGCTCAGTTTACTGTGGGAGGCTTTTGTTTGGGGGAGTCGCTGGTTGAGGATCGGGCGAGCGCCGGGCGGGGGGGAGCTGGAGATAAAATGAGAGCTCAAGAAAGCATCGTTTTTTATCCATTGAATTGCCCAGCCAATTGTAGCCGCACCCGGAAGTTTGTGCTGAACACGTGTTGAGGGAAGGTTGAAAAAACGGGTCCCCTTTGACCTTTAAACTTCGATTGTTCGAAGTGTATGTTGAGACTTTAAGGATTAAAGGTGGAAGGCTTGTAAACAATTTCCCCAGACAGTCCATCCAACTGTCAAACCAAAGTGCCCTAGGTCAGTCAGTTTATTTAGCATTTGCATATAGTTCTGCCCGTTAACAGTCCCAATGTCAATGTTGATTTTCACAAGCATTGGGGAAAGAAAGAATCACTTACACAGAATTTCTGGAGTGAAATGGCATTTACAGAGGTGACTTCAGAGGGACAATTTTGATAGCAGAGGAATGTTAATTTCCTTTTTTTCTGAAGTGTTTTTTTTCCCAGGCATTCCCTGATGGGAGAAGGCTTCTGTTTCTGCTTGCAGTTTAATTTCATTCAGTGCAAATCCCTTCAGAATTTTAAGTCTGTCTTCACTTTAATGTTGAAAAAGAGAGTCTAATATTTATTGGTTTGAATAGTACATGTTCGCAGTTTTGTATGTCTTAATTTTTTTGAAGTTACTACTTAAAAATGGTCAGTGTGGGCTGGATGTGGAGGTGCATGCCTCTAATCCCAGCACTGGGGAGGCAGAGGCAGGTGGATCTTCCTGAGATAGAGTCTGACAGCCAGGGCTACACAGAGAAACCATGTTTCTAAAAACCAAACAGAAAAAAGGGCTATGTAGAGACTGTTGATTCTATGCTTTTTATTTTTTTAGTGTCTTATATTTGAGATTGTGTCATAATTTCACTGTGTAGGCAGTCTGACTTTCAAGACTCAAGATCTTCTTGTCATAGCCCATCTGATGGTGGGATTACAAGCCTGCACTATCATATCCAGGCTTTTCTGTGCTTTAGAATGATATGCTTCAATGACCTCAGCTGTGTGTAGATGTGGTTTTGGTGCTTTTCAGTGTTTAAGTTGAATTTTGAGTTGAGTCTTGCCACTTGCCAATAGCAAGAATATACAGGTCTGGCCTTACCAAGTAGCCTCTCATGAGATATAGTAGGCTCCAAAGTATTCTTGCTTAAATTTAAAGTTCATCTAAAGAGGCTACTGAGATGGTATAGCTGGTTAAGATACTTGCTACTAAGTCTGGCAACCTAAGTTTGATACCTGAATTCACCGGTGGATGGAGAGAACAAGCTGTCCTTTGACCTCTACACATGGGAGCCATCACACTGTGTGCTACCTCCAAAGACTGTAATAGTAATAATAATAACAGTAAAATGAATGTAATGATGTGATTATTGTTTTTGAGACAGGGTTTCACTATGTAGCTGTGGCTGTCATAGAACTCACTGAGAAGAGTAGGTTGGTCTCAAACTCACAGAGATTTGCCTGCCTCTGCCTCTCAAGCACTGAGATTAAAGGCCTGCATCACCACTGTGGAGGAGTTCTTGAAGAGCAGGAAGTCCTAAGAATATAAGGTGTTTTAAAACTTCAGATAAACTTACTCATTCGGGTATAACAAGTAAATTAGAAAAGTTTTCAGATGCTTTTGTTATATCCTACAGTAAATATTCCTGACCTAACGGTAGTGAATAAAACAACAAAGTCTCATAAAATGTTTGCTCTTTCCACCTATGTGTTTTGGGTTGGTTTTCCATTTTATGCTGAAATATTCAATTATGTTGATCATACTGTAAGCTACTTTGACAGTGAGTCCTGTTATACTGTTAACCACAAATGGAAAACATTGATGTAGTAGTCCTTTGCTGTCTAAAGGTGATGATCTTCAAGATCCAGGAAAATAGCAAAAGTCTCCAGGAGCTTAAGTCCCTTATGTAATAATGTCACATTTACATGTAATGTAGATCCTTCCGCACTTCATCTCCAGATTGTATAGATCTATGTGCTGTTCAAGGAGATACTGACACTGATTGCCAGGTGAACAGTCTACAGGTTCATGCAGTACTTTAATCTTTGCCGAAACCACATTTATTTTTTTATTTTTTTTTGAGACAAGGACTCTCTATGTAGCCCTGGCTGGCCTGGAAGTTCCTGTGTAGACCAGCGGGCCTCAGTGCTGGGTTTATGTGTGTGGGAATCACAACACCTTCCCCATTGAACTTTGGAATGTAGAGCCTGTGGATATGGAGGCCACCTATTGGGGTGAGAAGGGCAGGAAGTTTGGAATTGGTCTCCTAGGTGGTCTCCTAGGTGAAGTCCAGCTTGCGTACTTGTTACGTTGTTACAGTCTTTCTCTCTTCCATTTTAGCTCCTGCTTTGTGACAAGGGGGATATTCTTGGGTTATGTTGAGGATGAAAAGAAAAACCTAATCATAAAAGTATTAAAGGTGCCAGAGTGAGTGGCTGTAATCCTTCCACTGGGCAGGGGTGGGGGTGTGCATTCAGGATTGGAAATTCAAGGTCGCCCTGGGATACATGATACCTGGCTTCAAAAACCTTAACCAGAAAGAGGTATCCATCAACTGAATTTATGATATTGGTGATGACGTTTTTGCTTTCTCTTTTTCAGATTTTTTAATTTTATTTTTTGAAACAGAGTCTCTCTACATAGCCCTGGCTTTCTTAGAACTCACTGTGTAGACTGGGTTGGCTTCCAACGGGGATATCTACCTGCCTCTGCCTCCCAAGTGCTGGAGTTAAAGGTGTCTGTGTGCATATGTGTGTGTATTTTTGTTCTGTTCAGTTTTCAAGACAGGGTTTCTCTGTGTAGCTCTGGCTGTCCCTTTGTAGACAATTCTGGCCTCAAACTAACAGAGATCCACCCCTACCTCTGAGCCCTGAGGCCTTGGATCCACCACACCTGGCTCCTTCAGATTCTTAAACTGAGTGCCAGTCTTTAGTCTATTCTGATATAGAGCTGAAGCTGTCTTGTTTTTGTTTTGTTTTTCAAGACAGGGTGTTTTTTTTGTAGTCCTGGCTAACCTGGAATTTGCTCTGTAGGTAGACCAGGCTAGCATGGTACTTAGAGATTTGCCTGTCTCTCTGCCTGCAGAGTGCTGCCAGGCCAAGCTGAGTCTTGAAGTGGTATGATTTTGTGTGTGTGTATGAGTGTGTTTGTGATTTGAACTTAGGAACTTGGGCCATGCCCAGTTTTCTTTGTAACATTTAGTTTGAAAGAGGCTTTTACTAAATTGTTCAGGCTGGCCTGAACCAACCAGTTGTTTGTTTGTTTTTTCATGTAGTCCTGGCTGACCTGTGGAACTTGTAGACTATGGTGGTCTTGAACAGAAAAACACCTGCCTCTGCCTCTCTGAGTGTTGGGACTAAAGGTATTCACCACCATGCCAGTCCTGTGTTGTTAAAGATACTTACTAAAGGATAGTATTTATACACATTTGTAAATGATTACCAGTTGTCTTCAGATCTGATTAGCTGCACAAACTAGCTGTGAGCCAGTTACACAGTATTTTTTAGAACTAATTTTTTATTTTGGGTGTAGTACGTCACATGCGTGCTTGCTGCCTCAGGAGGCCAGAAAGTATTAGGTCTCCTGGAGCTGGACTTACAGGATGGTTCGAGCTGCTGTGTAGGTGCTGGCAACCAAACAACAGGTCTTCTGGAAGAGCAGTGAGAAATGCCTTTTTTTTTTCCTTTTTAGTTATTTTTATTTTATGTGCATTGGTGCTTTACCTGCATGAATGTCTATGGGTATCAGATGTAGTTACAGACAGTTGTGAGCTATCATGTGGGTGCTGGGAATTGAACCCAGGTCCTCTGGAAGAGCAGTTAGTGCTCTTAAGTGCTAAGCCATCTTTCTAGCCCTGCAGTGAGTGTTCTTAACCACTTAGTAATCTCTCCGGCCTCTTTTTCTTTCTTTCCTTTTTTTTTTTTTTTTAAAGATTTATTTACCTTATCTGCATGTACACCTGCATGCCAGGAGGGGTCATTGGATCACATTATAGATGGTTGTGAGCTACCATATGGTTTCTGGGAATTGAACTCATGACCTCTTGAAGAGCAGCCGGTGCCTTTAACCGTTGAGCCATCTCTCCAGCCCTCTCTCTCCACCCTCTTTAGAGCTACTTAAAAATGAATTACTGGATTTATTTCTGTCATTAAAAGTTTGTATTGGAAGTTCAGTGGAGTAGTAGTTATGCAAAAGAAAAGGGATCTTTTTGTATTTTGAGGTTTAGCAAAATATTAGTTAAGGGCTAGGGAAATGTGCTTGGTACAAAAGCTTGACAGTCTGAAATTGATTCCACTGAAAAGGTAACAGCTTATTCCATGAAGTTGTCTTTTACTTCCACATGTCTCTCTCATCACACATATATACTGTTTTCTGTTTGTTTGGTTTTTTTTTTGGAGATAGGGTTTCTCTGTATAATCTTGGCTGTCCTAGAACTCCCTCTGTAGACGAGGCTGGCCTCGAACTCATAGAGATGCACCTGCCTCTGCCTCCAGAGTGCCAGGATTAAAGGCATGTGTCACCATCGCCTGGCCATATCTACTGTTTTTGTTTTGTTTTGTTTTTTGTTTTTAATTTTTTGATTTATACTTGGCTAGCCTGGAACTCAGAGATTGATCTGCCTCTACATGCCAAGTGCTAGGATTAAAGGCATGTACCACTATGCCTGGCTATTAACACAACTATAATAACCTTATGTGGGAGAATTTTGACTTCAAGGCCGACCTAGGCTAATGTAATGAGACTGTCAAAAAGCCAGCTACAAATATACACTCTAGATATTCTCTCTCTCTCCCTCTCTTCCCATCTCCCTGTCCCCCTCTCCGTCACCACTCACTCATATTCAACACAACAGCCCTAGAAAATAGTTGAAGAAATGGAGTCAAGGTTTTTTACTTGGCTGTATTATAGTACTAGTAGGTGATGTGCCTAGTGTGTGTCATGTTCTCTCTGACTCTGGCTCCTCTGCTGCTGCCCTGTGCTCTTACCTCACAGATGTCCTTGTGTCTGTTCAGAGCCATGAAGAGCTCTAGATCTCTGCTATTTGTCCCTGTTGATAATGGTCAGCATTGGTAATTAGTGGGTGCTGTATCTTTTCTATGTAGTCCTGGCTGTCCTGGAACTCACACTGTAGACCAGGCTGGTCTTGAATTCAGAGATCTACCTGTTTCTAGCTCCTGAGCTTTGGGATTAAAGAGAGGCGTGTGTCACCACTGCAAAAGTGGAACTTTTGATGTCCATTTGCAGTTGACAGTTCTGTGGTAATTGTTGGGCTTAGTTAGATAGCTGCATGGCAGATGTATCCTAAATTGAATTATAAACACCTTGGTAGGCACAGTGTCAGTTCCCTACATGCAACAGTGTTTTGGATTTATACTGTGAAAATGTTTTCCCCGTTGGAATTAAGCTACTTTTATAAAACCAGGAGCTTGGCCAGTGCAACTTTTAAGGGCTCTATATAACATTGAAATTCTGAGAGTCTGTTTCATATGGGAATATGATTAAATAGTAAGAATTGCTTAATGCAGCTAGAGAATGGGATAAGTGCTCTGTCTTCTCTTGCTTTCTGCAAAAGAGAAGAAGTAGAAAATGTGTTTCTGACTGCCTGGAAAGCCCCAGATTGATCTTTCATATGAGAAAGATATATTGACCGTTCAAGTCATAAACTAAGTTTCTAGATTGATCCTCCATATGAGAAAGATATATCGACCATTCAAATCATAAACTAAGTTTCTAGTGAGGTTAGAGTGTTTCACTTGTTCCTTCCTATTTTGCTGTTTTCAGTGCTGGGCATTAGTACCAGGTCATATTTGTGTATGCTAGGCATCATCTCTGAACTCTGTCATCACTCAGACCCACTTAAATTAATCGGTAGCAGTTGTATATCTATCTTTTTCGTTCCTTTTTTGGTTTTTTGTTTTATTGGGGGGATGGGTTTCAAGGCAGGGTTTTCTTGTTTGTTTTTGTTTTTTTTCTTTCTGTGTAGCCTTGGCTGTCTTGGAACTCACTCTGTAGGCCTGGCTGGCCTCGAACTCAGAGGCATGCTTCTGCCTCCCCAGTGATGGGTTTAAAGGAGTGCACCACCATTGCTCTGCTCCAGTGTGTGATTTTGATGGTTAAAGCACTGATACCCCCACCCCTAAAGTGCATGTTGAGATGATCACTGTGTGCTTTGTAGATCTGGGAATTTATTTTTTATTGTTACATCTTATTTTTTATTGTTATATTTTGTTTTTATTGTTTATTGTGTAAATAGTAAAACATTCTTCCATATTTTGGACTTTTAATGTTTATTAAGAAAACTTTTTTCCCCTCCCCAGACAAGGTTTCTCTGTATAACCTTGGCTGTCCTGGACTTACTTTGAGGACCAGGCTGGCCGAAAACTCAGGAAGATCCACCTGCCCCTGCATCCGTGTGTGCTGGGATTACAGGTGTGTGCCTCTGTGCCTGGCTAAGGAAACATTTAAAAAGCTCAGTGAGGCTGGGTGTGGCAGTCCGGGCCTTTAATCCTAGCACCATATAGGTGCAGAGAACAAGAGCAACAAGTTCCCTTAACCTCTGGGCCATCTGTCCAGTTTGAGTTCCCTCTAATTTTGAGCCAGGTCTGGCTGTACAGCCTATTTTGGCCTGCTCTCCAACTGCCCCCCCCCCTTTTTTTTAAAGCTCAGCTTTTCATTAAATTGGAATCCTTCCTTCTTTCCATTTTAGACTGAGTGTCTAGCATTGATTCCAAGGCAGAGCGTTAAAATTTGGTGTCAATTTCTATCTTCTGGCTGGAAAGAACACCCATGGGCCTTGGGAATTTGCACTGCCTGGACTCTAATCTTGGATCACTTTTTCTGTGTAAACTTGGGGTAATGTAAACTTGAGCTCTGACTTTCAGGTTACATTACTTGCTGCCCAGCTTCTGTGAGCTTAGATGCTATGGTGTGTGAAAAGCCTGACTCTGCCAAGTTGGGGCATTACCGTTAACTTTTCTTAACCTTTCCTTTCTGTTCAAAATGGTTTTCTGTCTCAAACTTCCTTTTCTTTGAAATTTTTTGTAGAAAACCTTGTTGATCTGTCCTTTGTCCTTTCTACTTGTTTCTGCCTTCAGTTTCAGTCAGGATATCCACCTGATGCTCGTGTTTGTTACAACTCCATTTAATGATACACAGATATATGAGACATGGGCAAGCTGAGGATTTCTCTGCTTACTGCCCTGTTTGAAGAGTTGAAGCATATTAAGTTGTGGATTTGGCTCTTTGCTAACCTTCTTTGTGGGCTGTCATAAATGCATCATTTCATCACACAGCTGAGGTATATTGTTTATAGAACACAAATTTGTTTCCTGGGGAAAACTACTCACAATTAAGTATTGAATTTAGAAGAAATTTAATTGGAGATGTTTAAATTTAAAAAAATTAATTTTGTGTATGGGTGTTTTGCCCGCATGTATGTGGTTGTACTATGTTGGTGCATTGCTGCAGGAAGCCAGAAGAGGGTGTTGGATCACCTATAATTGGAGATATAGACAGTGGTAAGCAGTGATGTAGGTATTGGGAATTGAACCTAAGCAAGTGCTCTTAACCCTTGAGCCATATTTCTAGCCCCTGGGTTTTAATTTCAAACCTATAGAGTTTTTGTTAAATACCTTGGAACACATTCGTCCTCTTCCCAGCCACTGCAGTTCCAAGGCCTGTTGCAGTGAAAGTCTTCTTGCATTGGCTCTACTCCAGCACTTCGCAGTTTGCTTTCACACTGCTGTCAGAAACTAATGTGCCAAGCTTTCCTGTATCTGAAAACCCTGTAGTGGCCTGTGTCACCCCAGAAGGGTGAATGAGACCATAGGTCATAACCCACTCACCTGTGGGCCCCTGGTGAGTGAACCTGTAGTACATTGGAATACAGTTCTTAGAAGACATTTGTTTTCCTGGTTATTTCTCCCTGTCCGCAGTGCTGTCATCTACCTAGGAACCTGTGTGCAGTTCACTTTTCCCTCCTTTGATCTGGTAGTGTGTTTATTTATTTGTAGTCCTGGCTATCCTAGAGCTCACTCTGTGGACCAACCTGGCCTCAGACTCACGGAGACCAGCCTGCCTTTGCCTCCTGAGTGCTGGGACTAAAGGCATGCGCCACTCTGGCCAGCTTCATAGTGTTTTACAGATACACTTTTGAGTTGATCTTAGTCAAAAGGCCAAGGAGTAAAAGAGACTCTTACTCTGAATTCTGTGCTTCTGTGTCCTTTCATTTTAGTGTGAGATGTCTGGGATCAAAGACTCTCTTCTATTCTTTTTCTCACGTGTATCAGGTTCTTCAGAAGTACTGAATGAGCAGCTCTGGTAGAAAATGTTTGATTGATTGTGCTTAGAAGAGATTGTTAATATTTTTCACTCTGTTCTAAAGATGGTGGAACCAGGGCAAGATTTACTGCTTGCTGCCTTGAGCGAGAGTGGGATTAGTCCAAATGACCTCTTTGATGTTGATGGTGGAGATGCTGGGCTTGCAACCCCTACTCCCCCTTCAGTTCAACAGGTAACAGTTTTCCACATCCTCCAGAATTGCTTCTTAATTTACAATTTCCATTGTTACTTATTAAACTTATTAAATAACAGTATTTTTTTCCTGTTTGTGCTGTTTGGGATTGAACCCAGGGATTTGAGCATTTTACTGCTGATGTGTAGCCTCACCTCCCTAATTTTACGTTTTAGAAAGATTTTTTTGCCAGGGGAGGTGGTGCACACCTTTAATCTCAGCTCTTGGAAGCAGAGGCAGGTGGGTCTCTGTGAGCTCAAGGCCGGCCTGCTCTATGGAGCAAGTTCTAGGACCACCTTACACAGAGAAACCCCGTCTCCAGAAACAAACATATACGTGTGTACATATATACACACACACCCTTATACATGTATACACACGTATGTATACGTGTGTGTATAATATACACGTTAATGCTTTTAACCTGTTTTTTTTAATTTTTTATTATGAGGTAGATATTGGCATCAAAACCAAGACGATTGCTTTTCTTATTGCTTAAGAGCATTAATTTCTTTTACAGTTCTGTTCGTCTTTATTGGGATTTATTTATAAAAGACTTCTGTTTACATTTGCTAAAAGCAAAAATAAAGTTCTGATATTAGTGTAGTTTTGTTGAGATTTTACGTTGACTAAGATTAGTCTCTTACAGATGTAGTGATTGCACAGCCTAATAGCAAAACTTGACTTTGGTGTGTATGATACTGGAGTCTTTGAGCAAGAAGGATCCTGTAGTCTATATACAAACGCCACCACTGAAGTAGAATCCAGCTCTATAGTTTTTTTGTTTTTTATTTAAGAAAATAAATGCAACTCTTGTTCTTGAAATCGAATTCACTGCTGTCTGCCCTTTCTCTGTTTGTTTGTTTTGTTTTGCAGTCAATACCACTTAGTGCATTAGAACTAGGTTTGGAAACAGAAGCAGCAGTTCCTGTTAAACAAGAACCAGAGACAATGTCTACGCCTGCACTGTTAAATGTGAGGGTAAGAGTTCCGAAGATTTGGTATTATTCTAAAATGGTTTAGTGTGGTAGCAAAGATATAACTATTTCAAATAAGATCTTTAGCCTGGCTAGCCTTGATCTCATCATAGAGCAGAGGAGATCGCATTGTGATCATAAAAAACTTCAAAGTTCAGTGCACATCTTTGATCCCAGCACTTGGTAGGCAGAAGTGGGTGGATCTCTGTGAGTTCAAGGCCAGCTTGGTCTACAAAGCAGGGAGTCCCGGATAGCTAAGGCTACACAGAGAAACCCTGTCTCAAGACAAACAAAAACAAACAAAACAATTAAATAGGTGAAATGAAGATTGAATGTATATGTTACCTCACTATTATCAGTGTTTGGTGTATTAGCTTTTGTCATTTGTTTGTTTGTTTGTTTTCTGTTTTGTTTTTTTTTTCCAGACAGAGTGTTTCTCTGTGTAGCCTTGGTTGTCCTGGACTCTGCCTTCCTGAGTGTTGGGATTACAGGCGTGCACCACCACACCTGGTTGTCTTTTGTCAATTGTTATGCTGTAACCTTTATGTCGTTAATTGTGCTTACATGCAGAGTTCTTTTGATCTTACCTAAACATAGCCAAGTAACTACAGAATCAAATCAATATAGAATTAATTGGTCTAACTGGTTAAAATTTGTCAATTTGTATTGTAAGTGGTAAATAGCAGTCTAGAATATTTTATTGAAAATAAAATCACTTAAGTAGTGGTAGAGGACTAGCCTGGCAGGCGCCAGACCCTGAGATGCCCACAGCACCATGAGAACACATATATCAGTGACATTCAGAAATATTCAGGGACCTTAAAGCCACAGACAAGGCATTTTCAAATTGGCTTTATTTTATTTTTTTGAGATAGGGTCTCATGTAGTCTATGCTAGTCTTCAGCTCAACTTCTGTTCCTTCATGTTTCTTTGCCATGTGCCCCTCACAGTCCTGCCACTGTGCTCAGCTTTTTCTTCTTTGCTCCTCCCTGTTTTCATTTCACCTCTTCCCTAACAACACTCATTGTGTGAGGCTTTGTCTAAGAGTTTATAGTAAGCACCTTATTACCAGTATTTGGGCTTTACCTCGTTATCTCTATCATTATAGGTTCTAAAGTTTAGTAATCAGTATGATAACAGACAGCATTGAACAGGATCAGTGTTTGAGATGGGACAGTCAAATGTAAAGATGCTTGTTGCTATATGGCAAGACCCAAGTTTAACTCCTGGGAGCCATGTGCTAGGAGAGAACTGAGTTTTTCAGGTTGTTCTCTTGACTTCCACATGTTGCCTCCTCAGTAAAATCAATTTGTGGGAGAAAAAAAAGGCTTTGTTTGTTTGTTTTAAATTAAAAAGAAGTGTAAAGTTAAAAACAGAAGGGCTTGAGTGATAACTCACAGTTAAGAGCTATTGCTACCTATCAGTGGACTGGGGGAGGGGCATGGATGGAGAAGAGGGAGGGAAAATGGGATTGGGAGGGGAAGAGGGAGGAGCCTACAGGTGGGATACAAAGTGAATAAACTTTAATAAAAATAAAATTAAAAAAGAGCTATTGCTATTGTAGAGCATCCATATTGGATAGCTGCCATGTGCCTGTAACTCCAGCTCAAGAACTGGTGCCTCTAGCTGCCACAGGCACTTGTGCATACCCCTGTCCTTATAGATTAAAAGAAAAAAAATGACATTTGTTGCACTTGTTTTTAAAAGTCTACTTTATTTGGGGTGTTTAGGCCTCAACCTCCCTTTCAACTTCCAATCCTACGTAGGAGAAAGGTTAGTGGGGAGAGGGGTCCCAGACTCCTTTACTTCTCCCGGTTGTTTAGGGTCCCGGGTTCTTTTAGGGCTCAACCAATCTCCACTAACAGCAGACACAGCCAGCAGTCTCCTTGAAGCCGCTGCCCCCCAAAATGCTTCTGCTACGACTGCCACACCATCCATCTCTGGTCTCTAAACTGCTACAGGTCACAAGACAGCATGCATGCCACACCTTCTCTTTCTGGGCTGTGGATTTATATCTCCCAGAGTCCTAAACCACACTCTTTCCCTGCTGCACAAGGTGGGAGGTTAATCAGCTGGCGAAAGCCAGGCCCTGCAGGAGACTGTTAACAGGTATGGACAAACTGTAGCACAACTAAAATCCCACACTTGGGATTAAAACAAAAGCATAGGTACGTAACATAATTGAGTTTACAAAGAAACCAAAACTTCCATTAAAGACATTAGAAATCTTTTTTCTCTCTCGTAGTTTTTTTGTTTGTTTGGTTTTTGTTGTTTGTTTTTGAGACAGAGTTTCTCTGTATAGCCTTGGCTGTCCTGGGATTTGCTTTGTAGACCAGGCTAGCAGCAAACCTGGAGATCTGTCTGCCCCTGCCTCCTAAGTGCTGGGGTTAAAGGCATACCCTACCACTGTCTGGCAACAATAGAGATATTAAAAAAAAATGGACTCAATAAAACCTAGGTCTTCACTGACTTACATGATTTGCTTGAGTTGTCTGTCTGGTTGGTGTTATTGGCATTATTTTTTTCTGTTACTAGGTCTGTTAGAATTTATAAACCACAGCTTGTTTAGGATAGCTTCCCTTTATAATTTATATCCTTGACAGTTGTATAAAATGTCAAATTACAGCTGAGCACCGGTGATGTACACCTTCAATTCCAGCATTTGGGAGGCAAAGGCAGGGGGAATTTTTGAGTTTGAGGCCAGCCTGGTCTACAAAGTGAGTTCCAAGACAGCCAGGGCTACACAGAGAAACCCTGTCTCAAAAAAAAAAAAAAGGCAAATTGCTACTACATCCTTTTCTGAATGTATTTTTAATCTGGTAATTTGTAACTAATCATTAAATTAGGAATAAAGTACCATTACTTAAGCAAGAATAGAATAAAGTTTAAATTGTGTGTGTTGATTCTGGGCTTGTACAGGTCCCAGTAGGCGTGTCGTCAGAGAACAGCCCTCACTTTTTACCTTGTTGGCGACAAGGTATCTCTGCCTCCCATTTCACTGTAGGAGAATTGGGATTGCAAATGTGTCTTGGCTGCCTGATTTACATGCCTTCTGGATTCTGGGGTTCAAGGTTTTCCTGCCTGCATAACAGACAGCTTTCCCTTTGGAGCCCACTCTTTGGTCTCAAATGGCTTAATGTGGTTGGTTGGTTGGTTGGTTGGTTCTTTAAGAGAGGGTTTCTCTGTATATCCTTGGACTTCCTGGCCTCAAACTCACAATGATCTACCTGCCTCTGCCTATCTGAGCACTGGGATTAAAGGCATGGGCCACCATGCCCAGCCCTAATGTGTTTATTGGTTCAGACTGTTAAAGTCAAATTGAGTGTGTGAAGTGTTGTTTTCTTTTCTAGCAGCATCCTCCATCCACTACAACGTTTGTGCTGAATCAGATAAATCAACTTCCAACATTGGGATCTACAATTGTAATGACTAAGACACCACCTGCAACAACAAATAGACAAACCATCACTTTAACAAAGTTTATCCAGACCACTGCAAACACACGCCCTTCCGTCTCAGCACCAGTAGTACGAAATGCTATACCCCCTGCTCCTTCAAAAGACCAGGTTCAGTTGAAGGATTTACTTAAAAATAATAGTTTAAATGAACTCATGAAACTGAAGCCACCTGCTAACATTGCTCAGCCAGTTGCAACTGCAGCTAGTAAGTCCATTTGTTTCCCCTCGCTATTGTGTGTGTGTATTTCACAAATGGTGTTGGGTATTTTGCTTGATATTTATTTCCTATGTGTTTGTAAGTGCCTGAGTATATTTCTGTGTACCATATGCATGAAGGAACCTATGAAGGCCGTAAGAGGGTATCAGAATCCGCTGGAACTGGAGTTAGCTTCTTTACTCTTCCTTTTCTTCTTTTTCTTTCTTCTTCCCTTTCTTTTTTTAGTGGATCTGTGTAGCCCTGGTTGACTTTGAACTCACTATGTAGACCAGGCTAGCCCTCGAACTCAGAGAATCACCTGCCTCTGCCTCCCGAGTTATGGGATTAAAGGCGTGTGCCACAACTGCCCGGCTTATAGTCTTTGAAACATCTTTTGTTGCTCATTTAGTAAATACCTGGTATATTGTGTCAGCTCCTTTCTGGACTTTGAGGTGTTGCTGAGGAAAAAACTTGAAGTTGGTGCTCTTAGGAGTTTATGTTGTACTCCAGAGAGACAGATATTTTCTGAGAAAGCCTAGCGGCTGTGAAAAGAAGTAAAAAGTGCATTGTGGGTTGGGCATAAGTCTCCTTGTGTCTGTGTTGGGTACGTTGCATGCCTGCCTTTGTCTGTCCTGTCTCCCAGCTCGTGCCACCCAGGAGGATAGGCCGAGTTTCCCACTTCTCTCCTGGACTCATCAGATGGGCTAGATGTCTGGCCATGAGTCCCAGGGGGTTCTCCTGTCACCGCCACACCCAGCTTTATTTCTTTACTTTTTTAATTTTTAAGGATTTATTTTTTTTCTAATGTACATTGGTTTTCTACCTGCATTTATGTCTGTGTGAGAGTATCAGATCCCCTGAAACTGGAGTCCAGACAGTTGTGAGCTGCCATTTGAGTGCTGGGAATCGAGCTTGAGACTTCTGGAAGAGTAGCCAGTCAGTGCTCCTAAACACTGAGCCACCGCCCTACTCCCCCCCCCCTTTTTTTTTTTTTTTTGCTATTTGGAGACAGGGTTTCTCTTTATACCCCGGTTGTCCCTGGACCTTGCTCTGTAGACCAGGCTGGCCTCGAACTCAGGATATCTGCTTTTCAAAAACCTTTTTTTTTTTTCTTTTTAAATTATGTTCATGAAATGTTTGCCTGTGTCTCTGTCTGTTCAGTGCTGCTGTAGACCAGGAGAGGCCGTCAGACCCTCTGGCAGTAGAGGCACAGATGGTGTGAGCTGTCACTACTGCGTGCTGGGAACTGAACCCCATGTTCTCTGGAAGAGCAGTCAGTGTTCTTTACTTCTAAGCTATCTCTCCAGTCCAGCACCCAGCCCTTTTTTTTTTTAAAACATGAGTTTTCAGAATCAAAATTAGGACATTTTTCAAACTTTTCTGCTCCCGGAGCAACAATGCTTTCTATAGCGTACTCAGAGAAGTTTCCTAGTTAATGTGGTTGAGATAACATTTTAGGAGTAAACTAGAGATGGTCTGTTCTCCTTCCTCTATGTATTTCAAACTATAGTACAGATTTATTTTTTTGAGATAGTCTTGCCTAAGCCACTGGGTACTCGTCAGTGATTTTCCTACTTCATGCTTCTTACTGCATTCAGCACCATGCTTGGCAAAATGTAATGGTTTTGTTATTGTTTTTAAAAAATGTTTTATGTGTGTTGTTTTGCTTGTTTGTGTGTCTGTGACCCATGTGTTTACAATGTCAGTGGAAGCCCGAAGTCAGCATCAGATTTCTTGGAGCTAAAGTTACGGAAGAGTGTGAACAGCCGTGTGGGAGCTGGGAATTGGACCTGGGTCCTCTGGAAGAGGAGCCAGTGAGTGCTGAATCATGTATTTAGCACCTTGCCTTATTTTAAGACAGGTTTCTCACTGAGCCTGGCGGTCACAAACTTGGCCTCCTTGTCTGGTTAACAAAGCACAGGCGTCCTGTCCTCTGCCTGGTGCCAAGATTACAGATGTGTGCTGCAGCAGCAAGCCTTTTACATAGGTTTTTGGGCCCTTATGTTTGGGCAGTGAGCATGTTAGCAAATGAGCCATTTGCCTAGCCTGTTGGTTTGAATTTTGAAGAAAAAAAAATGTAGAACACTTCATGAATGTGTATGTCATCCTTGCACAGAGGGCATGCTAATCTCTTTATTGTTCCAGTGGTAGTAAATGTGTTGCTTAAGGGAGCCACCTGAACTTTAAAAAAAGAATATTTTATTTATTTTTATTTATTAATTATGTATACAATGTTCTGTCTGCATTTGTACCTGCACACCAGAAGAGGGCACTAGATATCATTATAGATGGTTGTGAGCCACCATGTGGTTGCTGGGAATTGAATTTAGGACCTCTGGAAGATAGCCAGTGCTTTGAACCTCTGAGCCATCTCTCCAGGCCTGCTTTTTTTTTTTTTTTAAGTAAACCAGAGTGGTATCTCAAAAGTCATGCTGGTTTTTGGTATTTGTACTAAATTATTAAGTAGTTCTGGCTAATGTATCTTATTTAAAGTTTTTGTTTGTTTGTTTCTGAGACAAGGATTCCCAGTGTAGCCTTGGCTGTCCTGGACTAACGTAGACCAGGCTGACCTGGAACACACTGCCATCCTCCTGCCTCTGCCTCCTTAAGTGCTGGGATTAAAGGTGTGCACCACCACACCCAGCTTTAACAGTTTTAAAATTTCTCCTGTGCGTTTTTTTCCCTCTGTTTTTTGAGATAGGCTCTCTTACTATATAGCCCAGGTTGGCCTGAAGCTCCCTGTGTAAACAAGGCTGACCTCAGACTCACAGAGCTCTCCCTGTGTAAACAAGGCTGACCTCAGACTCACAGAGCTCTCCCTGCCTTGGCTTCCTGTGTGCTGTCATCAAAGGCGTGTGCCACTAGGACTGGCACGGACGTCTTTCTCAGTTACTTGTTTTTAAGTGAATTGTTCCATACAGCCATACAGCTTTGAGGCTCAGTGATTAAGTACGCATGAGTTTGATTTTTAGCATTCAGATTAGGCAGGTCAAAACCACCTGTAACTCCAGTTCCAAGAGCATGTTATGGCCATTTTTAGTTTCTGCAGGCACTAAACATGTATGGTGCACTGTACATATACTCAGGCACACATACCTATAGATATATATAAAATAGTAAGCAAATAATCAAAACAACTTTCATTGTTATGCTTAATTTACCAGTATGACTTTTGATATGTGTTTTAAATGAACTGCTGAATTTTTAAACTAGAGGAAGAAAATTGAGGCTTGTAAAAAATGTAATCCACTTTTCTTCCTGCAGCTGATGTTAGTAATGGTGCAGTAAAAAAAGAGTCTTCTAATAAAGAAGTAGCAAGGATATGGATAAATGACATGAAAATGAGGAGTTTTTCTCCCACCATGGTAAGTTTCTAATAGTAATATTACTGTTTATGTGTAAAATGGAAGTTAGTTGGCTAAAATTACTTGAGAAAAGTCCTCAAGATGGGTGTGGTGGTACATGCTTGAAATCCCAGCACTCCGCAGGCAGAAGCAGGCGGATCGCTGTGAGTTTAAGGCCAGACTGGTCTACAAAGTAAGTCTAGGACAGCCAAGGCTTCAGAGAAACCCTTAAAAAAAACATACAAAGAAAAAAAAAATCCTCAGTGTGCTAGGTGTGGAGGTTCTGCCTCTAATTCCACCAGATGCAGGAGAGTTCAAGGCCAGCCTAGTTTATATAGTGAGCTCCAGGACAGTAGGTCTACACAGGCAGAAAAGGAGAAAAGTTGTCAGGAGCTTGTTGAGTGGGTAGACTGATTACAGAACTCATAGGCGGTGGTACTGCAGGGAAGAACCTTTGTATCCATCTACCTGGCCAGGAAAAATGACAGCATTTTTGTAGGATCCAAATAAGTGCCTGGTTAGGAGCTGTCAAATCATGCAGTGATCTGGGTGAATTGTTAGAATTTTTTTCCATAACTGGCAGTGCTGTGTGCCTTAGGTCAGGTGACTATGAGTTCATCAGATAGTGTTTCTGGAGTGGCGCTGTGTCTGTGCAGTGTCTGTAAGGACTTTCCTTTATGGGTTCCCTTTTAGTAAACATAGTATTTATCATCTAGATTTAAGGAATAGTATAAGGAATTTCAGAAGGTACAATGTGAGCAGGGTGTGCTGGCACACGCCTTTGAAAACAAGAAAAAGGAACAGTAAAGGCTCTGGGTCATGGCTATGATTCTAGGCTTTATGGAGGAGGGATATGGAAGACTGTGGCAAGGATTCAGAAGAAACCACAAGCATTGACAGGCGCTGAGGAGCTGGTGGTTCTATGTGCAGGTCAGCGAGCAAAGGCACACCAAAGACATGGCAGTGGGAACCTGAGTTCTGTGGAGGTACTGAGGTTTTGAGGAAGATGGCTGGGAAGACAGGTAGACAGGATGGTGTGAGGAATATTTACAAAATGCTTATCTTTGTTAATATTTGCACATTCTGAAATCTCGGTTTGATAATTTGTTCAATGGGGTGTCTTACCTTTTGTCCCCACTTCAAGTCCTGGATTGAAGAGAGAGACTGAGGTTGGAAAGAGATATGTGAGCAGTGAGGGGCAAAATAGTTCCAGATGGTAACTGGAGGAGCAGAACCCTGTGGTGGCTCATTTGTATGTAGGTTGACATTATTGCTTTCACCTTTGCACAGTTAGGAGAGGACTGAAATTTTGTTGTCAAGATGGAAGGTCCCACAAACTCTGGGCCTTTGTCTCTGACATAAGATTGATTGTACTTTTGTGTTACAGAAGGTTCCTGTTGTTAAAGAGGAAGATGAACCAGAAGAAGAAGATGAGGAAGAAATGGGTCATGCAGAGACCTATGCAGAGTACATGCCAATAAAATGTATGTTTTTGGAATTTGTCAAAATGACTTTGGTTCCTGTTGAACTTCATTGTCTTAAACCATTACCTGTTAGTGCCTGACAATGTCAGGTGCCTCAAGACTTAACAAGTGTGACCTGTGAATAGTTTCTCTTCTTTATCTTTTTTTTTTTTTTCCTGAGGCAAATTCTTGAGTAGTCCAGCTCATCTCAAATTAGCAGTCCTCTTGCCTCTCAGCCCCAGAGTTGCCAAGTGGGATTGCAAGCATGTGCCACCACACCTGGCCATGGTTTAAATGGGATTGTGTGTCAGAAATGTCATTGGGAAATTTTAGTCTGTTTTTCCCCCCTTAGACAAATTTAGAACTTTGTTTGAGGTTAAAGTCTTTAAAAAGTATGACTGGAAATTCTTGGGTTTATGTAGTTTTGCTAGTTAACTTTGCTTATATAAGCATTGATAATATAACCAAAGCAAATTATCCAGACATAAATACGTATCTTAAGTTTACACTAGTTTACATACCTTAACGAAATCATAGGCACATTGGAACATTTTTTTTGCCCCCTTCCAGACAGGGTTTCCCTGTGTATCAGAGCCCTAGCTGTCCTGGACTCATTTTGTAGAGCAGAGATGTACCTGACTCTGCCTCCTCTGAGTGCTTGATTCTTGGGGGTTTTGCTTTTTCAGTGTGTAGCTCTGACTGCTTTGGAATTCTTTGCCTGGCTGGCCTGGAACTCATAGAAATCTACTTGTCTGAGTTCTTGGAGTGGTGAGCTGCCATGCCTGGGATCCACACCTTCATTTTTGTTTTGTTTTGGCCTTATTGGGACAGAATCTCTGCTTTAGCCCATGCTTGAATTGATCCTTTTGGAATCCTGGGATTATAGTTGAGCTACCAGGCCTGAGTTCATTGTTTTGTTGTTGTTATTGTATTGGTTTTTTATTTATTTATTTATTTTTTCTCTTTTGTTTTTTGGAGACAAGGTTTCTCTGTGTAATAGCTCTGGCTATCCTGGAGCTTATTTTGTAGACCAGGCTGGCCTTGAACTGACAGAGATCCAGGATCTGCCTTTTCCCTCCCAACTGTTGGGATTAGAGTCATGCACCAGCACTGTCCGGCTCATTAACGCTATTTTCCTACCTTTTGTATAATGTGAATAACTTTTTGGTGGCCAATATATGAGGTTGGATGTTAACTTTTATTTTTCTGTATGAAATTTTTTGCTATATTCAAAGTAATAAGGGTAAAATCTGTCTAGATTTTTATTTTACCTTTTTTTATCAGGTCTCCTTGTATTCACTTGTCCTTTAGCTCATGGACTATATTTCTCTACTACCTCATGTCCCTTGGTAGATGAGACTAGTGGTATGCATTACCATATCTAGCTGCTAAGTCTGGCTTTGTACGGGGCCTGGCATGAAACACTGCCTGCCTCTGTCTCTTGAGTAGGTCTGCTTTGAACTAGAGTTTTTAATCATCAATCTCTAAAGTATGTAGTTAGGTCGTAATTAGTCAAGTTTGAGTAGTACCTTACCATTACCTTACTTTATATAAAAGCTTGTAGTGAGTAGTTACTGTTTTTACTGTCAATACAAATACTGTACTATTTTGTAATAAGACGGAAATATTACTGGAATGAATTTTTTTTTTTTTTTTTTAGTAAAAGTTGGCCTGCGTCACCCTGATGCAGTAGTGGAGACTAGCTCTTTGTCCAGTGTTACACCTCCTGATGTTTGGTACAAAACCTCCATCTCTGAAGAGACCATTGATAATGGCTGGCTCTCAGCGTTGCAGCTTGAGGCAGTTACCTATGCGGCCCAGGTAATTAGTTATGCTGGGTGGTTCATCTTTGAACATAAAGTCTTAAAATCTTTCATTCATTCATTCATTGATGACAAAGTCGCTTTGTGTATCTCTGATTGTCCTGGAACTCTGTGTAGATTAGGCTGGCCTGAAACTCCTCTGTCTGCCTCCCTACTGCTGGGACTAAAGGCATGTGCCATAATATCTGGCTCATTTTATTATTTATTTATGTGTATGTCTGTGTGTCCTAAGAGTATATTTCACATGTGTCAGTAAATGACAGAGGCCAGTAGAGGTAGTCGGATCCCTTCCACCCTCAAGCTAGAGTTAGAGGCAGATGTGAGTCACCTGACCCGAGTTCTGGGAGTCAGGCTTTAGGTACCTAAAGGTTCCAGGACAGCCAGGGCTACACACACACACACACACAGAAAGTTACATATTAGGAAAAGAGAAGGTGTGGCAGGGATCTGGAAAATGCCTTCTAGTAGAAATGAAAATCCATGACCTTCTGGGCTTTTACCTAGGAATATTGTTAGTATGCAGACTGCATGTATTTTTTGTCGAGGAATCTGAGGCATATGCACGAATGTTTTGTTTCCCCTTTCTTTACCTGCTGAAAGACTTGAGGGTCCGTACTGTTGGGAGTAGTTAGTAAGCTGGCAGTCCTCTGCTGCTCAGGTACTGTTGATAATGTGCCGTCTGATTGGCAGGAACTTCAGTTAATGCTTGAAGGGATTTTGTTCAGGCTTTATTTCTGTTGGGTAAGCAGTGCTGTGAATGGCCGACTGTTCTCATGATTAAGTATCATGTGAAAGTTGGCATATGACATGTCAGGCAGGTGTTCAAAGGAATAGGGCAGCCACTTCACCAGTTTGTTGCCTGGGGTAGAAGGAAAAAATATGATACTTACATAGACAGACTCTCAATGCTAGGGGTCACTCTAATTTCAAGTTGCATGAAAGAGCAGTGATGACACTTCTGTGGTTGTTTTAATTGGGTAGGAATTTACTTACTGAAGCAGCTTATCAGTAGCCACCTCATTCTTCCAACTTTTCTCTTTTTAGCAACATGAAACATTCCTCCCTAATGGAGACCGTGCTGGCTTCTTAATAGGTGATGGTGCTGGTGTGGGCAAAGGCCGGACGATAGCAGGAATCATATATGAAAATTATTTGTTGAGTAGAAAAAGAGCATTGTGGTAAGTTCCAAGGGGTTGGCTGACTGATTACCGTGGAAGGATGAATTGAAATGAATATATTTTGCATTGTCAAGATCTGACTTTATTTCTTAGTTCTATCCAAAACTACAGTTCAAGTTTTTCTTGGTTTACCTTTTTTTCACAGGTTTAGTGTATCAAATGACTTAAAATATGATGCCGAAAGAGATTTAAGGGATATTGGAGCAAAAAACATTTTGGTCCATTCATTAAACAAGGTATGGAAGCTTTCCTGTTTAGTGGAGCTATCAGTGCATACTAGCTCATGTATGAGAATGGGAGTAATTTTTTGCAGGGAGTGGGAGGTGGGGGGAGTTGTTACAAGGATTGAATCAACTCTTCCACATAGCACACAAGCCATGGATGTGTTAGTAGGAGACAAAGTGGGCATGGTCCCTAGTATAATGGGTTTGTTTACTTGCTCTCCAGTGTCATATTTGTCTTAGTTTCTGGAGTACTTTGTATGCCTTATACATGTGTAGTGTGGGAAAGTACTGCACTATCGCTGTAGTCAGCACATTTTGTGAAGCCTAGAGGGAGTCATTCTGTTTGTAAACTGTGGTATTTGTCTAGCAACAGACTTGAATGACTTTGTTTGTGTTGATGTGGAAACAAGAAAACGGGTGTCTTTGTAACACATTTTAACATTTTAATGCTTACCTAGCCCATTTTATTGTTCTAAGAGAGTCTTAACCATGTAGCCCATGTTGGTTTCTAACTCACAGTAATCCTCTTGCCTCAGTGTCTCCCTAGTGCTGAGATTAAACATGTAAGGTTACAATCCTTCCACAAATCTTGTCCCCTTTTAATATTTATTGATTTATTTATTGAGACAGTCTCACTATGTAGCCCTGGATATTGTGGAACTCACTGTGTAAACTTAAGCTGGCCTCAGAGCAAATAGAAATCTGCCTGCCTCTGCCTCCTGAGTGCTGGATTTAAAGGCACGTACTGCCAAGTCTGGCCTCCTGGCACAAATCTTAATGTTAGTGCTGTGTCATAGAAACCTCTCCCTACTAGTCTTGAAAATCAGAGAATGTGTATCTGCTCTTCATGTGTTTATCTGTGGCCTATTGTTAAGACCTTGGTTCTTACTGGATTTTCTGGTTAGAGTGTATTTAGTTGAATAGATCTGTGATTAGTGTGTTACGTTGTGAATGACTGCAATTTAAAACTAAACCATGCACCTGACATCTAGATACGTTCAATTTCTGAGCAGTATAACCAAAGGACATACAGCTCAGAATGCTGTTGAAGGTGCTGGGAATGAAGCCCAGGGTAGGATGTTGGCCATGCTAGGGAAGGTATTCTACCACTGAACCGCACCCCAGTGTATTTACTAAAACTTCTCATGTTCATATTCCTTTATTCCTCAACTCAGTCATAATGCTTTGAATATGTAGTATGTTGAGTGCACAGCAGGTATGTGTCGAGCCAATGCTCTAACTTTCATAGAAAAGCTGATTTGACACTTTTTTTGTGTTTTGTGTTAGGCATGTGTCTATGTGGAGTGTTTCATGAGTTACGTGTATTGATTTGTCAGGCTGTCATGAGCCTACTATGTTGAATCTCAAAAGTTTGAGTAGATACTTCTGCAGGGAGGTGTACTAATTTAATTCTTCTGTTTTGTTTTATTTTTAGTTTAAATATGGAAAAATTTCTTCTAAACACAATGGAAGTGTGAAAAAGGGTGTTATTTTTGCTACCTATTCTTCCCTTATTGGTGAAAGCCAGTCTGGTGGTAAATACAAGACCAGGTTAAAACAGCTTCTGCATTGGTGTGGTGATGACTTCGATGGAGTGGTATCCTTTAATAGAAACTGCTCTTTTCTTTTTTCTTTTCTTTTTTTCTTGTGGATGTATTTCAAGACAGGTTTCTCTGTATAGCCTTGGCTGTCCTGGACTTGATTTGTAGGCCAGGCTGGCCTTGAACTCACAGCGAACTGCCTGCCTCTGCCTCCCTGAGTGCTGAGATTACAGGTGTGCACCACCAAGCCTGGCTTGGAACTGCTGATTCTTAACGGAATAAAAGTTATGTGCAGATAGAAAAAATGAGATTTAAGTGAGTTTTTTGAGGTGATCACTTTAATGATAAGAGCCCTAGGAAACTGCAAAGTCATTGTCAGATGTGGGCAGTACTAAATCCTCTTCCATTCCCCACTGGGGTTCCTGATGCCTATTCCCATGATAATGCTTGAGGAGACTGAGGAAGCAGTGCTTACTTAGTGTTTCCCACCTTATTTGCTCACAGCATAGCTATTGCTCTCCTGAGGAGGAACTCCAACTTCTGAAATGTTAAGTTGCCAGTTGTTTAGAGTTCACTGAAATTCTTCTTGTAATGGGTAGTTCTTGCCTCAGTGGGTCCTCTCCTGCGTTCTAATAAGAAAGAAATTCACAGCTGAAGTAAATACTATGTATTGAGAAGCTGCTGAATCAAGGAAAGGAATACAGCAGAGGCACAGAGAGGTCTTCATTTATTAATGGAATCTTAAGACCCCTGTAGGCTCCATGCTTATAAACCACACTCTTGACTATTTTCTGCCCTGTGATATGTTCCTCAGCTCTTCCTTACAGATAGTGTTTGATGAATGTCACAAAGCAAAAAACTTATGTCCTGTTGGATCTTCAAAGCCAACCAAGACAGGCTTGGCTGTGTTAGAGCTTCAGAACAAATTGCCAAAAGCTAGAGTCGTGTATGCCAGTGCCACTGGTGAGTACACACTCAATCAGAAAGATGTGTGCAAATTACTTTTGCAGCTATAATATTCTTGGGTGTTTGCCAGGTGCTTCTGAACCACGCAACATGGCCTATATGAACCGTCTTGGAATATGGGGTGAGGGAACTCCATTCAGGGAATTCAGTGATTTTATCCAAGCAGTGGAGCGCAGGTAATGAAGCTTGTTGCACTCTTCTGCCAGATCTGTTGCTGTGTGGAAGTTCTGCTTTGTTTATTGATAGTTACTGTGTTTTAATTTTATTCAGAGGTGTTGGTGCCATGGAAATAGTTGCTATGGATATGAAGCTTAGAGGAATGTACATTGCACGACAGCTGAGCTTTACTGGAGTGACCTTCAAAATTGAGGAAGTTCTTCTTTCTCAGAGCTATGTTAAAATGTATAACAAAGCAGTCAAGCTGGTGAGAAATGTTTTGTCAGTGTTTTTAATATGCCTGATAATTTTTTAAATGAGTCTTATCCGTTAAATACATAGAAGAATATATTGGGGCTGTAAAACGAGGTAATATCACAGTTGCTTATTTGACCAATATCCTTATTTTCTGTTTTTATTTTATGTTCATAAACGACAACCATTATTTTAATTCAAACAATTCACAGTTACAGTATAACCATATCCTAAAATGAGGGCTCTAGGTAGTGCACATTTTAAGCATCTACATTTATGATCATCCTCTAGAGATTCCCAAGTGACTGAATATTATTTTGGTTGTAGGAGTCACTTTTTAATGTTTGTGGAGATAAGAGTCTCACTGTGTCATTGTGGCTGGCCTGGAGCTCCCTATACTTTGTAGACCAGGCTGGCCTTGACCTCACAGAGCTCCTCATGCCTCCTGAGGGCTACAATTAAATAAATGCACCAACATGTCTAGCTGAAGGGGTCATTTAAGTGATAACATTCAAAGATACATGCAAAATGATGTCTGTATTTTCAGTGGGTCATCGCTAGAGAGCGATTTCAGCAAGCTGCGGATTTGATTGATGCTGAGCAGAGAATGAAGAAATCAATGTGGGGTCAGTTCTGGTCTGCTCACCAGAGGTTTTTTAAGTACCTGTGCATAGCATCTAAAGTGAAAAGGGTGGTGCAGCTGGCCCGGGAAGAGATCAAGAACGGGAAGGTAAGTTGGAGAGAGTATCCTCTGTTCTCTGCTGGTCAGTCTTTGTAGGATGAAGTCTTCTACTTGAAATACTGTTCTGTTTTATTTTGTTTTTTTGAGGCAGGATTTCTTTGTGTAGTTCTTCTAGAATTCACTCTGTAGACCAGACTGGCCTCAAGCTCAGTTCCACTTGCCTCTGCCTACTCATGTGCTGGGATTAAAGTTGTGCACTACCATCTGCCTAGAATAGTCTTTTGTTTGTTTGTTTGTTTTGAGACAATCTCAACATAGCTCTGGCTGTCCTGGAACTTTCTCTGTAGACCAGGCTGGACTCAAACTCACAGATATCTGGTGCTGCCATTAAAGGCATGCACCTCTATGCCTAGCTCTGAGATAATCTTTTAAGTGGATACTGTTGCAGTAAGGTTTTATTTTTAATAAAATTTTAGTTTTAGTTTGGTTTTGAGACAGTGTTCTGTAACAGGCTAGTATGATTAGATGGGTTGTCTAAACTGAACTCACCATGGTAATTGTCCTGTCTCATCCTCCTAACTCCTAGGATTACAGGTGTGCATCGCCATAACCTGCCTTGTAGTGAGGGTTTGAAATGTTCATAAAAATCAGTTCTTTCATTCCCAGCTCTCTGGAGGCAGAGGCAGGTGGATTGTAGTGAGGATTTGAGATGTCCATAAAAATCAGTTCTTTTCATTCCCAGCTCTTGGGAGGCAGAGACAGATGGATCTTGTGGGTTCGAAGACAGCTTGCTCTGCAGAGTAAGTTCCAGGACAGCCAGGGTTCTTGAAAAAACAAACAAACAAAAAAACAACCAAAACCTAAAAATGCCAGGTAATTTGTGTTTATAGTCCCAGCACATAAGAGATAGAAAGTAGAACATCTCAAGCTCAAGGCCAACTGTTCCTCTATCATAGTTTGAATTGGGCTTCATGAGACTTTGTATTAAGACAAACTATGTGTACACACACTTGCACACACGGTTGTGTGTGTATATAAATATACAAAGAATTCCTGTTCAGAAATATCAGCATAGTATAACAAATATAAATGACATGTAGTTTGTCCAACTGTGCTCTTACCTTTGATAACTAAACATGGTACCCTAAGCGTGATTGCCTTGGTTGTTTATATATCTAGCTAAAACAAAGGGTTGCTAGTGGTGATGCATACCTTTTATCCCAGAGTTTGGGAGGCAGAGTCAGGGCGAGCTTGAATTCAAGGACAGCCAGTGCTACAGAGAGAGATAAAACACATACACCCTCAAACCACAAAGCATAAATTTCATGAGGTCAGGGACATTTGTCATGTTCTCTATTATATATTACCTCTAACTTTCTTTTGGGGAATGGGAGTGAGACAGGGTCTCTACATAGCCCTGGCTGTTCTGGAATGCACTATGCAGAACAGACTGGTCTTGAATGTACAGACATCTGCTTGCCTCTGCTTCTGAGTGCTGGCATTAAAGACAGGTGCTTAGGATTGAAGTTCTGGCTTTCTCTATCTCTTGACATAATCATACCTCATATAGAATAAATGAAGCCCAAACTAAAGTAATGGGTCATTTTTTAAGTTTTTTTTTTTTAACTAGATATTTAACATGTTCTTCGGTGTAGAACCATAACATGTGACTTATAATTGTGTATTTTGTGTTTTTCAGTGTGTTGTAATTGGTCTGCAGTCTACAGGAGAAGCTAGAACTTTAGAGGCCTTGGAAGAGGGTGGAGGAGAACTAAATGATTTTGTTTCAACTGCCAAGTAATTTTTTAAAAATTTTCTTCTTGAATGTTAAAATAATGAACCATTAACACCCCCCGCCCCTTTTTTAAGTTTATCCCTATCATCTTTAAAAGTCCTTATCTGAGTTTTTACAGTTTTCTGCATGCCTTCATTATACTAACTTGTGTGGAAAATGATAGGTAGATAACTCATAATTCTGAAATGTTGACCATTTTGGCAATTTTACATACAGTATTTGGATTAACAGAACTGGATTTTGTTTTGTACATCTTGAAGCTTGTTTAGCTTCAGATTTAGTGCTGTGTGAAATGACCAGTGCTTTTTTAAGTGGCACATAGTTTGTTATAATAAATTTTGCTCTAAGCATTTGGTACTGGGGAATGGAAAGATGGCTCAGTGCTTAAATCTATACTGCTCTCCTACAGGATCTGTCTTCAGTTCCCAATACCTATGTATACTCTTAGCTCCAGGGACTCTGTACCCTCTTCTTATCTCTGAGGGCACCTGCACTACCAGGTGCGTCATATCCATAAGCAGAGGCACATATTGATAATTTTTGAAATAAATTTTTACAAAAACAAAAAGTGGACATTAAAATTGCAAATTCAGAAAGCTGTTATTAAGTGCCACCTGCCTTTGTTTCTAGCACCAGGGACTGAGAGGCATGCAGGTTTCTTAGAGTCAAGGCCAGCCTGGGCTCCATAGCGATCCTTGTTAGCGGAGGGGCCTGGAGAGGTGGCTCAGAGTCTAAGAGCACTCACTGCTCTTGCAGTGGACCTGCCACCCACATGGCTCCTCTCAACCACCTGCAACCTCGTTCCAGGGTATCTGACTCCTCTTCTGGCCCCTAGGCCAATGAGCACTCAGATGAAGGCAGATAACTGTACACATTAAAAAATGTAAACAATTTTTTAAAAAATCTTAGAAAATGCTAAGTCAGCATGATAGCTTTGAGGCTGTCCTTCTAACCCACTTTGGGGGACACAGTGGTCTGAGGACTCCTGTCGCTGAAAATGGCTTGTTTCTGTTTTGAGTCATTAAGAAACTTGCCACTTAAGCCAGACACGGTGCTGCACGCCTGTAATCCCAGCACTCTGGGAGGCAGAGACAGGTGGATCTCTGAGTTTGAGGCCAGCCTGGTTTACAGAGTGAGTCCAGGACAGCCAAGGCTGCACAGAGAAACTCTGTCTCTGAAAAAAATAAAAAAAACAAACTTTCCGTTCTTCACATATGAAGCTACTGAGCAATTACAGTGACTGTATAGTAGGTACATTTATGTTGTTAGTGTGAAAATCTTCAAGTTTCAAAGATAGTTTATAAAAATTTAACACATCTTGCTGATTACACATTGAAGCCTCCTTTTGAGGTGAGTAAGCATAATACTGAAATTAGTTTCAGTAGCCTCTTTGTTAAGTTCCTTTTCTGGAAGGGTCTTGCTGTATATTCCAGGCCAGTCTTGAACTGTGGACTAAAGCCATCTCCTGCCTAACCCTTCCTCCATAGTTGTGATTATAGTCAAGTACTGTTGTGCCCTCCTAAAGCCCTTTAGTTCCAATAGCTTTTGTGTGTGGGTATTATGTGTGCGTGTGCACACCTGTGGTGGTGTGTACAAACGAGCATGCAGTACATGCTCCTATGTGCACACTGTCTACATGTAATAGCAGTAGCAGTGGCAGTGAGCTGACGGTCTCCCTCTCTCCAGAGGGTCTCTGACGGAGCCCTGCCATTTCAGCTAGACCGAGGCTAGTGAGCTCCCAGCATCTGTTGTCTCCGCCTCACAGTGCTTGGGTTGCAGGCACATGGAGCCGTGCTAAGCTTTTAATTTGTTTGTTTTCTGGGGATTTGAACTCAGTAAATTCTTACCACTGAGCCATTTTCCAAGTCCCTGTCCCACTGTTTAAGCACTAGAAAGTATAAAAGATGGGTTTGTGTCTTATATAATGAATAATTTGTTCTTTTAAATATATTTAGTAATACTAAATAAATTTAGTAATATTTTAATGTCAATAAAGTAATGTAAAGTAAGTAATGTAAATGTATTTTGCTTTAAGTAAAGTCATTTCATAAGACTTTAAGACATGAAATAGTAAGGTTTACTGCTTTCTTCCTACAGAGGGGTATTACAGTCACTCATTGAAAAACACTTCCCTGCTCCAGACAGGAAGAAACTCTATAGTTTGTTAGGAATTGATTTGACAGCTCCAAGTAACAACAGTTCACCAAGAGATAGTCCTTGTAAAGAAAATAAAGTGAAGAAGCGGAAAGGTGAGTGCATTTCTTCAAGTAGTTGATACTGAAAGTGCTGTTGGGCTGAATTTTAAGGTAGCTGTGATTGTGCTCCTTCCTCCCTCCTCTTTCCCTCCTTCCCGTCCTTCCATCCTCCCTCCCTCCCTTCTTCCCTTCCTTCCGACCTCTTCCTCTACTTCTCCCTCCTTTCTTGCCTCTCTCCCTCCCTCCATCCTTACTTCCTTTGCCTTTTGCTCAGTGCTCTGAATGAATGCACAAGTGCTCCCAACTTTCATTAACTGGTTACTCTGTCCAGCACTTAGGAAATCAGAACCTTTCAGCCTTGTGGGAAGGTTAGGGTTGTTGACCTAGGCTCACTTACTCCTTGTGCTGTTTAGTGAACATGGACTTGGCTGCTCAATGCACCATCCTCCCACCCTGTTTTTCATAGTACTGGATAGTGTTTCCCTGGGGTTATAGACTTTATGTTTGCCTTGCTAGTTAGGCTTAAGAGGCCCTGCTTAGTGTAGTTCTTAATTGTTAGGAAGTGTATTCACTTACGTTTGTTAATCAGCTTGTGATGTTGTAAGCTAAAATTTGCAATTGGGGTGTTTTCTGTGCTATTTGATTTTTAGAAGTAAGTTGTAGATTCTGATATAAAGGTTTTGATGCTCCCGTCCCTTCAGGGTGCTGGCCTCTTGCCTTAGCACACCCAATACACCTGCAATGCCATAGGCTCTAAGTAGTGACTGACACTGTAATTTCAGACGTGACAAGATGCACATTCTTTATAATACAATGTTTTCTATTATGTTTGCTTGTGGGTTCATATGTGTCACTGTGGGTTCATATGTGAATGTGGAGGTTAGAGGACAATGTGCAGGAATTGATTCCCTCTTTTTACCATGTAGGTTTTGGAGTCCAACTGAGCTTTCCAAGCACTCTGTTTGCTGAACCATTTCAGTGGTTCACATATTTGTAATGTGCTTGAAGTGAGTGGGCTACTACCACTGTAACACACCTGCATGTTTTAATTGAGTTGCACATGAAGTAATAGTTTTCTGTGATCAGTAGTTTTGTCTTAGAGTAGCTGACATGCTGCTGTGTCATAAGAAGTTACATTTTCTCTGTTACGTTTCTCTGTTCTATTAATAAGAGAGCTTCTTGGAGTTTTGATTTTAGTTTGTGAGTATTCCCGGTCTGTTTTTTAAAAAGTATATAATTCAAACCACCAACTTATTCACCTTTAAAAATGAGATTTTGTGGGCTGGAGAGATGGCTCAGCAGTTAAGAGCACTGGCTGTTCTTCCAGAGGATCTGAGTTCAGTTCCCAGCACCACCTGGTGGCTCACAACCATCTGTAATGGAATCTGATTCCCTCTTTTGCTGTGCATGAAAACAGTGTTCATATACATAAAAATAAATAAATGTTAAAATGAGATTTTTTATGTATTAGTCTTGTCTGTATCTCTCACCCCATCCCTCTCTCATATTTTTCCCCCCTTCAAGACAAGATCTCATTATGTAATCCTAATATGTCTAGAACACTATTTGTAGACAAGGCTGACTTTGAATAAGGGACTTTGTCTTTGTCTGCCTCCCAAGTGCTAGGATTAGAGACTTGTGCCACCGTACCTGGCTTACATGTTTTCTAGGTATTTCATGTCTAGTTCTAGTTCTCTTGTTCTTCTCAAAACTACTTTCCAGTTAATTGTGTAACTTAGATTCTGTTTGCAAATTTTATGCATGCATATAATGTGGTTTGATCCAACTCCTCTTTTGAGTTTGTATTTATACATCTAGTTTCTTGTTGAATAGCTGACCATAATTGAGTTCCTGGTTCTTATGTACTTGCTTTGTTCTTCACACATACACTCTTGTTGTCTGCACATCTCACTAGACTTAACTCACAAACTAAAACATGATACCATAGTTCTTCAGAAACACTGAATTTAGGCTGGGCAGTGGTAGCACACCTTTAATCCCAGCACTGGGGAGGCCTCCAGTATCTGCAGGCTGATCTCTGTGTTCGAGCCTAGCCTGGTCCATAGAGTGAGTTCTAGGATAGCCAGAGCTACACAGTATAATCTTATTTCAAAAAAGGCATTGATTTTGTAGCTAACTCTTGTTTGAATCTTGAGGGTAGGTGAAGAAATAACACGAGAAGCCAAAAAAGCAAGAAAAGTTGGTGGCCTTACTGGAAGCAGCTCTGACGACAGTGGAAGTGAGTCTGATATCTCTGACAATGAAGAAAGCGACTATGAGAGCTCTAAAAACATGAGCTCTGGTGATGATGATGATTTCAATCCCTTCCGAGATGAGTCCAGTGAAGACAATGAAGACGGTGAGTCGCAGGAGTATTGCATGTAAGCAGGAGGGTACTTAGCTGCTGGGGTTAGGAAATAGAGGCAGGAGGATGTCTGTGAGTTTTAGGCCAGCCATAGTTACACAGTGAGACCCTGTTTCAAAAACAACTAAAACCTTTTCTTGGTGCTGGAGGAATGGCTCAGTGGGTGAGAGTTCATATTGTTCTTGGAGAGAGCCTGAGGTCACATTCTAGCATCTAAGCCTGAGAACTTGTATTCCCCTGAACTCCAGTTCCAGGGGCATTTGACCTCCATAGACAACTGTACTTTTGTGCACAAACCTACATACACACACTGATTAAAAAATAAATCTTTTGAAAGTAAATGCACTGGGTTTGTTGGTTTGTTTGTTTAATTTTTTTATTTAGTATTTGTGACTAGGCAGGTTCAGATCTTTGCTGAGTGTAGAACAAGCTTGTTTGTCTTGAAGAGGTTTGAACCTAAGAGATGAGCTCAACTGGATCAGTGACGCACACCAGGGAGGAAGAGGCAGGAGGGTCTCTGAGTTTGAGACCAGCCTGGTTTACAAAGCTTGTCCAGGATAGCTAAGGCTACGCAGAGAACCCTGGGGGGAGGGAGGGTCGGCTCAGCTTTGTGCTTTTTCTTCCCAATTTTTTTTTGGTTGGGGTAGAAGAAGGTCTTCCTATGTAGCCCTAGATGATGTAGAGCTGAGTATTGATGGGGATTTCCTGTGAGTCCCATCCTTCTGCCCCATTATTCCTGAGTTCTAGCATGGTGGGTACCAAGAGCAGGCCCACCATGCCCAGTTTGTGTGGTTATATTTAATTTTAAAATGTAGAATGGTAGCTCCCCGTGTGTGAATGAATATACTAGGCACTGCTGGTTGGCAATATCAGTAAAACCAAACTTACCTCCTTTAAAGAGTGTGTATTAGCTGGGTATGGTGGCGCATGCCTGTAATCCTAGCACTTGAGGAGGCAGAGGCAGGCATGTTTCTTTGAGTCCGAGGCCAGTCTGGTCTACAGAGTGAGTTCCAGGACAGCTAAGGTTACACAGAGAAACCCTGTCTAGAACAAAGAAACGAAAAAGTGTGTATTGTTTTAACAGATTATTTGATGCATATTTGCCTTATGTTTTAGATCCTTGGTTAATTAGGAAAGACCACAAGAAAAGCAAAGATAAAAAAAAGAAGAAAAGTATTGATCCAGATTCCATTCAAAGTGCCTTGTTAGCATCAGGTCTTGGGTCAAAGCGGCCTAGTTTCTCCTCTGCACCAGTTATCTCTCCTGCTCCCAACAGTGCACCAGGTACCATACTTCTGCTTTAATGTGTAATTTATGTAAATCAGGTATTGAAATATGACTGATGATTGACAGATACTCTTTATCAGCCAACAGTAACTCCAACAGTAATAATAGCCTTATAACCAGTCAAGATGCTGTTGAAAGGGCACAACAGATGAAGAAAGACCTGCTTGATAAACTAGAAAAATTAGCTGAAGACCTCCCTCCTAACACCCTTGATGAACTTATTGATGAGCTTGGTGGTCCCGAAAATGTGGCAGAGGTATGCTGTGCTCCTTTTCGATAACTTTTTATTCCCTTTTTAAATCCTGTGAGATGAATATCCTGTTTTTCTGTACAACTTAGATGCCTTATATTGCTCCCATTCTTTTGACATGACTATAAAAGTTCTGTCCTCAGTGTCTGATTGCTTGCCCTTGTGCAGCTTCTGTGGTTGTGGCCATGTACCAGTTTTTCGTGTTGCAAATGTGTTTTTGACTGCAGTGCCAGCTTATATCTCATTCCTGGCTCCTAGCCAGTTTCCTTAAAACTCCGTGTTGATGTTTATTTCTCAGATGACTGGTCGCAAGGGTCGAGTGGTAAGCAATGATGATGGAAGCATATCTTACGAGTCGAGGTCTGAGCTCGATGTGCCTGTGGAGATTCTAAACATCACAGAGAAACAGAGGTTTATGGATGGAGATAAGGTATTTTTTCCTGAGACGCTTTTTGGTAGAAGGCAATTGCCTATATATTCAGCTTGTAGAAGGACCTGCTTTCCATTTCTCCACACCCACAGAATTTGTTATATGCCTGTTCTATTTTTATTAGTAATTGTACTGATTATTTTACATACTTCAGTTGTTTTAAGTTGACTGTAGTATAGATTCTGTATGGTACACTAGACCATTGTTCTTGGTATTTTTGAGAACATTGAGTGCACAAGCCAGGTGAGGTGGTGTACCTTGGAAATGAAGGCAGGAAGATTGGAACCTCATTCTTCTTGACTACATTCAATTATATGAGGTCTTGTCTGAAAAATTAGATTGAGAGCTACAGAGATACCTTAATCTGAATATAAACATAGTGGGTCATTGTAGTGCTTTCTATCATCTTTTCCCTCTCTTCTTCCCTTTATTCCTTCTTGGTATTAGTTACTTTTACATAGCTGCCGCTAGATATGCAACAGAACACTTAGGACTGAAGATTATCTTGGCTCATGATGCCATACTTTTAGCCCATTGTGAAAGGAAGGATATGAGGAGCAGCTCTGTTCATGTGGTGACAGTGAGTGGAAACAAAGAAAATGGGAGTATGAGAAAGGTTTGAGGCAAGACAGAGCTCAAAGGATTTGTCCCCAGTGATGTCCTTGTTTCAACTAGACCGCACTTCCTACCCTTCCTTATCTTTAAAAATGCCATTAGATTGTAAATCTAGCAAGAGAATAATCTGTTGGCTAATGTAAAGTCTTGAAGATTTCATTAGCTTTGAGATAGTTTCACTAGTCATGTATCAGCTGATAGTAAAAATTAGCTGTTAATAAGCATAATGTCATGACATCTGGTGCCATTGAATTTTGAACAGTATTTAAGAATGCTGCTGGGGATGGGCGCCTGGAGAGATGGCTCACCAGTTCAGAGCACTGGCTGTTCTTCCAAAGGTTCTGAGTTCAATTCCCAGCAACCATATGGTGGCTCACAACCATCTATAATGAGAGCTGGTGCCCTCTTTTGGTATACAGGTATACATGCAGGCAGAACACTGTATACATGAGGAGGGTGTGAATAAATAAAATAAAATCTTAAAAACAAAACAAAAACTCCTGCTGGATAGTAGTTGCACATACTATCAGAGTTTGAGAACTGAAATCAGGCAGGTCCCTATGAGTTGGAGGCCAGCCTGGTCTATAGAGTGAGTTACAGAACAGCCAGGACCATATAGAGAAACCCTGTCTCAACAAACCAAAAGAAAGAAATGCTTAGGAGGAGGTTGTACTGGAACATAAGGAGTTGAAAGAAATAGAATTTTTTATTTAACGACTTGCTTTGCCAGGTAGTGATGGTGCACACTTTTAAACCCAGCACTCAGGAGGCAGGGCCAGGTGATCCCTGTGAGTTCCAGGCCAGACTGTTCTATAAAGCAAACCCAGGATACCAAGGCTGCACAGAGACACCCTGTCTCGAAAAACAAAACAAAAAAAAAAGATTTTTGCCATCACACATGCTTTTGTGTATGAGTGTTTTGCCTTAGTATAAATACATACACCAAGTGTGTTCTCGGTGCTTTGGGAAACCAGAAGACAATGTCAGAGCTCCTGGAATTGCAGTTAGAGTTTATGTGATTATCTCATGAACCTATTTCATGCATGAAAGGAATTTTTCAAAATTGGTGGGTTGTTAAATCATATTTTTCAAAAATTATTACTCTTTTTTTTTAATTGTGTAGATGTATGTTTGTGGGCAGGCATGCGACGGCATTTGTGTAAAGGTCAAAGGATAACTGGGAGTCAGTTCTCTCCCTTTGTTATGTTGTATCCTGGAATTGAACTCAGGTTATCATAATCTGCAGAAGTTGCTTTTGCCTACTTATGGTTTAAACCAGATACTACTACTTTGATGTGCATGTTTTTGTGTTGGCTAAGAGTGTGGTAGCACATGCCTGTAATTTGGAGGCTGAGGCAGGTGGATCCTGAGATTTAAGCTAAATTTGCTCACATAGGAGACTGTGCCTCAAAAGATTTTTTTTTTTTGAGATAAGGTTTCTCTTTGTAGACCAGGTTAGCCTTGAACTCACAATAGAGACCCAAATGCCTCTGCCTCCCCAAGTGCTGGGATTACAGGTGTGTGCCACCACACCCAGCTTGAAAGCTTGTTCAAAGGGAAAAAAAGAAATTCATGCCTTTCTCTCCCTCTCCTCTTTCCCCTCCTTTTTCCTCTATTCCCTTCCCTGAAACGGGACCTTAGGCTCTTCTCAAGTGTTCTAGTCTCGACTGATCTTTCTGCCTCAGCCTCTGGAGTAGATGGGACCACTATTCTTGTCTTTTTTTCAGTGTGGGTCTTGCTATGCAGCCCAGGATGGCTTTGAACTCTGCTTTCCTCCTGCCTCAGTCTTCTACATATTGGGATTACAGATGTGCACATCATGTTTTCACGCTAGTTAGGTAAGCATTCCACCTGGGAATTGCATTTTTGCCCTCCTGAAGTTATGATTGGTAGTGACAATAAGGCCTTCCTGTGGTATGCAAGCACTGGAAGACAAGACACACTGCCATGTGTTTTCCTTCAGAAACTGTTTCCTGTACATTAATTAGGTGTCTACCATCTATGCTTCACTGGCTGCAGCTTGCCTTTATGCCCATACTTAGTAGTAAAGGACACTGAGGCAGCTAATTTTGACTCTGGACAACTATGGCTAGCTAGCACAGGTCATCTTTCTACTGTGAAGAAAGAGTAGGGTACATAACTGGTGGCTCTCACTGTTTACCGAAGGAAGTTCTCTAGAACACTGATCCTCTGTGTCATGCTCAGAGGTGATTTTTGTTTCCTTTTTCTATTTGATATAGAATATTGCTATTATCTCAGAAGCTGCCAGCTCAGGTATTTCATTACAAGCAGATCGAAGAGCTAAAAATCAAAGACGAAGAGTTCACATGACTTTGGAGTTGCCCTGGAGTGCAGATAGGGCAATTCAGCAATTCGGTAAGTGTCTCCCTTGATCTCACTGGTGATATGCTTGTATCTCTGTATAGAGACACCGTAAGCCAGTGGAATTCTTGGGTTCTACATTCCAAGTGTGTTCTCTATATACCGTGCTGTGCAATGGATTATGACTTCCTTTTTGCCTTTTTTCAAATTGTGTTGAGGATTACACAGAGGACCTGGCCTCCCAGAACAGGTTTCCCTGGAAATATCTTCATTGTAGATTTGTACACTCTCTGGATCTATTGAGAACAGCCAACTATTTCCATGGTCATTTCAGCCCTTTGGTAGCTGCATGCAGGGTATAGTGCATAATCCTGTGACCTGATGATCCACTTTGGGACAATTGGAGTGGCCATGTAGTAACACTGGTTAACCAAGTGGTGGCAGCACTTGGACATTTTTGGCGGGTTCTGTTTCCCGAGTAGTGATGCTAATCATGTTAAACTGTTCTGGAGAGATATGAGAAGGTTTGTGTTATCTTTACTTTTTTTTTTTTTTTTTTTTGAGGGTATTTTGTTAGATCAGTGCTAGCTTAGCCAGGCTGATGTGCAGGCTTATCCTCTCAGCACTGATTGGGAGACACAGGTATTTCAGGCCTGGCTTAGCTGCCTAGTGAATTTGAAGCCACCCTGGACTTGAGACCTTGTCTCTGTATCTGTTTAGTGTGAAAGCTAGGAATTAGATCTCAGAATAGCCCATCTCAACCTAATGAACATAATCAGTGAGCTGTACAAATGCTAATTACAGGAAGAACACACAGATCAAATCAAGTGACTGCTCCAGAGTATGTCTTTTTGATTTCGGAACTGGCTGGAGAGCAGAGATTTGCATCTATTGTTGCTAAGAGACTTGAGAGCTTGGTAAGTTTTTGAGTTGTGTTAGAGGTACGTCACAGATGATCTGTGTTAGCTGACTTCTGGGAAAAATTGATGACCATGAGTTCTCTGTTTTGCCAGGGGGCACTTACACATGGTGACAGAAGAGCAACAGAATCTAGAGATCTGAGCAGATTCAACTTTGACAACAAGGTACATTTCAGCATTTTAACGATGCATAAGTTTGTGGTATGTGCAGTGCCTAAAGGGAAACTGATGACTGCTAAAAACTAAACACTTGCGGTTAGCTTTGCCTTGTATAGCTACTGTGAGATGGGATTTCACACATCATTAGGTCTGTACACACCTTTTAGTCCAGTTGGAAAACACTACTGGAGTATTTGGAAAGGCATTAAGAATGAGTTAGAAATAAAAGCAGTCATTAATGTATTGAATGCTGTTTGTAAAGGCACAGAATAGATAGTCTTAAAAGTATGTGCATTATTTCTGAATGTTCGGTACAGTTATTGTTTTATTTAAGTGGATTTAAAAAAATAGCCAAATAGTGAAGCTGGTTAAAACATTTTTCTTTTATTACAGTATGGAAGGAATGCTTTAGAAATTGTTATGAAATCCATTGTAAATTTGGATTCTCCTATGGTGTCGCCACCTCCAGACTACCCTGGAGAATTCTTTAAAGGTAACTTTATAATCATAACTGGTACGCTGTATGCCTTGCATGTTTGAAGGCCTGGTTCCCATCACCATTATCAGACTAGGCATGGTAGTGTATTTCAGTAATCCCAGAACTCAGTATGATGAGGCAGGAGGACGTTGACTTTAGGGCCAACCTATGTAGTAAAGGATCTGTATGATGTATAGATAAGATTTGGTTTTGGTGTGTGTGTGTGCGTGTATGTAACTGTTGAGGTAGGGTTGTGTGGTCAGTGTTCACAAGCATGTTCGGAGGTTAGAGGCTTACCAGCAAGCATGCTCACCTACTGAGCCATCTTGACAGTTCTGGTTCAGTTTTTGAGAAACAGTGTAACCCAGGTTGGGCTGGAACTTACTCATGCTGGACTTTTAACTTGAAGCTGTTCTCCTGCCTCAACCTCTTGAGTCCTTGGTGAAGCCATAAAAGGTAAAGGTGTTTTAATGAAGGGCTAGGGAAAATTTTAGTGGTTCAATCTCTAGTACTAACAAAACACCATAAAACAGACAAATTAGACACTTGGTGTAAGGTTTGGTAATTTAGGGGTTTGGAGTGGATATAGATTATTAGGTACTTTGGTTACCAATTCATTTCAGATGATTGGAATAGAGCAGCATCACACAGGTTAAATCACCTGGGGTTTTTTGTTTGTTTGTTTGGAGGGTTTTATTTGTTTTGTTTTGTATTTTGAGATAGGGTTTCTCTGTATAGCCCTGGCTGTCCTAGAACTCACAGAGATCTACCTGCCTCTACCTCTTTGAGTGCTAGGGGTTAAAGGCTTGTGCCACTGCAGCCTGGAGATAAGTTAAATCACTTTTTATTAAAAAATGTTTCTTTTTTAAAATTTTTATAAAATTTTATTTACATTGGTGTTCTGCCTCCATGTATGTCTCTATCAGGGTTTCAGGTCTTCTGGAACTGGAATTACAGACAGTTGTAAACTGCCATGTGGGTGCTGGGATTTGAACCTGGGTGTTTTGGAAGAGCAGCCATTGCCCTTAACTACACACTGAGCCATCACTCTTGCCCCCATAGGTTAAAGTCGTAATGCTAGAACTAATCTTTTTTGATTAACATGTCATTGAGTCATTTGCATTTTCATAATTTACAGATGTTCGACAAGGACTGATAGGAGTGGGCCTGATTAATGTGGAAGATCGCTCGGGAATTCTTACTCTTGACAAAGGTAATGTCACTGTATGTGCTAATGGAGCCTTTTTTATGCTGTTGTACACTAAAGGAGCCTCAACTCAGATGTATGTGTGTGTGCTTGTGAAGTTTGCTTTTCTCCTTGCACCTTGCTTTTGAGACAGTATGTTTCTGTTTTTGTACTCGCTCTTCTAAGCCAGTCGATTCATGGCTTTGTGGGTGAGTTATCTGTGTCTGTGTCCCCACCCACCATAGAATTGCTTGAACTACTGACAGGAGCCACTGCATCTGGCTTTTTAAAGTGCTTGTTTATGGAAGATAGAAATGTTCATTAAAATAAATTTAAAAGACTTGCTATTGGTGAACCAATGTGCTCATGAGCTCACACTGCTTTGCTGGTGGCCAAAGTTTGAAAGGGGCTGGCAAAATGCTGCAGCCCTGCTACAAGTGTACTGCAAAGCTGGGGAGAGGTCCAGACCCAAAGCCACACTTTGAAGGTTCACTTAGCTAAAAATAAATTTTTAATTTACCATGGGTATTTATGGAATTTTTCTTATTTTGTCATTGCAGACTATAACAATATAGGAAAGTTTTTAAACAGAATTCTGGGCATGGAGGTGCATCAGCAGAATGCATTATTTCAGTATTTTGCAGACACACTTACTGCAGTTGTTCAGAATGCCAAGAAGAATGGAAGATATGACATGGGAATCCTAGGTGAGTGGAGACACGTGTACTCTCTGTGCTTCTGGTCCAGAGTATGTCTCCATTTACATATTTTTGTTTCTTTCTGAAGATCTGGGTTCCGGAGATGAAAAGGTGAGGAAGAGTGATGTGAAGAAGTTTCTGACCCCAGGATACTCAACCTCTGGCCATGTAGAGTTATACACAGTAAGTCTGGATTTGCACATACTTCATACTAGTATCCACACACATGAGCTCCATTTAAATCTCTGCATCTCTTTCACAGATTAGCGTGGAGAGGGGAATGTCCTGGGAGGAAGCAACCAAGATTTGGGCAGAGCTGACAGGACCAGACGATGGCTTTTACTTATCATTGCAAGTACGAATTGAATTTTCTCCAAAGTGTTACCAGGAATGCTCCTTCTTACTTATTTTTATAGCTTCAAGGTTTTGGTTTTCTTTCTTTTTCCTTTGTTGTCATTGTCTTTCTTTCTTTTTTTTTTTTTTTTTTCTTGAGATAGTTCTCGCTATGTAGCTATGTCGCCATGGCTATCCTGGCAAATCCTGTTAGTTTCAGACTAGCCTTGAATTCACAGTGCTCACTCTGCATCAGTTTCCTCAGTGCACCATCATGCCTGGCTCACCTTAACCATTAAATTTTTTATTTATTTATGTTTATATTGGTGTGCTTGCCATATCAGGCTGCACAGAGGGAAAAAAATTTCAAAAAGCCTAAAAAACATATCTCAGCTTTTGAGGCTTCTGTACTGTGATTCCATGTATAAGAAACAGAAGAAGCAAAACTGTCTTCAGTCAACACTTATGCTTATTCTGTGGAGGGCACTGTGGATGGGAAGGGGCTTAAAATTCATACCTCTAGCCAAAAGCTGTTCTCAATTGATGGCTGCAGGAGGAAAAGGCACTGATGGACTCTGGGTAAAAATCAACAAGGCATAAAGTTGAGAAGGGGAATGTTTTGCATTGGCTGGGTGAGTGGCGGGTTGTCTAGGGGAGAATAGAGGTGGTTATAATCAGAGTACGTTTTATACATACATTCTTAATCAGCGCTGGCTCACTGCCAGTGGCCAACTATGAAATCAGATATATACAAGTAATGTAGTATGGACTGGACAGACTGTATTTATGTTTTAAGAAATTCTGTGAGAACAACTTGAAAAATAGAGGCCATGAATTTGAGAGAAAAGTAAATAAATAAATACACATACACAAGAAGACATCTGTGGAGATAAGCATAGGAGTTCACATGGGAGGTTGAAGTAGAAATACCCTGAGTTCATGGCTAACATGGGCTATATGGTGTGTTCCAGCTATGGTGGGAGTTCTCAAAAATAAAAAAGCAGAAGACTGTTAAGACTTTTAATTTCTGAGTCTTTACCAAGAGTTAACCAAGTGGCCTCTCAGGACATGTGGACTTAGATGATTAGGTGGTGTATCTTCTGCATTAGTGAATTTGTTGTTGTGATGTTATGATAGAATATTTTTAATTGTTAGGCTCAAATTCTTACTTTTTTTTCTGTTGTTCTTTTAATAGATAAGAAACAATAAAAAAACTGCCATCTTAGTTAAAGAAGTAAACCCTAAGAAGAAACTATTTTTAATTTACCGACCAAACACTGGGAAACAACTCAAATTAGAAATTTATGCTGATCTGAAAAAGAAATACAAGAAGGTATTTTCTCACGTGCACATTGGACTGTGTCAGTGCGTACTTCATGATAGGGAACTGTGTCTTCCAAGTTTCTGGGTTTAAGGATGATAATTCTTGAACCATAACAAATTTTCTTAAAAAACGGCTATTACAGTTCTGGTGTTACTGCCCATTGAGACAAAAAAGATGGGCATGTGACCCTTCATGCCCAGAACACAAGGCAGTGGTTTAGTAAGGGACGATTCTTCCAACCAGCTTTTGGTTTGTCATGAGTATCTTGCATGTTTTTATCTTATAAATTTCCAGAAAATAGCCTATTTTTCTCAACATTACTTCTGTACTTTCTAGAATGTATTGCCTTAACTTTCTGGGCACTCTCATTTGGAAGTAACTATTCAACAAATTGTCTGCAAAGCTCATTCCAAGAGGAGACCCAGTTACCTTTCTTGGTGGTTTTTCCATGCTGCTGCCAGTAGGGGCTAGGCTTCCCGCTGAAGATGATGATGATGATGGCAGTCTCTCGTGTTAATGTGGAGGTCAGGTGTCCAGTTGTTACAGTGCACTATACTTTGTCTTTGCAGGTAGTCTCTGATGATGCCCTGGTTCACTGGCTGGATCAGTATAACTCCTCTGCAGACACCTGCACTCACGCATACTGGTGAGTGCTTCTGTGTTGCCGCACTTAAAGTATAATCAAGAGGTTTTTTTTGCTTTGTTTTGTGTCTTGAGACAGGGTTTCTCTGTGTAGCCCTGGCTGTCCTGGACTCTCTTTGTAGATGGGCTGGCTTCCCACATGGAGATGCACCTGCTTCTGCCATCCAAGTGTTGGGATTAAAGGCATGTACCACCACCATCTGTCTTGTGTAATCAAGGTTTAAAGACACCTTTTTCTTCTCTGTGTTTTGGGGGAAGGGGTGCTGATTCTCACTATGTACTCTTGTGATCCTCTTGCCTCTACTTTCCAAGTTTAAGAATGGTAGACCTGGGCCTCAGTGCCTGAGTAAACACATTTTCATTATTTCTGAGAATGCGATTGTGAGTAAATGAACCAGTTGACTATTGGTAAGCATAGTTCACTTCATCAGAGTCGTATTTAGAGACATGTCATGATAGTTAGCACCTGTAATGCTATACTTGGGAAGTTGAAGATCATCCTTATCTAGGAGTGGAGTCCAGCCTGGGCTACATTGAGACCCTGACTAACAGCCTATTAAGGCTATCCCTCTGCTAGAACTTATATCTCACTGTTTTCGTCTTCCTCATTCTCTTCTCATTTCTTTCCCTT